>VWZL01000812.1:220080-294472 GCA_013396915.1 Stercorarius parasiticus
TTTTTTTTTTGTTTTGTTTTTTTTGGTGGGTTGGGGGTTGTCTGTTTGGGGGTTGATTGGTTTTTTGGGTTTGTGTGTGTGTGTGTGTGTGTGTGGTTGGAGTCAATGATCTCGAAGGTCCTTTCCAACCACGAAGATTCTATGATTTGGCCATAAAATACTTGTATATGCATGTTCATGACAATACTAAAATCAGGGCCATCAGAACCTTGAAGACTTATTTAATTCAGCAAGAAAATGACTATTCTCTTTTCCTGTTCAGGCTGCTGTGTCTAACTGTATCATATAATGACGTCTGTAGCTCTCCTCCCAGGGATTCAGCTGTATGTGATTCAAGGGTTTTGATATTTTGATATAATTTTGGTATGGTCCATCTGCATAACCTTGACTCAAACTTCATGAAATTTGACATGTTGTGAAAAAGGACTGTGTGAAAGTACATAGAAAAAGGTTATACAAGATGAGAGAGCTAAGACTGCTGATACAGGGATAGTTAGCAGTTGGGGGACAGAGGAGGAAAAACACTGACATGAAAATATATAAAATCCTAAGAAAAAAACAGTGAGCCAGAAGACAGCACCTCAGCAGCATTGAGTATCAGCCCATTCAAAGGAGCAATGGAGGCCAACCTGTTTGACCTGATTGGTAACTCACAAGCCTGCGAAGACCCTCCAACTACTTTATTGAAGGTGGTGAACATATTGATGGTTAGTTAACTAACTCCTTTGTCCTAATTATCTATCATGTGTGTTAGTCATAGATATCTACCTTATGCTTCCACCTTGTGGAATCTCTTCATGTGAAGTGAAAGGTGCCCAGAAAAAGTGACGCAGAAAGGGAGGGCTACAGTATCTTTTGAAAGCATTTCATACTCTGCAGGGAAATACATCTTGTTTGATCCTTCAGATGTTGACTTTCCTCACTGCTCATTAATTTATAGCAATTGATTTCTTAGTTTAAAAAAGGAAAAAATAAACCAAACACTTCCATTAATTTTAAGTTTCACTTATCTAGACCATTATAGGACTTGTTTCTTGTCCATCTCGGTTGTAATAGAAAATTTTGCCTGATTTGTAATTCACATAATTAGTCTTCTTTCAATCCTCATAAATGCGGTTCAAAATCTGACTTGTTCCAAAGTATATAAATGTTAATTTTCACCCCATTGCTTATAAGAGGATGCAATTATGTTGCAATTTCAAATACAGTTAGGAAAAGAAATGACCATTGAACTTAAGAATGATTTGAATCTAATCTCTGTGGTGAGTTCATAAGCTGTCTTTCTTTTGACAACAGAAACTGCTCTTATATCTAAAATAGTGATCTTTATGCCTTTTATTTGAAGGTACTCTCTTTTTCTGTTCTGGATCTGAAGTGAAATGAAATTAATCTGAAATTAATTTGGCAATTGCTTTTGATTATCACATGCAGTATTACAGAATCCTTCTAGAAACATAGAAAATGGCTTATTTCAGAGAAGTCGCATTTCATGTTTAGATCAATATTCATCAGATTATGTTCTTTTTTCTATTTAGACATTGCAATTGGGAGATATCCTTGTCCTGTCACACGTGTATTGGATTTTAAATATATCTCTGCAGTTTAGATGATACTTAGAGCAATATTTTAGCATGAGATATTGACAAGTATATATATATATTAACTTTTTCACTACGTGCATATATCTATACCAGCACGGTTATCAGAATGTTTTCACTAACAGATGTTAACTAATTCTGAGGCTTGGAGAGTGATTGTTACTGTATTATCTATTACCTCTTTTTAAAAAAAAAAGAATCATAGAATGGTTTGAGTTGGAAGGGACCTTAAAGATCATCTAGTTCCAACCCCCCTGCCGTGGCTAGGGACACCTCCCACTAGACCAGGTTGCTCAAAGCCCCATCCAGCCTGGCCTTGAACACTTCCAGGGATGGGGCATCCACAACTTCTCTGGGCAACCTGTTCCAGTGTCTCACCACTCTCACAGTAAAGAATTTCTTCCTAATAGCTAGTTTAAATCTGTCCTCTTACAGTTTAAAACCATTACCCCTCATCCTACCACTACAATCCCTGATAGAGTCCCTCACCATCTTTCCTGTAGGTCCCCTTTAAGTACTGGAAGGCTTCTATAAGTACATAAAGTAATTATATGAGCAAGTTTTGGCTGCTCAGCTGTGTCACGTTCCATCCTTAATGTTGGTTGGAACAGATTCTGAAAGGTTAGATGAACTTTTGTATGTGTGTTTCAACCTCAATGAGCTATGTGCCATGTCACAGAGTTAGACATATTAATACAATTATTGATTCTGGTTACCAGTGATGGTTTTATAATGGATACACAGAAAATTTCTTTGGCCTTTAACACAGCAATGCAAATCAATCCCTAATTCTCTGTTGTCAATCAAAGGAACATTACTTCAGGACAGTGTGCTGCACCACATCCTTTTGCCAGCACTAGATCATAGTTTTAAGTACCTGGTGGTACCAGGATTCCCTACCAATCACAGGAACACTTGAGGCTCACTATTGAGTTTGGTATGAAGGCAGTACTGATTTAAATTAGACTCTCAAACATTGCTTAGATGTACAAGGAAAAAATCTTTTTTCAGCTTAATTTTCTTTCTACGTGTAGCATTTCATTTTCCATATAGAATATGTAGAGTTTCAAGTAACTACAACTGTAGCTTTAGGTTTTGTCTCTCCAACAATCTAAATCATTAAAGATTTAGCAACTCTCCCTGGAGAGTCAAAAGTGTGATTGCATATTTGACTGTCTTCTGCAATCCATATCAGTTAAACAGGAAGCACTTTTTTCCTTTTCTTGCTGAGGAATGTAAAACTGTGGATTTGAAGCCAGTAGACCTCAGTCAAGAGTTAGTAAACTCCATCCTAGTACACACATCATGCAAGATACTGCTTTTCACTAGCAACTCCATTGTAGAAATGCACTGACTTAAGAGAGGAAAACGAAACTCCTCAAAGAAGCCACTTCTGTTGGTTATCATTAAATACTTTCCCACATGAAAAATACCTGTCATGTGATTCTCTAACTTATATATTACTCCTCACATTTAAAATTCTCTGAGGTTTGATTCCTAATTGTTTTTAGATTTCTCATTCCTTCTTTTATTTCATTTCAGTTTTGTCAGAACTTTGGTTGCTTAGACACCTTATAAGTGTGATTAGATGTCTGAAAATCTTTTAGCACAAGCTACTTAGATATCTGAGTTGGTTACAAGGTTTTCTAAACTTTCCTTTTTTTGGCAGTTTTATATTCTTTATAATCCTCTAGAACTTTCTCTGCAGAGTTTTCTGTATGAACTGGGTTAGACTGGAATTTCAGTCATTCATTAATTCACTCACATCTGGCTGCATCAGCTGTTTTCATTTGTGTTTTGTTTGTTTTGTTTTGAATTTTTTTTTTTTTTTTTTACAGTTAGTTTATGGGCAAGTACCACTAGAATAATCACCGCATATGTTTAGTTATTGTGATCTTGCCAGCATAGATTCTGAGACTACAGTTCATTCCCCATCATTGTATTTAGATACTTTCAGTCTTCCTCAGTGTTTAAAAAAAACCAACCCAACCCACCAACCAACCAAAAAACTCCAATGTGCTATTTTTTGGACTGGTGCAGCTCTTGCCTCATGCACTCTCCAGAGCTGTAGACCCTGGTACGTGTTTTACACCGATCAGAATCACAGATTTCTTTGGTTGAAATTTGAGTTGCTAATTCCCTTTTACCTAAAAGAAGATTGGTTATGATGTCTCCTCCCCACCCACTCAATATTTCTAAACAATTTCAATTTATGCTAGTGGTCTTGTACAGATAAAGGTAGACTCAATCTGTCCTGAGTTTATAATTTCTTGAAGAGTCAAAGAGTCTACTTATCCCCAGAGCTCATCAGTCCTTGGGAAACTTTCACATGTCAGTTTATTTCCTCTCTTTGTCCTCTTATTTGTCCAGATTATTTCCTCTCTTTGTCCTCTTAAGGTCTGGTAAGTAGTTCTCTATCCACACCTGCAGACACTTGTAGAGTTCATTCTATACACACAAAATTATACAGGGCCTTTTATGATGTTTGCAGAGTACAGTTCTGAGAAGAAATAACAGGGAGAGGTGGGCTCTTTTCTTCCTACTCACTGATTTTTACAAAATTTCTGGCCTCTGCAGTGAAGCTGTCATCCAATGAATAACAATATTTTTTGCAGTTATATCTCAGTAGGAAACAGTTTATCCATTCATGCAAAAGCACTCAAGACTTAATATCTTAGTCCTCCCTGTGAGGAAATGGAAATTTTTCAAGGTGCTATTTTTCTTTTCTATTATTATGGCCCAGAATAGTTCTGTAGCCAGGGCTCTCACCTGGGGTGTGGATGATCCAGCTGTGATTCTGTTGTACCTCATCCAGATCAGAGATTTCAGTGTTAATCTCTAGGATTCCAGACATGTATCATCTGTCAGATTATTAACATCTGTCCTGTTGAAACAGTTGAATTTTCTCTAAATAAGTATTTGATGAGTTAGAAAAAGTAATCAAGTAATTCAAACAACCAACTCCAAAGGATCATGTTAAAACCCTCACTGATGTCATAATGAGTGGGCTGCTGACAACATAAGAATTAGCATAAAACCATCCTTCTGTCACACATCATATCTTTTCATACCGTGCATAGTTAATGAGCACAGGAATTATTATTAACATTGTTATAATTAGCAATAATATAAACACTACTATTAACAGTATAGACATTATTCATAGTATTCTGAATTCTCTGAAAGAATCCTGACACAAAATAGGTTGCAAATCTAATTGTTTCTCTTTTGGAGCTATAGCAATAAAAATTATCAAGAAGATCTTGAAGGCAGGAAAATAACATTGTAGAGTTGCTGGCAATGGACTTCTAATGAAGGCCTGCGTTTCATGGGTGAGTTACAACACAAAGTAAAAGGATGGTGAGCTGAAAAATGAAGAAGAGGTATGAGTCAACCTCATGTAAGTATTCATCAAGGATTCTGAGGTCACACAGAACAGCAAAATTATACAGCACTGAGATTTACATTAGATCATTATGGTATGTGAGATTAAGGATTACCTGAAAAGTAATCCTGCCTGTTGATGTACCTGTAATCACAAAATAATATCTGAGCTAATGACATTTGAGGTGTTTTCACTATATAAATACTTTATGTATTTAATGAAAACTTTTAATTTTTAAATCAAACATTACAACAGCAGAAGCTGAAAAAACTGCACTTTAAGGATATAATACTTTCTACGGTTTTCAGTGGATACAGCCTATCATATCTGAAAAATCAATAAAAGTTGAACTTTTTTTCCTTACTAGCATATGATGATTTCCACAACATTGCGATGTCTGTCCACATTACTGATTGACTTTCCCCAGAAAGAATGCTTATTGATAAATTCATAATCTGAAAGAAATAAAACAACCACTCGGAGTGAAATTGTAGAAAGCATGATTTGAAATAAAATATTGTCTCTTATAATAAATCATACTTTAAATTAAAATTGCATGCTGGACATTTCAATACAGTGTATTCCTCTTAGATTTTTCATTTTCAGTGATTAGAATTACTATCAGCATTCACAGCAAATAGTGAATATTTTGCTACACAGATACTTGAGCAATTAGGAATTGTTGGAAAGTTAGCTCAGTGATCTCATGGGAGGAGTAACCTACCAAAGGAAAAGATGAAAATGAGCATTCAAAATGTCATGCTGCTAAATAGCAAACCCCATCTTGTTGCAGCTGCAGAATAGCATTTTGGACACAGTCCACTTACCTCTCCCTGCAAATTACTGAGAGAATGCAGCTGCTGTCCAACATGTTTTCTACTGGGACCATTTGTATATCAGGCCACAAAGTAAAAAAAATTAAGCAAATAACTGTTAAAGGAACTTGGCCACGTTTACGTCTGACGTAACACCACACATTTCAATTTGGCTATGCTAAAAGTTCTTTCATTATGTTTTGGTTTATATCTACTTTTAGTTTGTATTGCTGTCCTTATTGTTCATACTACTCAATATGGTAAAAAGGAGCTACAAATAATTCTAGCAGGACATCTATTTGATGTTCAGTCACAGAAAACTTTTTAACCAGATTATAGGAAACTTTTCATCTGAAACCTTCTAGTTACATTCTACCTCAGAGAAAAAGAAACCGAGCACATATCCTTTTTCATCAATTCACTACCTGACAAATACAAAGGAAAAAAGGGACAAGGCATCTGCTGGTGTCAGCCCAACCAGCAGAACTAGGTTAATGTAATATAAAACATTCACTTTCTGCTATATACACCAGAGCTGTTATATTTTAGCAGAGCAATTATTGCCACATAGAATCATAAAATCATAGAATCATCGAATAATAGAATCATAGAGTCATAGAATCATTTGGGTTGGAAGGGACCTTTAAAGGTCATCTAGTCCAACACCCTGCAATGAGCAGGGACATCTGCAACTACATAAGGTTGCTCGGGGCCCTGTCCAACCTGGTCTTGAATATTCCCAGGGACGGAGCGTCTACCACCTCTCTGTGAAGCCTGTGCCAGTGTCTCACCACCCTCATTGTAAACAATTTCTTCCTTAGATCTAGGCTAAATCTGCCCTCTTTTAGTTTAAAAACATTACCCCTTGTCTTATTGCAACAGGCCCTGCTAAAAAGTTTGTCCCCATCTTTCCTGTAAGCCCCCTTTAAGTACTGGAAGGCTGCTACAAGGTCTTCTCAGAGCTGGCTCTTCTCCAGGCTGAACCACCCCAGCTCTCTCAGCCTGTCCTCCTTTGCTTTCCTCAAATTCAGGGTCCTGACTTTACTCTTTGCCTGACTCATATCCTTCAGGACTGTGAACTCCACCAGTTCATGACTGCTGCACCCCAAACTGCCTCCAATCTTGACACCACTAATCAGCTCACCTGCGCTGGTGACCATCCGGTCCAGTACCACAACTCCTCCGGTGGAGTTGTCTATTACCCAGCTTAAGAAGTTATCTTTGATGCACTCCAGGAGTACCTGGAAGGAGCGATCAGTGTTAACATCCCTGCCCTGATACAGCTTTGAGCCATTCCCACACATGCTATCAGTGGATACCAGGGAGAAGAGATCAGCACCTCCCTCTCCACCGCCCCTCCTCAGGAAGCTGTAGAGAGCAATGAGGTTGCCCCTTAGCCTCCTTTCTCTAAACTAGACAAGCCCAAAGTCTTAGGCACTCCTCATAAGACATACCTTCCTGTCCTTTCACCAGCTTTGTTGCCTTCCTCTAAACACATTCGAGCACCTTCACCTCTTCTTAAACAAATCTAGGAGGATCCGCTGTATGATATTCACTGTTGACATCTGGGAAGTTAAAATCACCCATAAGGACAAGGACACCTGATCTACAGATATCCCTTGATTCGTTGTAGAATAATTCATCAGTGTTGTTTTCTTGTGTGGGCGGTCAGACGTAGACTCCCATAACAACATCAGCTTTATTTGCTATTCCCTTCATCCTTACGCAGAGGTTCTCAACTATGCCATTGCCAACTGCAAGCACCATAAAATTCAACACCTCTCTCACATACAGCACCACCCCCCTGCCTCATCTGTCCTCCTGTCCAAACCAGGACACCTCCCTATCCCTCCTGAAGAGCCTATANCAGCATATAATATATATGATATATAATATTATATACAATAATGTAGTATTTAGATTAATATATTAATATTAATCATTATTAGTTAATAATATGTATTATATATTATTCTATATAACATATAACAGACTAATACATATCATTCCATTATATATTCTTTCTGAAGTTGCGATACTTTAAGCTTTGTGCATTCAGACTGCATAAAGTATTTCTGAAATGCGAAGTTAAACACATACTTAGGGATTTTTCTGTGGAACACAGCCAGTGCTATTCATCAGATTAAAGGAAACTGTTCTTTTCAAAGTGGACATGCCTGAGGTTTTCCAGTGAACAAGACACTGATTGGTGGTTGAGAAATCACTGGGAAAAAAAAAAGTTTGGTTTGATGCTAACTAGTGAAAATGAAAATGGTACCCTTCAAAATAAATTTTGTGAATATTGTTCTTTTTAACCAAATGCTTACTTTTTTATTTTAAAGAGATGTATAAATAGATCTCCTTATGAATGTAATCTGTAATATACAATTTAGATGTCTCCAGAAGTTTGCCTCATCCATAAATTGAATTTTTTCAAGACAGTTTTATTTAGTGTGAACATTTTTATTCCTGAAATAAGTTGTACCCATTACCTAGATATCCATACAATGTGAAGCAATCTTGTGCTTATTAAAGAAAAAGTGTTTTACGGTCTTCTCAATGATGGGCTCATTTATCTAGAAACCCACTGGCCAAATTATCCCTTTAGCTATTAAAATTGACCATAATAAGAAATTCTGTCTGAGAGTAGAGATAAAATACCTAATGCTAAGTAGATTTGACCATTTGCTGACACCCTCTTTATAATCTCCCACTCATGGAATGAAGCAGATGGTTCTGATATGTAATCCAAAGAGTACCTTATAAATACTTTTTTTTCACTCCGAATCAGGAGTGAATTCTGGCTGTGCAGAGCCCCATACACTCACTGGTGGATTCCAAGAACCAACAGTGACTGTTCTGATGTAGCTTTGAAATGGCATTCTCAGAGGTAGTAGGCACAGTAGACTTTTTTTGTGGCCCCTATTTGTTTCCTAGTATTTCTCTTTTTCAATCCTGTCTCGTACTAGAGTCAACAAAGCAGTGAGGAAACAGTGTTTATATGCCAGCTCACTTCAGTTGAAAGTAGTGAATCTTTATCTGAATAGGCAAGTAAAAATTGAAACAGCTCTTAGGTATAAAACCTGTCTTCTGTAGTGCTTAAATAATAAAAAGATTGCAGTAAAAAAAGAACATTGCTAGTAGCAATGAAAATATTATACAAATATAAAAGAATAGATTTAAGATGAGATGAAATAAAATAAAATACAAGCAGAAAAACTGACATATTAGTTAGAAAAAGTGGAAAAGAGTGTAGAGGGACACATTATAAGATAGCTATGTAAGACAACCCCATAAATGATAATACATCTTGTAAGGACAGAAGCATTTCTTAAAATGAAAGAATTCAATTAATACAGCAAAATAAAATCCATAAGGTCTTCTTGAATTAATAATAAAGGTTTCCCTGCAGCATCCGCAATGCTGTTATATATACCATTTGTACGTAGCAAATGCTTTGTATACTGAGTTCTCTAGTTTAATCATTTTTGGGAAAAATCCAGATTTCACAACTGAGCACTTCAGTGCTAAATTACTTTTACATCAAGTCTATATGAGTTAAGGACACTTAATGTACTTATTGTATATTTTACTTATTCTAGTCAGAATAAGTAGTCAGAGCTCTAAAAATGGCTTATTCATCTTACATGAAACAGTTTAAGACTAAAATGCATGGAGAAGAACTGGAAACAAACCCTGCCTTTCTTCCTCTATCACCCTTTTTCCATACTAGAGAGAATGAGGCTGGCACTTGCACTTGCTGAGCCTGGCACTCTTGACAGCAAATTCAGCCAATTTTGGAATGAAAGATGGAGTTTCCTGTTCCCATCCCACAGCCATTTTACTCCCACTTTTGAGAAGAAGGTGCCAGATTCTCCAAAAACAGCAGAGAGAAATGAGTTAAGATCTCAAACAAAGCTAAGCATGTGTCAAACTACAACAGCATGTTTTCTAGCAACTAAGTATTATTTATGAATATACAAAATAAGGTAGTTCTGCTGCCTCATTACTTAATTATTTATACTCAAGCATCATACATTTTTCATTAAGATATGATACTGTAATAAGGGTGAACACAGAAATAAATATAACTTGAATCTAAAAATGAAGGTGGCAAATAACAATGTCAAAAAGTAAAAGCTATCCTGTATAAAAACTTCTCATTGAAATTGCTATGAAACTGTGAAGTATAAGGCAAGGAGCAGGTCACACAGCTCGGTATCTGAAAGAAAAAAAATATATCCGAAATAGCAAGGAGTCAGCTTTTGCAGGCTGCTTTCATGTCACAGTTAATGGGGAAATCTTCAGCTTTTCAACAATATGTAAACAAACAAACAAACAAAAAAGTGTAGATAAATATATGTTGCCACAGTCATCCGGAAAAGTATCTTTATCTTTGGCTCCAACGGCATATTAAAAATACCCAGACTGAAAAAAGAAAATGGACCACTACATAACCTCCTGTCCAGTCTCTCAAAGAGGACATCTGTCAGTCAGCTACCGCTAGTCATAACATCACTTCAGTCTATTAAACTCATTGCAGAAAGTTAAGACTCTTGAGCCAAGCGATTCACAAAGTGACTGAACTCTCACAAGGTAATTGCAGAATTTACTGAAATGTCATTCTGTTATCTATGTGTTGCACTTATAAAATAAGCACTTTTATTCTCTTATCTGAAATAAAAAAAAAAAAAGTCATTATTCCACTCTTACCATTATCAGCCATCTTTCCCTTCCTAAGAAGCACAAACACTTTTCATGATACAGTTTTCTACCTTCATTTTTTTCCCCAATTGGCAAGAATCCACCACTGTTGCATTCTTCATTTCCTGTATCAAAAAGCTCATCAGAAAGTAATTGCATAAAATTGTTGGGCAGTTGACTTTTTCCAGCATATATTGAAATAGGTATAATCCCTTGTTACCAGCATATCCTAATTCTGCTTCTTTATCAAACCAGCAAGAAGGGAAGAGAAAGGGAAAGGGAAATTCTTCTCCCTTTTTCTACCCAGTGGAAAATCAATTCACTTGGCTCAAACAAAAACAGGATCTAAGCACTTAATGGATTTATTAACCAGCAATCAGTGAACTACACATTCATGATCAATGTCTCCGATACAACAAATAAACTGTATTCAATGAACGTTTTCAAAAATTGTAAATATCCTTCTAAAACTAACCCCCAACACTTCTAACACACAGCCACAGGTACCCCGCTCCCCCATCCCCCCCCTCGGCCACCCCCGCGCAGCGACGGTGACCCTGGCTGCAGGGCCGCCCCCCGCCGCCGCCCCGCGGGCGCGCCGCAGGAGGCAGCGCGGCCCGGCCCGGCCACAGCCGGCAGCACATAACCGGACTCCGTGCGCCGGGTCTTTCCTCGTTAGAGATCTCCATGTTCCTTTCATACTGCTTATCATGCTGACCCCTTCTTTGTTCCGAAAGCCTCTGTAATTCCCTGTTAGTTGATTAATCCGGTTGATGGTCACCTTCCTCTTTAACGTGATCGGTTTGGGGAAAATGCCCTCCCAGACAGTTTTAGTTCTCACAGCTGCTGATGCCCTCACTGATTGCAGAAGCATGTACTTGCACTTTGTTTTCTTACTAACCAGATATTTCCAATGAGTCTATCTCACAGTGCACGTTAGGCCTTTGATTTGTATGTACTCCTTTCTCTTTTGCCTAGTTTTCTTGAACATTTCTACGGAAATATACCATTTATGTTCCTTAACGTAAAACTCTCTGTTATGCCAATTAACTCATAAATTTGCTTATATGTTAAGACTTCTCACTTTGACTCACTTCGTCCTGTCTGTGGCATGACCTTTCCATGAAAAGAAAGAACAGGCCTTTTGTCATTTGCTTTTCCTCAGCCTTTTAGATTTTATCCTTAGTTATGGCCTTATGTTTGCCTCCACCATTGTTTATAGCTTAAAGCCTTTCCCATGAGAGTACTAAGCCTCTGTCTTTGTGACATAGAATCATTTCTGCTCAACAGCCCTTGTGCCTTCCCAGCAATATCAGCCGCCCAGTCTTGTCATTAATTGTATGCCTTTCCCTACATGTGCACTCTTGTGTGGTCTAGAAAACTTCAGGTAAAGAAGACTATAGCAGTTTCTATTTTTAAATCACTCATCTGCTTACAGTTATTCCCAAAAGAACTGTTAATGTTCAGATGAGTGAACAGCACAGGGTCGTAGCCAGAGAGTGGATGTGGATCAGGATCTACTTTCAGAGCACCTGAGCTGCTGTCTCAGCAGCTGTCTGAGGTAGCACATCATCCCAAGATTGTTGTTAGTGAAGTGTGCCAAAAGGCTCATTCATTTCAGTCACTAGAGAGCTACAAGCCACTGCCCTTCATCTCTTCTTGAGTGTGGTGATCATGAGTCTGACAGGCTTTGGAGTTCTCTTTGTTTCCTCTCTGACATCAAGGTGGGACCATGACACCAAGAAGCATATAAGTTGTTGATTTCAGCAATGACAAGGCTAACACTAGTTTCTTCCTATGTTACAATACCTCCCTCTTTGTTGTTCCTTGTCTAGCCGACTCTTTTATATTTCCTTGGAAATACGGGTGAGTGCCACAGGAAGTTACCATAGTCACAAATGCTGGCCACCATCATCTAATGCTTTCCTACCTGTTTCCTAGAAGACTCCAGATGGAAGCTTACCTGGCAGAAGGTGTCTTTACATCCTTCAGTCTTAGGGAAATGCTGCCCACAGCCTGTAAAACTAATCTACATAATAGAGTGCAGAATCTGGTTGTGTTTTCTAGAAGAAGCTTTTGCAGGTGCAACAAGAGACAGACTTAGCAGCAGATTTATATGTAAAGATTTTATCTTTGCAATAAGTGGAAAACTTTCTTTCACAGGCTCTCTTCCCTTGGATTCCCTCACAAAATTTTCCTGCCTGCTGTTTTTGTTGGCTAACCTCATGATTATTATGCAATGTTAAAAAAAATAAAGATGTGACTGGAGAAACTGTAATTCTAATTATAACCAGCGTACAGATGGAATATTTAGTTTACTATCACCAATGTTTATCACTTGGAAGTTGCAAGTAATATGATTTTATTGCTTACAACACTTTGTTTGGTCTTGCAGTTCTTCCTCTTATTTTACTATTTAGGCTATTAATTCTGGTTAGCTTTCTTAGATAAAGAAAAATCACCAGATAAACATCAGTCTTCATAGACTTTCCATGAAAATGTAGTGTTATGTAGCTATGCACTTCGAATTCACATCTCAGATGACTGTTCAATAATTTCCACAGAAGTAGATGAGCTAAAAGCATTATAAACTTCAATCACGTTAGTGTAGATACCTGTGTTGTTATTGAAAAAAAAAAAAAAACCACCACAGTTTTAGCATCTCCCACAAGATTTTCATTCAATTTTTCATGCCTAAAGTGTAGAATAATGTCAATATGACCAAAAAGTGGTAATTTACTAAAGTGGCTTCATTTGTGCTTTTTTGCTTTCAGATTATGCTGTTATGTTATATCTCAACAGCTGAGAAATGGCTATATGCAAAAAAAATCTAGAATCATTGAAAATCTTGTAACTTATCAAGTTAAAAGCACATTTTGTTATTTTAAACAATGTATATTAAAGGAAAATAATTTGTCCTTTGAATTGTGTGCTACATTTATGCTAAAGTAAGCAACCCACAGGAAGCTTAAGTAGCAGGGAGAGAATTTCTGAAGTTGTACTGTTATTCAAAAGTGTGTACATAGACTGTTACGCTAGAAATATTGGTAAAACATAAGGCACATTCTTTGAATACTTCCAATTATGCAGATGAAAATTAAATGTAAATTACTGCATATAGTTTTAATGCACATATAGCTTTGTTGTAGACCTGTCAGCTTTATTTTAACCTCCAATTTTAGTCATGCCTACCTTAGCCACAGAAGTGCCCTGTGATAGAATTAAACATACATTGAAGACATATTTTGTTATTAATTTATTACTGTTTAATATGTCATATACTTTGTGTATAAACCCAGAAAGTTTTTACTTTATAAAAACAAATGATTAAGGACTTGAATTTCTTTTCCCCTTTCTTTCTCTTTCTTTTGATTTTGCTGTATAAGGGTCATCTCAAAGAGTTTAGGTTAAGATATTTTTGTCAAACAAAAAGTTAACTTTTTCGAAGTGCATCCATGATAAGCATTTTATTTTGCAACCATCTTTTAGCCCAATCATTTTCTTTTGTCACAGGAACAATCCTATTCAAGTCACGTATATGTAAAATGGGATTTAGTTGCCCAGGGTGTTTTTTACTGGCTGAAGTGACAGGCAGTTGAATCCTTCATAACTGCCTATAGAGGCTATTGTGCCATGTTGAGTGATTGCCCCTTGCAACATTGTATCTCCCTACCACTATCAGAACTTATTTCCAATATCACTAATTTTAGTCAGATAACACATCTGTATTTACACACAAGAACAGGAAAGAACATAATGAACAGCACAGCTGCTCACTGTGTCTGTTTTCCTTCATTCCCTAGTTCCCTTTGACTAAGGACAATGGCAACATGTTTCACTGTCAGAAATAAAAAAGCAGTAGTTAATATGCGACAGAGCGAAGTGAACCCCATATTTAGCTTAAAAGAGTATCTAGTAAACACTCTGAGACAAGAGTTTGTATTTTTTAATAATTTTCAAGCGTTAGTGAGAAGGGTTTGCTTTCTGCTCATTCTGCTTTCACATATCTGTATTGGGAGAGCCTTGGCAGTCATATGCTAGAAGCATGGGTGACCCTAGATGTGTATACGGCCCAGAGGCAGCATGACTGACCCTTCCTACGGAGCAGAAAGCCCAGTATGTCACAGTGTTAACAAACGCAGGTACATGACTTGCTCTGCTTTTCTTCAAGTAAGTCAAGCACCACTTATACTCTGCATTGCTGTTGGGGAAAAATTTTGTGAGCAGGATGTCTACAGCGAGAATAAAGGTGAGGTTTAAGGCAGAATCTCAAGGAGCACTCCTCTCGCCTATAATTAATCATCACAGAGCAGCTTACTCTTACCCAGCCTTTAAAAGCTTGGTTGAAGATCCATGGCCTGTGACAAAACAGTGTTCCTTCAGTGAGATACATCACATAAAAGACTTGTAGCAAAGGGCAAACCCAGGTGAAATGAAAGATGCATTATACTAGACATTGAACAGTACTGGAGGTGGTAAAGCACAATTCCTTCTGGGAATAACTTGTAGTAAACAAACCAGACATAGGTAAGTTAAACATGGAAACAGAAGCAAAGACATTTTCTACAGGAAAAGGAAAAAAAAAGTTCCAACAACAAAACACAAAAAAAAAGATTAATTTTCTGGAAAAGGAAGAAGATCTGTTTACTTGTAGCTTGTTTAATCAGACTATGCTGTCCTTCCTACCAGAAAAAAAACATACACCACCATGAAAGACTACATGCTTTTGTAATACTGCAAGAGAAAGTTGCACATCGAGACAGAAGACCTAAATTCTCTGTCATTTGAAGTGAGGGAAAGGTATGATCAAGGGTAATGCCACATTTTCAACCAAATCTTCAGAAAAAAATCTCTTGAAACATGAATGAGTACTCAAGGCAAAACTGAAATTATTTAACATCGATGACTATTTTAATGGGAACTCAAATTGACTGAATAGTTCCAGTTTTTGATATGATTTTCCAGAAGACTAACGCAAAACCCAAAGAATTGAAAAGGAATTCTTTATAAGTGTCTATCTTGCTTTCCCTAGTACATGAGAGCAGACCAATAAACCTACTTATATTTTAAATTAAATTTCAAAGAGAAAATAAGATGGTGTCTTCCAAATACACCATTCACAGTGAGGAAATTATTAGTAGTGTTCACATACTTAATCAGAAAAGGATATTATCAAGGGTATATTATCAGCTTGGTACTTATGTAAATATTAATAGGAGTGAGGTGTGCATATCACAGAGAGAATAGGTATAATTATTTAAGTGGTGTAATATTATTTTCATGGATTCCTGTATAATGAAAACTTTCAATCTGTTAAAAAGCCACTTGGGAGTAACAAAAATAACCAAAGGGATGCAAGATGGTGCACATAATTCAATTTTATGTCAAGGTTAAAAAGCTTTATTCAGTATAGTATCAGTTCAAATGACATCACAGCAACTGAGGTTCTTTATTTCCTGTTCAGCTCAAAGTATAGACTCTAGCACAATATTTTCATGATATTGACAAACTGCTTAAAAATCAGCCTCTATGTACAAATAACATTATTCTCTTCTATGCTGCATCTAACCCCAAGATTAAAACAGCAGCAATGTCATTGATCTAGAAGTTAAACATCCCGTTGCTACAGATTCCTTAACCATTCAAGATATTGACTTTAATTTTATTTACTGCCGGGAAAATACATTTTTCCTATAAAAGGACACAAGTATCAATAAAATATTAGAGTTTTAATTATTACAACTCATAATATAACTTCCTTTTAATATGCTTTCAAGGCAATATTCCCAGTAGAATTAGCAAGAGATATATTGTTCATAGGGCTCCTCTCCTCTCCTCTCCTCTCCTCTCCTCTCGTCTCTGTGTGCTTTATCCTCAGCAACAAAAATTAAATAACCTTCTCTTACCCAAACAAATTCTAGCTAGTCCCCAAAGACAATCAAGGTAATTTTTATCAGGAATATTTTCATGATCTGAATGATCCTTCAGCCATTTAAAACATAAGGTTAATGTACACAATAAGGCATCATAAATAAATCCTTGAATGAAAAGTTTCAATCAATAATTTACAGAATGAAGTAACACTTTAGAGATCTGGGAGTGTGAAAGAAACAGCAGGATAAACCTAAATTGTAACAGTCTTGTACAAAAAGAAATGATACACTGGTGAAAAAGGAATAATAAATTTTAAAGAATTAAGGTTAACAAAGGCAAGACAATGAAAGATTCTGAGAGTTAGGGAAAGAAAGGTGACTTAAGGTCTATAGACAATTGCCAGTGAAGGCAAACCACATATGGGAAAGTTTTGCCAAAGGAATAAATGCAGGTGACAAAAGTGGAGAGGAGACTGAGTTAATGGGGATGTGTGACCTGTGGAGTGAGTGGAGAAGCATGCACTAGACTGTGCAGATTAACACTGCTCAGGAAAAAAGGAAGTTAAAAGAAATATAATTTGAGGTGATCATTAGCCTATATTCAAGATGTCCACAGTAGTGCAAGTGGAAAATAAAAGGCTGAAACTGAAGATGATATCTGAGGTAGCCTGAAGGAGAGAGTTAATCAACCAAGTTGGCTTTCAAATTAAAGCTGATTAATGGCCTGAAACACTGAGACTGTGGGTATTAAATGCACTCAGAGACTCACGAACTAGAAATAATTTGGAATTTTCAGATAAACAGCAAATAAATTTGGGAATACTAATGCAATTTTTAAGTAGTTTACTTTGGAGATCCTGTTTGATATTTTAAAAGCTGCTTAAGTTCATTGATTACATGATTTTAAGGAAAGGGAGGTAAAATTATCTATTTTTCCAGTGTCACTTGAAATTCTAATAGCATTTTTGGCAAGAACCATGGAATTTGTGAGATATAAGAATGAAATTTCACCTGGTCATGTTGTTAAAGTGGTGTGGCTGGGAGCATGGCTGTCGCTATGTGCACATCTGCTGTACCTAGGACATTAATTCCCTAGGTCGTGCACGAATTCATTAGCTAGTCATCTGCATAGACAAGATAGTGGACTTCTGTATGATGGACTGCTATGAGAGAAGGCTGGAGTGCTAGCCTTTGCAACAAAGCATTGAATTAACTGGTGCAGCAGCTCTCCAGGTGGAAATTTTGGACTGCCCTGAAGACTCCCTCATGCAGCACCTGCCGTACCTAGAGTAAATTATATATGTCAATGTGTTGATTAAAATCCTGGGGAAGAAGCGTGACTTTCTGGGGACTCACAAGGAGATTACTACTGCAGAATTGACCAAATCCTACATAGATAAGACACTTGTAAATAGAAACTGTTCTTCCAGATGCAGACATGGTGAAGTAGGACAGTTTTTTGTATACAGTTGACATAGTTAGCTGTTTTATATGTGGTTTAAGGCAATAGGAATAGGACAGATTGTGCCTGAGCTGGAATGGTCATGTAGGCGTACAAACCAGCTGTCTACGAGAACGTGAGAACTGAGCCAAACAGCAGCTGGTGGAATCTCACCCAATCCAGCTGAAGACATCATTATAAGGACCCTTGTAACAGAGATTCCTTTCACCTTCTATACAGTGACTGGGCACCTGGCCCAGAGTTTTGAATTTCTTGTATAAGCATTACTCTATTGCAAGAGCTCAGAAATTCAGGATTTTTTAACAAATGTTCTTTGATTGTGCAGCGACTTCTAATTGAAAAGAGGTAAAAAAGAGCAGATCCATGTACTTGTATATTCTTCTGAGTATAACAAACATTATGGCTCTAAAAGACACATGGCTCCACTCCTCAAGTTCAAAGCAAACTGGAATTATCACCATTCAGATCCTGTTCCATAGCCGATTTGTTTCTCTCTCCTAAAAGGGATAGCTTGATATTCAAACTCTTGTAACTTTTTATAATTATTATTTGAAGTAATAATCAGTTGAAACCTTTACATGTAAGTATTATCATTATCACTCCTATTATTGTTAATGTGTCAAAACCAAATACTGTAATGATGAAAACAGTGTGTTATAAAGTATTTGTGAATGAATTTGCTATTGACACCATTGGGTATTTTAGACTCTAAGACTAAATTAATTCACATTAAGATTCTTCCTCTGTGGTGCATGAGTCAGATGGAATATTCACAATGTATATCACAATATTTTGTAGCTTCCTTAAATCATTCCAGTGCACTTACGCCGATGAAGATGACTTTTTTCTTTGAAAAGAACTAGGACTCTGAAGAGATGGTGCTAATAATTCTGAAAAAATTCCTTTTCAATCTCTGGAGCTGTAAAAGATCCTCAGGCAAATATTCTTACCGTTACAGTATCATGGTAAATTGTTTAACAAGAAAAGATAAGATCTACATAAGACACCTGTATGTAATAAACTATCCTCAGGGTAGGAAAAGGGTGAGAACAATGCTTTATATTGTGCTGCTGTCACAAAACAGTAGGGAGATCAACACATTCGGTGGTTTGAAGAATTTGCCTGTCAGTGGCATATGCATGTCACATGTCAAGAGGAAGTGTCTGGAATAGACCTTCCTACACACTATTTGAGCTCTGCCCTTGAGTTATAACTTTCTCCTTAGTTTGACCTTGAATTTTCATAGGCATTGAAATGACAATCATTACTGGAAATCCTAGACATCATTACTTTAAGCTGCACACCTGCAGAACTTTCCAATGGTAGAACACACTGCTTTACCAGTAGTATACAAACAGTACACTTTGTCACACCATAGTATATTACTTTATTGGCTTTTTTTCCCATGGTAAATAAAAAGCAGTTAAATTGAATTTTAAAATCTTTGTACCATATGTAATAATTAAGCTGTCAGTCTTATGGATATCCCATTAAAGACTTTTGCCATTAAAAAATATAAAATGTATTGATGTCTTTATTGGGTAAAACCATTTCAACAAGCTGAAATGTAAACGTTATCTTTTCTAAAGTGTTACTGCAATATTAATGCTCAAATGAATAAGCCAAGGAGAAAACATAATATATTTCATTTTAAAGGAGTAGGGAGATAAATATTAAGTGGATTTCATGGATTTGAATATAAATAGGAATTCCAAATTTTCTACAAATATTTAACAACATATTTGAAAGGAAGGATGTGATGGCTAGTGCTGCCTTTAATTAATTCAAGGGTAAAGATAATTGTTATTATGTGTCTCAGTTTTATTCTGATGTTAGTAATAATCTTATAGCTCATTTCTTATACAATCCAGACAGTTTTCTGTTTTGTAAATGTAGATGAATTACAAAAATACTTATGAAACTGAGTTTTGATTCATCTTGAATCGCTTCTTATCTTGAGGATACCTAGGATGAGAGCTTTCTAAACACAGTTCTTTCTGGCACTGTCCAAGAAACTACCAGCAGCACATGACATCAAGACCAAGGAAAATAGTCTCTTTTTTCCCACCTGACAGCACTTCTCATAGAGTTTCCCTTTTAATCAGTCCTTCTCTCCCTTTACAAATTTATGAGCAATTAAAAGATTCTCAGGTAAAAATAATGATTCAACACTGTAACTCAAAAGAAAGCATGCAAAAAAATAAAATAGTTTACTAGTGGAGATATAGCTGTAATAATTGATTTTTATCAGATTTATAATGTGTCTTGAAATGAGATTTATAATGTGTCTTGAAATTCAAACAATTTCAGGCAGAAGTGAAAAATATTTTCATTTTCTGAATTAAATTAAAACCTGCAATTATTTTGGTTTGGATATAATTAAATCTGTTTGTCTAAACACAAGATATTTTTTAAAATGTTTCCTTTTCTTGTTTTTAATTCTAGTAAAAAATCAATTTAAGAAGACCTTTAAATGAAGCAGTGATTCAAAATGAAAACCCAAAATGTTAAGAAAATATTGAAATAAACATTTAAACTGTTTCCTGTTCTAGTTTTTCTTTATTGAATCAAACTATGATTAGAAATGGCATGATTTTACTAGCTTTTAATAATCTCATCTATATATTTAGTGATAGAGTTCAAAATTCTTCGTGGAAGAAAAAATGTTTCTCTTCCTAATACCCGATTAGAAAGTGATTTCTTAGGATCAAGCAAGAGATTTAACAAACACATTTCATATCTAAACAATGTAAAATGCATCTAGTGAGTAAAATCATTTACTGCTAGATCAGCATGGCTTGTCCTTACTCAAGCATGTAGGCATACTGATTGTTTACTAGACATACAAAGCATTAGCCAATCAGGTAATAATAGCATCTAAATCATTGTATTAAATAACCATTAATGAAAGTGAGCGTTACTAAGGCACATCCCTAGCTATATGGCTATTTTTTTCAAAAATAGTTATTACTAGTTTTAGCACTATTATTAATTCAGTGACATATCCATCAGCACAGATAGAATCTATTCCATTCTAGTTCTATTTTTATATCACCTTCATAACTGTAATAATGAGTAGCTTTCAGTGATGCATAAAGTATCATTAGTAATATTTTTCCTGAGTTTTGCTCACTCTCTCTCTCATCCTAGATAATGATTATTGTGATATAAGATTTTTTGTAGAGTACAATGTAATACATCCTTGACTAATTATGCACCAAATGACCATTTAGCTGTTTAACTCCTTTAGACATTTGGAGATTTGACACGTAGCAAGCATTGAGATGTCAGATATTTTTAGTTTTATAAGTATTTGTCATATCACTGCAAAATTTGTTGATCACCTTTTCTAGTAGAGCAGTCACAACAGTAGCTTTTATTAATCATCTTTTTCAGCTAGGCTGTTTGTTGTCTTAGTAAGAACTAACAAAATGTTATAAATAATCCAGGAAAGAGTTCTATATGAGCCCAGACTAAAGACACTTAAAACCTGGCAAGCAAATATATCACATATACACCAGCTGCAAGGCTTTTGATCCATTCATGTAATAATTATTCCTTTTGTGTTCACTTCTCAATTCACAAACATTTAAGAAAACAGATGAGAAAAATAATTAAAAGTTTGAGATGAAGTTGACTTTGTGTTATCAAAAATGTACATCCAAGACAGAAAAATGCACAGAAGTCTGAATGTCTCAGTGTTGTACAATTGCCTTGAAACAGCAATAATACATTTAAATGCTAATGTCATTTATGGCACCACAAGAAGCAAATAAAATTCTGAGTATCCAAAATTGACTTTTTTTTCACAAGGTAAACTTAATATCAAGAAGTTAGAAGTATACTGCACCTTTAAAAAAAGTTAACATATTTCTTATCTCCTAGAGAAATGGCAGAACAGAATTCTCGTAAGAATTAAGGAATATGTAATTGTTTTAGTTCATTTTGCAAATGAGATTACATTCCAGCNTTTATAAAAGGATTTGATTGCCTATCTTCTTTTCAAATCTCAGCCTTGCTGTGAGTCTGTAAATCACAACCACTGGTCTTAACTACATCTTCAGGCATAATCTTACGCAAGGGTGGAGATGAATGAATGGAAGCATCCTCTGTATAAGCTGAGGAGGCACTCTACTTCAAAGGCACCCCTCTGAACACTGGTACCAGCTTCCCAGTCATTCTGGAGTAAAAACCATGTAGTGCAACTCACTGGTATGTGTTTTGTCACAAAGGCAACTGCAGCAAAAAAAAACGTTTTATACTTGGATTGTGCTAGCACGTAGCCTTTTCTATAATTACCTGGGTTTTTAAAACCACGCTAGTTGTTTTTAACTAATGTTTCAGCAAGGCATTGTTAATGCTTGGATTCAATGGTGTAGCAGAATAAAGGCAAGACCTTGGAAAGATGCTTCCAATTCACAGCTCAGAAATTCTGGAGTTCAAATATTATTTTCAGCCATTTTTCATAGTTTTTTCTCTTGTTTTTCTAATCTGTATATTCCTGAGTACAAATAATATTTCATGGTTTTTTGGTGAACTCATGTCACCAGATTAACCCCATATTAAACCTGTACCTCTGTGTTATACCCTCGCATATATATTCCCCTGTGTATAACCTTGTGCTGATCCATCTCATTGTATTAACCCTATTTAGGTTAGTACAATTAAATAGGAGTATCAGGATGTGAACACAACAGTCCATTTGGTTTAACTGGAGTTCTACTAAGGAAGATGGGAGTTGAAAATGCTAGTAAGACCTGAGCTGGGATCCTCCTTGGGCTGAGCTGAAGCATAAAGAAGTAAGACCTGAATAAAGCCTTCAGTGACGTTATTAATGGTGGATATAACAGAAGTATAGGTGGTAGCTCAGATGCGAGTTCACTAAATCCCAACCCTCAGAGCAGAAAGCAGCCCTGGGTGATGCC
Source organism: Stercorarius parasiticus (assembly GCA_013396915.1). Taxonomy (NCBI): domain Eukaryota; kingdom Metazoa; phylum Chordata; class Aves; order Charadriiformes; family Stercorariidae; genus Stercorarius; species Stercorarius parasiticus. The sequence continues at coordinate 242,843 of VWZL01000812.1, forward strand.
ATTTCCTCTGGAGGTACACCTGATGGCTGCTGCAAAGGGACATGTTAGAGGTAAGGTTGAGCGGTCAGATGATTTTCTGATATAAAGTTGAAGTAGAAACAGGATCAAACCCAAAAAATGTTCAAATGAGGATGTGGGTATCATTAAGGTTATCTTATTCAATGTGATTAAAGAAAATTCCTATGTGTCTCTTTCATAGAAACAATTGAATGATTTAGCTCAAATACCTGGAATAGCTTTTATTCTTCTATAGCTTCTAGACACTAGAAGCACATGCTTGTAAAGGATGTCAACTCACTCACCAATTTTTTACAGAGATATAGAAAAGAAATCAGCCAGGATGCAATAACTAAATGTATTGGATTGCTGACATGAAAAGAACTTGAGATGGGGTTTTGTCTGAATTGACAAGTGGCCTTTGGTTTTGTAAACACAACTTTGCTCTTTCTAATAAATGTGTCTAAAAATCTTATTATGCCTGAAAATCATATCACTCAGCCTAAATCCCTCTGGAATTTGGGAAGAAATCCTCTTCTTTAAAATTATCAGCACCAAGCTTTTAACTTTTTGATAATATTTACATTCACAATGAATTGAAGATCAACTGTTTGCAGATGCAGTATTATTTACAAGACAGAAGGTCAAACCAAAGCTTTTAAATTGAGCTGAGTTGTATACGTGGGGTCTGTTATATTACCTGAAGAAGAGAAAGTGAGGAAGTAGAAAAAGGTTACTGATGACTATGATAATAACTGCTGTAAAATGAGATTATATTATGACTGTTATTATTTTTGTTCTTAATAGCAGTAACATCACTGTTTGCCAACTCTTCACTCCATTTTTATGATCATGATTGTTATTTTTGTTCCCAGTGTGGGTAGTTATAGCTCCTGAAGAGCAAACATTTCAAACATTTATTTGTACCCCACAGCACATTCAAATCCTGATTCCTTTAGTTCTTTCAAGATCCTGCTGAATTGTTTATAAAGACTTCTCATGGCAAAGTCCAATACAGACTACATATTTCATTTAGGACAAATGCATCTGGAGATACGTGCACTTGGCTTTAAATCTGAGGAAGAAATTGTATGTAGGTAAGTGTACAACAATGATTCTTCATTTCCTTGTTTAATTACAAAGTACTGTAGTACTTTTCTTTCCATGAAGAGAAATAAGGAAATAAGGAAAACACATTTAAAATCAATACCACACCTGCATATTTAGATGATTTCTTCATTTAGTTGTGGCAAAGGCTGAAATGTTTTTACATTCTCCAGATCTATGGATAACTACACCTGAGCATTTCACCTATGGAAGAAAAACAGCCAAACAGTAATACAGTGAAATTTTATTTCACCTTGAAAACTGTTGAAAATCACATTTTTTACATTAGCATAAATATTTAAAGATAAAACAGAAGGGTCATTTTATTTTTTCTATGGGGATACATTTTAAATTTTTGAATGGAAGATCAGTATTACAGCTTCAGAAGTTAATTGGTGTTTATATGAGTAACAGTGTTATGACAAGAATGTGGTAGGAGAGTTGTTTGACATCATAGAATTTTTCTTGAATGCTCAATAAATGAAAGTAGATAGGTCTTACTCCTGACACTTGCTTTAGCTGTAGTCTTAGAGTAGCTGGAAGAGAAATATCTCAGTAAGCACTAGACATGTCTTATAATAGTGCTCATGTTAGGAGTAAGATTAATGTGACTGCCTAGTGATCTAGATTGCCTTTATAGTCAACAGACTGATACATTTTACACTGCAAATACCTGAAATGAGATTAATCTCCTGTCACTGTCTTTGTAGGACAGCTGTGTGTACATCACAAAGGTAGTATGGAGTGCACTAAAGAAGTTCATTCCACTAAGATTTTAGCACATCTGGAATACATGTTGTAATTGTGCTCTTTTCAGAGCTAATAGGATTATTGAATTTAAGAAGGACTATCCTTCTTATGGCAGGCGAATAAGCAATTAATGATACCTTTGCACATTTTACTTATGCACATTTTACTATACATAGAATCATAGAATGGTTTAGGTTGGAAGGGATCTTAAAGGTTCCAATCTCCCTGCTATGGGCAGGGACACCTCCCACTAGACCAGGTTGGTCAAAGCCCCATCCAGCCTGGTCTTGAACACTACCAGGGATGGGGCATACACAACTTCCCCAGGCAACCTGTTCCACTGCCTCACCACCCTCATAGTGAAAAATTTCTTCTCGATATCTCTAAATCTACCCTTTTCTAGTTTGAAGCCATTACCCCTCATCCCATCACTACATGCCCTTGTAAAAAGTCCCTCTCCAGCTTTCTTGTAGGCCCCCTTCAGGTACTGGAAGGCTGCTATAACGTCTCCCTAGACCTTCTCCAGGGATGAAAAACCCCGATGCTCTCAGCCTGTCTTCATAGGAGAGGTGCTGTAACCCTTTGATCATCTTTGTGGTCCTCTTCTGGACCTGCTCCAGCAGGCCTGTGTCCTTCTTATGTCGGGGGCTCCACATCTGGATGCAGTACTCCAGTTAGGGTCGCATGAGAGCAGAGTAGAGGTGCAGAATCAATTAATTTCCATCACGTAAAATTGCTGAGCTTTGCAGGCAGTATGTGCTTTCATTTCAAAAGCTGTCTCTACCTTTTATTAAGTGTCGGACTGAATCTATGTGGACTGAAATATATCTAAACATATATATCTTCATGACTTCATGATCTATTTTAATCTGTAGTACTAGAAATATCCATGGAATTGAAAACCCATTTTTATTAGCTGAAAACTTAAAAATTTTCATTCCCCTGCAAGATATGCATGATATTTGCATGTTCTCACAACCTCATATTCTCAGAGTTTATGTCTAAAATGAACTCAAATGATCTTCTCAGTATAACTTAGTGCATATTGTACCACAGAAATGGTAGCTCCTGAAATTGAGGTATTTTCAGTTCACAACAATGGGTAATTTAACTAGAACTTCTTCTCGAAGTTATAACACATCTTGCCTTAAAGGTTACAAGTGATGAAGCACTTATAAGTTGAAATTCTGAAATTCTTTTTCAGAAGATAATTACAGTGTCTGTTAAAAATTTTCCTTTTATTCTCATCTAGTGAAATGTTATACAAGCCATTAGATGTCAGTGTATTAAAAGAACTCAGACTCAATGGTCATTTAAACCTTGACGCAAAGCTGCCTATCTGTCTGACTTGCATCCTAGAAATTGCTTCTTTTTTTTTTAAAAAAAAACCAAACCAACCCAAACATATATTTTCTTTGAAACGTGTCTTGCAGTACATTTAAAAGCCAGGACATTCATTAAGAATGCGAAAAAGAGGCAGCTACACCCATGTATATGCCTTCCCTTTGGCACAAGGCAGTGTTTAGAGTAAATAGGAACAAGAAACATACTTTTATCTTAATTAAATGACAATTAAGAGAGTTCCTCCAGGTACCTAGGCAGATGCTTGCAAAGCTGTAACTTCATGGCTTGTTGACGGTCGTTGTGGCTCTTAGCTCTCACTCTTAAAGTTCTAAGCCACAAAGGTGCTGAAGAAATGTTTGTCTAACACATGGTTTGATTATAAAAATGTGTCTCTCTTTCAGGACCCTGGAGATATTAGTGCAAAGACACAGTTCAGTGGACCTAAAGATATACACAGGAATGATGCTGGCAATTTTATTATCCTGAAAGTACTGAAAGCCAAATAACATCCTGAATATTTTTTTTTTATTTTATTACTTAGAAAAATGCCTTTGGAGAAAACAAAATTCATCTGTGACTAGACAGTGGTTTTACACAGAGCATTAGCTTTTAGCATAATTATACTGGGTCAGAATCTGTCTGACCATCTGCTGGATGGAGAGGTTGTACAGCAAAAAAGGACAAAAGAGCAAGTCAAACATTTTTTCTCTGTGAAACCCAGACAGGCAACACACAAACCTGAAGTCTAGGCAAAACAGTAGCTCACACTTTCCCTCCTTCCTGTGCTGGATTTAGCTTCATTATGAGGTGAGGAGTATGAGTATGGAGATTATGGGGCATTAGTGCTTTGTGTACGTAAGGAGAATCAAATTATGAGTACTGTTTCATGATTCCCATCATTTTACTTAGTTAGTTGGACACACATTTGTGTAAATTTTATAAAGACATGTACAGACCACTATCTGTATCCCGCTAGAAGAGGCAGCACATCTCTACAAAACATGCTACATCTCAGCCTCTTTTTTGTACAAACCTGATTTGTGTAAACATTGACAAAGTCTGGAAAAGTTTTTGCATTTTCCACCATAGGGATATAAAATGTGAACAGCAATGTTTTCTGTTTTTCTCAGGGCAAAATTGCAGGCACAGCTGATGAAGCAAGTGCAGTAAAAAACCCCAACCAACCAAACCAACCAAATAAATAAACAAAACAACCCCCCAGATTTTGCCCTTCAGTCTACAGTAATAAGGAAGGGTAGTCATTTCATTTCATCTTATATATTAGGTTCTACCTTAGGGCAAAAGGAGAACTCTAGCAAATTGTGAAAGAGTTGGGTTTTTCAGCTTTGTTCTGTTCAAAGGCTTCCTTATTCCCATTTGAGGATAAAGATATCCTCAGACTCCATTTTCTTACTTGAAACTTCAATGATACAACTTCTGAGACTAAAGACTCAACGTATTATTTGTAACCAAACAGAAGTTACTTTTTTCCTGATCCTCTCATAAATTATACATTTCCTTTTTTTTTCTTTTTATTTACTTATATATTCAGTTTTTGTCTTTACTTTGTGTTCATCATCATAGCCCAAAGTTTCATTCAGTTACTCACTACTATGTCTATGAGGCTATGTAGGGAGAAAATCAGAAAGGCCGAAGCCCAACTAGAACATAACCTGTCTTTGGATGCTAAGGACAATTTAAAAAGTTTCTATAAATGCATTAATAATAAAAGGAGTACTAAAGGGAATCTCCATCCTTTATCAGATGAAGGCGGTAACATGGTGACAAAGGATGAGGAGAAGGCTGAGGTACTTAATGCCTTCTTTGCCTCAGTCTGAAGTAGTAGAATTAGTACCCTGAGTATCCAGACCCCTGAGCCTGTAGATAGCATTAGGGAGAAGAATGAAGCCCCCGTAATCCAAAGGGAGATGGTGAGGGACCTGCTACAGCACCTAGAGATACACAAGTCTATGGGGCCTGATAGGATCCACCCGAGGGTACTGAGGGAGCTGGCAGAAGTGCTCGCCAAGCCACTTCCCATCATTTACTGGCAGTACTGTCTAAACAGGGAGGTCACAGTTGGGTGGCAGCTAGCAAATGTGATGCCCATCCATAAGAATGGCCGCAAGGAGGATCTGGGGAACTACAGGCCTCTCAGTCTGACCTCAGTGCTGGGGAAGGTTATGGGACAGATCATACTGAGTGCCATTACGCAGCACATGAAGGACAACCAGGCGATCATGACCAGTCAGCATGGGTTCATGAAGGGCAGGTCCTGCTTGACTAATCTGATCTCCTATGACAAAGTGACCCACTTGGTGGATGAGGGAAAGGCTGTGGATGTTGTCTACCTGGGCTTTAGTAAGGCCTTTGACACCGTTTCCCACAACATTCTCCTGGAGAAACTGGCTGCCCATGGCTTGGATGGGAGTACTCTTCACTGCATAAAAATCTGTCTGGGCTGGCCGAGAGAGTGGTGACGAATGAAGTTAAATCCAGTTGGTTGCCAGTCACAAGTGGTGTTCCCCAGGGCTTGGTATTGGGGCCTGTTCTCTTTAATATCTTTATCAATGATCTGGACAAGGGGATTGAGAGCACCCTCAGTTTGCAGATGACACCAAGTTGGGTGGGAGTGTTGATCTGCTTGAGGGTAGAAAGGCTTTGCAGAGAGATCTGAACAAGCGGGATCAATGGGCCGAGGCCAATGGTATGAGATTCAACAAGGTCAAGTGCCGAGTCCTGCACTTGAGTCACAACAACCCCACGCAGCGTTACAAGCTTGGGGAAGAGTGGCTAGAGAGCTGTCTGGCAGAAAAGGTCCTGGGGGTGTTGTTCGACTGACGGCTGAATATAGGCCAGCAGTGTGCCCAGGTGGCCAAGAAGGCCAGCAGTGTCCCGGCCTGTATCAGGAATAATGTGGTGAGTAGGACTAGGGAAGTGATTGTCCCCCCATACTCAGCACTGGTGAGGTCCCACCTCGAGTACTGTGTCCAGTTTTGGGCCCCTCACTACAAGAAGACATTGAGGTGCTGGAGCAGGTCCAAAGAAGGGCAACGAAGCTGATGAGGGCTCTAGAGCACAAGTCTTATGAGGACCAGCTAAGGGAGCTGGGATTGTTTAGCCTGGAGAAAAGGAGGCTGAGGGGAGACCTTATTGCTCTCTACAGTTACCTGAAAGGAGGTTGTAGAGAGGAGGGGGTTGGTCTCTTCTCCCAAGTAGCAGGCGATAGGACAAGAGGAAATGGCCTCAAGTTGTGCCAGGGGAGGTTTAGATTAGATATTAGGAGAAATTTTTACACTGAAAGGGTTGTTAAGCATGGGAACAGGCAGCCCAGGGAACTTGTGGAATCGTCATCTCTGAAGGTGTTTAAAAGATGGGTAGACATAGTGCTTAGCAATATAGTTTAGTGATGGGTTTTGTCAGAGTCAGGTCGATGTTTGGACTCAATGATCTGAAAGGTCCCTTACAACCTGGACAATTATATGATTCTATGATTCTATGACTACTCTTCCTCTGTACTATTCCTTGTGTTTTCTCAGATTTGAGCTGTAAACAAGTGTACAAGTGAGATGCTCATTTTCTTCTAGGTTGCTAGTCCACTTCTCCTCTACCACACGTTACCCATTATTCTTATGAGAAATTCCACTTAGCCAGTGGCATTTCTGTCATCCTCTACCTTTAAGGAGTACATAACTTTCCTGCTGCTTGTCCACTGTAAGGCGGCCTGTTTTTTTTTCTTTCTTTGTTTATTTTTTCCCCCTGAATATGGATTATAATATTGACTGAAGTTTATTATACTTACCCATATTTATTAGATTTCATTAACTCCTGCATCAAGCTAAGTGTGTCTTTCTGTCTCGGGTAACATTTCTTATTTTGGTCGATTAGCCATTGTGTCTCCTGTACTAAAATACTATTCACACTTCAGATGATTCAGACTGGAGAACGTCCTTTAGTTTGCTTTAGTAAAGCTACGTGTAGAACTCCAATTAGTGATTTATTCCAAATCCTTATCTGGGCTTCTTTTAGCCTTCCTTTTAGACCTAAAGAAAAAACAGAGAAAAAAAAAAACAAAACAAAACCAAAAATGAACAATGTATCAAAAGCCTTGTCCAATAAAATTAGGGGAAGGGAAGAGAATATTTTGGGTTTTTAAAGGCTTCAATAGATGTCCAGAACTAGTTATTTTGAGAATGACCATGACCACACACAAGATAATTCAAGAAAAATAGCTTCACAGTTGTACAAGAAGTCAGTCAAGAAGTAATGCTTTCACTGCATCATTGGTCCAATAATAGATACATTTTTGTTGTGTTCAAAGAAGTATATTGTCACTTGTACAAATCATTGTGATATCTATTGCTCACAAAGAGATTGGAGCAAGCTTGTTTGTTTGTTTGGGTGGTTGCATGTGTGTTTTGTTTTCCCTGAAATATCTAATGCTTTTGCAAGTATGTTCTTTGTGGAAGACAGAGGGAGAGGACAGAGAATAAAACAGGGGGGAAAAAAAGAGAAAAAAAGGACAAAAAAAAGCAGCTAAGGAATAGAAGGGTTGGGCAATTACTGTAACTACTGTAGCATGTTATCCTATTACTGCTAAGTACAAAAGTTTCTGAGCTTTTGCTTCCAAAATGTCATGTCAGACAAGACCTGGATTACAGCTAAAATTTTTTAATCTTTAGACTAGAGAAGTCCAACATTTTTATAATAGGATGTGAGCAGTGATACTCTATTGTCAATGACACTGCTACAGCTTTTCATTTAACTTTGGCACTAGCTGCATTTTGTGTCTGACATTTGGTGTAGCGAGTTATTTAAACTTAATCTTCAGGAAATTATTATTAACAATATATTTCTATGAGATCCTATTTTAAACAGTGCTTGTAATCAATTTATATAGTTTAACATGGGCATATAAAGTGATTTGTAACCCATATTCCTGCCATATTTGATGTTTTGCAGGAACTCCTTAACTAAACAAAGCCAAATATGCCTAGTACTAGAGATGAAACCCCAAACACTTCAGGGCTTATTAGTGGTTCTGTATTTACTTGGAATCATTCACAGTGTGATCTAATAAGAATTTCAATACTGCAGGGCAAGAATTTCAAAACCTGTTGAAGTCAATAGAAAGCCAAAACTGATGGACAAAGATCAGTAGGTCTTTGTAGTGAAAACATTAGCCCTAACATATTGGTTAAATTTGAAATTGTATGTTTACATTCTCTCTACTTATATGCTCTGCTTGGTAACAATTAGACACAGTGGGGCAAATTCCATCGTCTGTTATTGAAGACACCTGTCAAAGATGTACCAAATCAAAGTAAAATGTGTCTGAGAGAAAGTATAAACAGGAAGAAAAATAAACATTGGTGATTAAGACCACCACATCAGAATTTGAGGAGAATAATTAATTCTTCTATTCTGCTTTTTTTTTTTAGCTTTTTTTTTTTTTCCACCCAGGGTGAGCATCTTGGTCACATACATACATCTTCTGAACTACTAGATGATAAGAAGTAGTTATAGAGAAAAAAAGGTAATGCAGAAGATTTATGAGTTTTATTGCTTGCTTCAAAGTGTATTAAGTTAATGAGGACCAGTTTAGTGCATATGTGAATTTGATTTTTTTTTTCAGATTTAAGTGGCTTATATATCAAACCCAAAATAATTGGCACCTAATAAAAGAGGCACCCACCCTATGCTTTCTTTGTTTCTTCTGTTTTCCTTTCCTCGCTTTTCTTCTCTTGTCTTTCTTCTCTGATAAAGTCTGTAGAAGAGACATACTTTGAAGTACATTAAAAAATTTTCATCATTGATTATGTCATTCAGGGAGAAGAGTGTTCCAAATCAAATGGATCACTACAAAGGTTGAAAACACCCCAAAGCAAGCAGAACATGAGTATGGATCACTGAAAAATGGTAGACTATGCTGCCACCCAAAGGCTCTGTTGAATAAATTGGTTGCTTTTATAATATACTAATATAAGTTTCCAGGTGGAATAAAGATTTAGTAAGTTATTCCTTGGTTGGTAGTTATCATGACTGATGTGCCAGCATCAGTAATTTTATAAAGATTTTGTGTGCTTTATTTTAGTTGTGAAGTGGCTTGTGGCTCTTTTGAAATAATATTTTTTTAAATTATTAAAAACCACTTTCATATTTCTCTTTGACTTTTGTCAGCTAATGTTTTTTATTAAGGCGCTATCTGCCTTGTATTTAATAATAAGGTTTTCACATTCTATAACTTTCTCTTTTCACCAAGCAAAGGGTATAACATGGTATCCACTTGAGTAGAACTGGTTGTATCCTTTTGGAAAGAACATTTTAGTTGTCTCTCAGTTGTACAGAATGATTGATCTGGATCCCGTTTGATAACTTACAAACAGTTCATCTCCTTATTTTTTTATGGGTGTTTTCTTGTCCACAACATATGCATGTCTAATTTGCCTAAGTGTGACATATGGCTTTCCAGAATACTCGTTTTGTCTGGAAGCTTAAGTGTTGTAGCTAGATTTGGAAATCCTGCTCCACTCTTTCTTCTACTGTGTCATTGAGTGATTGTATGCCGTATAATTTGACAACCTCCTCTATCAGCTCATCAGTATAACCTGCAACATGCATAATAATTACAGCTTCATTTCAGGAAATACATGAGAAAGGGTCAGAAATGTGTCAATCTGTCTAACTACTTCTTCCATCACATCTGTTTTACTTAGTAGTTGGACAGAGTGGGACTGCCTTATAAAATAATAATGCATTTTTAGAACTGGGGTAATCTTTTATGCTGTCACAGTGCTCATTCAATGTTATTCTATAACCTGTCTTTTTGAGGATTTCCTTATAAAATGTGGTATTTCAATAATATTATATGAAAATCAATATGACCACATTACCATAAACACAGAGTTGTCCTCCACCAAGGCTTGAATTATATCAATACAGGATAAAAAGTTTGGTGTAAAAGTTCTGTGTGAAATTTAGCATTATTTAGTGGGCCACAGTTAATGTTAACATTTCAATCATAAATGATTTGCAGGTTTTTAAAGTTTGTTACAGAGACCTGCTATGTTATAAACGTATCACCAGAGGTACATATGTAGATGCATAAAAAACACAATGTATTTATTTGCTTTCTGGAGTATATAATAATTGATTTCATGAAATGTCTTTAGCAAGTTTATTAACTTTTTTTGTGAATATGACTTTGATAGGAAGTATTGCCTCTAATGGTTTTTTGTGTACACAAATTGCATCATTGCTATTTAATAACTGGTCATTAAATAATATTTTCCAAGTTTTTCAAAAGATCATTTTTTTAAACATTAGACTTCATTGTCTTGTCAATTATACAATAGCTAGACATGCATATCCATCATAAGCACTGTGCAATTTGTATTAGAATTTTTCATGTTATCCCTACAATTGAGGCAAAACTTACTTGTTGTCTGATACATATTAGGAAATGCTGAAGAAAATATTACATGTGTTGGTTCTTTATATTTCTTAAACTTTCAAATTCAATTGCTTTTTTTGTAAGTAAAAGATCAAAGATGACTTACAGAAGCAGGAAAAGCGAGTTGTAATTCATTGTAATTCAAGTCCATTAACTAGTATATGCAAATACTCCTCAGAAATTGACAGAGCCTACAGCCTGTAGAGAGAACTTCTAAGCGTACTTGAAATTAGAGCCCTTTAAAACAAAGGTGCATTCAGGGGAAACTATCTTTCTCACAATAAAGCTGCAGAAAGAAAAGCTGACGTTGCAATAGACTTGTCAGAACTATTTTATAAGAGGTGATCTGTTTTCCATCTGATGAGAAAGCTAATGTCAAGGACACTGTCCAACTTGGCATTTTTGTCAAAGGTTTCAGAGAAAAAATTAGTTTTAAAGAAAAGCAAGCTTCTTTTTCAGATTTTGATTTACACTGCGCAACAAAAATGTTAAATGTTACAATGAGAAAGGTGATGAAAAACTGTCTTCAAGAGGTTTGGTTTTGTATGAGTCCCTGTGATAGAAAAACAAAATTTGGCGTATTTTTCTTTTTCATTGGGACAAAAAAGAAGTCAGAGACAAGTAACAAAAAGTGAACTATGTGCTATGTTTTGGATATGTTTATTAAAATATATTGATATGCTATATCAAAGAAGCATCAAACAGTGATGGGAGTGAGCCTTGTATAAATATTTACAGACAACTAAATAGTCTGAATCCCAAATCTGAATCACATTGGTGACCAAATTCTTATTCCCTTGAATTTTACTTCACATAAGCAAGCATATTAGAATCAAATTCTGGGGGGTTTTTTGTTTTTTTTTTTGGTTTTTTTTATTTTATCTTTTTTTTCCATGGCACTATTTCAGACCGGGAACATGAACCAGGACATAATGCCATATTTTGTTATTCAAAAGTTGCTGAGTTGAAAGCATGCAGGTAAGAACTTCTCTGAATTGTACAATGGAGAATATGGTACCTTAGAAACTGACTGTGTGATATTCTACAGAACCAAAAAAAAAAAGTACAGGATATTCTTTGAAAAAAACAACCAACATCCTAGTTTGATTCTCCCACAGCCTTTTCTGTTGGGCTAAAATTTCTAGTTCTCATTCTTAGACTAATACCTTGATCAAAAATTCATTATGCCCAAAAAATCAGACTGAATTTTCTTTTTTCCTTCAGAATTTTATCATTTGATTAATTCTACACTGAACACCAATCTCCTTATAACAGATATGTTTTTCAGCAAGCAGAAAAAATATTTTACAATGATGTGACTTGAAATCAATAAAGTATGTTGATTTCATATCATCAGATCTGATATTTTGTTACAGTTGAACAACACTGAATTCATTCTTGAGCCATAGGATGAAAGCATATGCAATTTTCATTCTCTTAAGAGAGCAAGGATTTTTGGAGTTGGTAATAGTGATGCTGTAAATTGGACTAATGGCAGTAATTGTACTTTGTTTTGATTCATTGATAAAATTTTTATGAACTTAACAATAAACTCTTAGTTTGTATACATGGTGTGTTCACTATTGCCTGTAACAGGATTTTTGATGGAACAGATGGACCTGTCTTCTTTCCTAGGAATATCAAGTCCACACATTAAGAATGTAATTCAGAAACAAACTTTAAAGTCAAGGATAACATATACTAGCAAGTTCCTCTGTATTCTTCATTTTTAATTCATGTTTTTAATGCAGGAATCATCAAACAGCTAATTAACAACCTTTTAGACTTTAAAACATATTTGTGCTTATCAAGCCTAACTCAAATGACCCACAATTAATTGTAACAACTCACTACCATGGTTACAAAGGTTCTGGATCAAATTCTTTGCTTCCCCACAAATTCCCACTCATTTTGAGATTAATTGTGGAAATGGATAGTTAAATATTCATCTTTATGATAAAAATATATAAAATGCCTAAAGGCAAAAATTAAGGGAAAATTGGTAGTCAGGAATTAGTCAGCTTTGTTCAAGCCTTGCTGTACATATCAAGTGATTCTGTACTACTCTGTAGTAGAGTTAATCATAAAATTAACATAGTGATAAGTCCTTATGCTCCAGAACAATAAAAATTAAACAGTGTCCTGCTTTGTCTAGTGCTGTTTTTTTAAAGGGCTTTCATAGCATTTTCCTGTTCTGCTCTTGACTGAGACAGTATTCTTTGCTTCTGAAAAATGTTACAAACTATTGCCAACTTGGTTAATGTTAAAATCACAAATAAATCAGACCTTTCGCTCCCACAGCTCCCTCAAATGAAAAGGAATCTTCCTGATTTAAACAGATTTGTAGCTCTTTGCCTACTTCCTCAGCAGGCGTGTTGGAAATGACCCCACACATTTCGTCAAGGACTCACTCAAATGTGGCCAAAATCACTCTGGTTGGACTTCCAGTACTTTATAGTCTAAGAGACATACCGTGTTGTTGTTTACACACCACTGCTTATCAAATATATGAAACCACTTACAGAACTTTCATGAAATGCTTTCTCTGTGATGAAGTTAAAGCCAAATGTTGGTCCTCCGATTCGATAAAAAATACAAGTAATTTTTTTTTTTTCATGATACCTTTAATGGATTCATACCTTTAATGGATTGATACCACGTAAGTATGTCAGATATCTCATACTGCTCTCTTTCTCTGTACAGTGCTATGTTTGAGTAGTGTTATTACTCAGTAATATACTTAAGGTGCTTTTCTTAGTCTTTTTAAAAAATGTTCCTTAAATACATAAAATGATTTTGTAAGTATGTAGACTCATTCAAGCCTCTGTTTCTCCCAGTGTTTGTTCTTTCCTCTAATCATATATGTTAAAGCAGACAAGAGTAGCCATCTTCTTGTGCTCAGTACTTTAAATGATTTTAACAAGGGAGAGTCTACACTTCAAAGGGCTACAGAATAAACAGTATAAGATTCTACAGAATAACCAAGAGTTTATTTTACAGACAAGCCCTAAGTATGTCATTAAGCACATAAGAGATTTTCAAAAGCAACTAAGCAGATTAGTTATCTAACTCCCATTGACTTTAGGATAGTCAGATGTCTTTGGGAGCTGTGAAATTGAAAATATGACAAGACAGATGGTATCTGAATTACCAGAATGGAGTGACATCTCTAATACCACATCAAAAACCTGATCTATTTGGGTGGTGGGGAATAAAAGTTGGTTGGGCAGAAGTGAAAGATTTGTGGAAAGATGGAGTAATTTAAAGAGTAATTAATGAAATCTGTGCATGTAAGGTATTAATCAAACCCTTAATGTATTATAAATACACTATGACGAATACCATGGCAATTGCATAAAGTTAGGATAGAGCTCTCCAAGACTGTCTCTTTTATCCAATGTGATTTACTTCATGAAAGTTTATAAACAATGACAACAGAGAAAATTAAATAAAAATCAGTAAGAAAAGCTTATCACAGGTAACAGAAGATGACAATTTCATCTTATGGTAGAGGAGCTAGCTCAAAACTAAGGACAAAATGCTACCGCAAAGGAAGGGACTTGGTAAATATCTGTGTGCAGTATTTTGTGGTCTACCAATTTGACACGCTGTGGAAATCACACAAGTAGCACCTGAATAAAACAGGTCTATCAGACAGAAATTTTTTTGGTGTTATATTCAGTGAAATAAGTATGCTCTTAGCTCCCAAATAGTGTCCAGATGAGACCATGCTCAAAGATTTTTCCTTTGCTTAAAGCTTTCTTCAATGCCAAGGTGATTTTCTGTCTAAGATATGACTCCCACCATTTCAATGAGCATTGGATCAGACACTGGAAATTTTCTCACTGTGCAATATTTATTTGACTGTAAAACTACCCACTGCATTCGGTACGATCAGTAGGATCTTAAATTTGCAATGCCGTTTTTAAAAACAAATTAAAAAGCAATCCAAATCTTCAAGTTTAAATATTTAAAATAAGAGATCACTAAGATCACTACCTGACAATCCACAGAGACTACCACCTCCTTCTTCCCTTTCTTTTCTGGTCATCTTCTTTTCTCTCAGTGTTAAGGTCCATACACACATGATTTTCATAATAATAATCTATTTCTCTGTGTTTTCCAACTGAAGACCGTCTGTCTCTATACATATGTATGTAAATCTGGTTGAATACTGCTTCAAATTTTTCCCTATTACAATAGTATTTTATAAACAGGCAAAAAAAACCCATATAAAAAAGGGCAAAGCCTTCATAGTGAAACACTCAACAACTTCATGTCCTGTATGCTAACTCCATGGTCTACAAATTATATCTTCTTTCTGTCAGATACATCTGTTATTCTTGCAAAATTAAATGAAAACGTAGAGCATGGGAAAAAATGAGAAATGGAATAAAAGCAGAGTTTTTCTGAGCTGATCCATTTGGCTTGAAACCACAGCCTCTTCACTATAGCAGGTCTCATTTGTAAGAAAGCTTCAAGAGCGTAGCCTTCAAATAAGATATGGAAACCAGAGTTTTGTCCCCACTTCCCCTGTAAATATGTTCTCATCCACATCGCTAATGGGCCACATCACTGACGAATTTGGCCTAATCTCCTCACTACTGATGTTCTGTGAATACCTGGGGATACATGGAAAGCTGGAGGTACTTATGCTACTCTTACTTGAAGGTCGCTCATGACATAGTGTTCGCCTGGGCACAAGCTGAATCTAGATGTGCTGTATTTCAGGAAAGCATCCAGCCTTCAGACTGAAGAATCATTTAATCTTTTATTTTTTTTTTTGCAAATTTTGGTGTATTTTGCACATAAATCCATAAGGTTTTGCTTAGAGTCTGTCATTTAAAAAACAGGATCCCTGTTTGAGCATAGTCACTAACGGTTTGGACACAGATCCAAGTGAAGAGAAGTTTCATGAAACTACCTTGAAAAAAAGCTGTCATAGCTCCAGCTTTTCTTTCACAAGATCTCCCCGGCCCACCCACACCCACCCCCCCAAAAAAAAACCAACAGGAATTTGGTCATTCATCTGAGATTTTGTTAGATCTTATTGAGCTACAAAAAACTGTAAATCCTACACAAATGGCCGTAGCACCTGCACAGGTCATCTGTTCAGCTCAAGTGCATTAAGAGTGATGTATCTCAGGCAGTGGGCTTTTGAAGCAGCAGCTGTGAATTTAATGTATTTGAGCAAAATAATGAAAATATAGTTTTTGCAACACTGGAGTGATACAGGTAATTTCCTTTGTGGAAAAAAGACAAAGTGGCCCAACGTATAGTACAGAGAAGCAGGTGGATTTCATCCTGGCAAGTCTATAGGTATTCTTCCTATGATTTATATCTTTCTTGCCTGTTTTTCTGTACTGAGAGCTCCCCTCCATATTTTCAGTAGCAAAAGAATTCATTTGAGGGAAAGGGATTCCCCAGCTTTTCTTGTTCTGTAACTTTCTCAACCAGCCAAACAGTATTAAAA
This sequence comes from Stercorarius parasiticus, assembly GCA_013396915.1. NCBI lineage: Eukaryota > Metazoa > Chordata > Aves > Charadriiformes > Stercorariidae > Stercorarius > Stercorarius parasiticus. Next base: position 258,967 of record VWZL01000812.1, read on the forward strand.
ATCCTTAAAGACTAGGACATCTCTACTTTGGGGCATTTACTAGATTTCCTGTGTCGCCTCCTTCCTCTCTCCCACACCATAGCCAGGCATAGCATCAAGACTTTTTAATAGTTTCTTTGCTTATTTTATTTATTTTTTTTTTTTAATGATCCTGATCTAGCCATGAAATTATGTGTTGGTAGATACCTCATCACATTTCTTTGTAATTTTTTTCTTTTATCTTCTGGCTAATTACCGATCTGGAGCAGGCAGTTAGGTAACCAAACAAATGTGCTTTCATGCTTAATGGTACCCCAGCTGAGAGAAATACAGATAATAGCTGTTTAAGAGTTTAGAGATCAGCCACTGTTTTCCAAGTAGAGATTATGCCAGCAAAGACAGCAATGAGAAAAATCTATAGGTTTTTCTTTACAGTTAATTAAGCATGAACAAGTTTTTGCTTTGTTTTGTTTTATTTTCTTGGTTTTGTCTCAGAAAAATCAATAAAATTGCATGATGAACCATTGCTCACTGGTACATTTTTATCTTTGCTCCTCCCTTCTGCTCTTCTGTGTGAAATATGAGCACGTTTTTCATTATCTATTTCAGGTCCTTCAGCCTTCAGAATAGCTCTCTGATGCAACAATTAATAGTCAATTTAAATATAAATATCAGGCCACCTCCAGTTCTGGCTAGAATCATTGATTTAATTTCCTAATGACAGAAGAATTAAGTAATAGGCCCTAAGTAGGAATGCAGGCAACCATGTGAAACCATGTGCCAAATTGATATTTCAGCAACCCTGATAACTTATTAGGATGACAGCCATGGGATGTCACAGAGCTGAATGATAAATTTTCAGTCTGCTCCTTTCCTACTTCAAAATTATTTTTGTATTGCAAAATTAATTGGCATTTGTGTTGACAGTCAGTGTCGTCTTCAGTAACGTTTAAAGTAAGAAACTCACAATGTTACTAAATGCTGAGAAAAAGTAAAACAAGTCATCTTACACAATAAACAGGCAGATAAAGGGGGCCGGAATCCATTTTACATAGGGCCAATCCAAGTCTGACATATCATTTAAGCACAATCATGGCAAGATACAGCACTTAAGAACTGCATAGGCCTATAAATAGGGAGAATTTCATACAAGAGGAGTAAATTGGAAAAGTACATTTAGAATTGCAGGCCTGAAAGCACAAAATGCCAATAAGAGCAGAATAAATACATTTGAAAGCTGAAATAAACTTTTGGCTGCCATGAGGGTTTTGGGGAGGAAGGGTAGAAACAAAAAGTGGCCATGAATGAATCTCCTCTGAAATGCTCTGGTGGTATATGTTTTCAAGTAATTGAAAAGGGTCAGTGAGGTTTTAATAAGAAAACCAATGTCAGTTATGCATACAGGTTAGATTTTATGTTTTCAAATGAACAGAGAAATTCTTGAAATGAATTAATGGTTGTGCAGTTAAATTATCTCCTGTTACACCCAGTAGCAGTTTTATCCTTGATTTTAGAAAGATGAAAAAATCGTATCTTACCTACTTCCTGAAAAATATCACTAATCCAACGCACCCTTAACAGAAGTTCTTGGGTTTTTTCCCATCCTTGCAGTGCACTAAATATTGACAGAATTGTAGAGATTTCAGCCAGTAACAACCAACTTGCATATACTTCACCATACTCCCTTACTCTAGCTTTTGTTCCAGAAAACTACTGTGGAGGCATTTTTTTTCCCATTTCATTTTGTTAGACCAAAAGACATAGACTTTTCAGATTAACATGAGTATCAAACAAGCTGGGAATGCTCCCTGGTAGCATGGTGCACCTCTATTCCAACCTTAGATTCTTAAAACAGGTTATGTATTAGTTGTTTGTAGTGCTTATAACATGGAAGAAAAAGCTCTACCTAAAATATAGACCGTGTAACTTCTGAATGACACCAAGAATCAGGATCAGCATTCTGAAAAGGATTTGTTAAGCAGTATTATGAAGGCAATATAACTTGTAGAACGATGGTACTGTTGTTCTTTATACTATGATTTCTAGTGATGTTCCACTGTGCCTAAGGAATCTGCTTTTGGACAAACAAATGCCTTTGAAAGTTAATGCAGATATTTTGAAAATTACACTCTCAGGTACAGAAACAGGGTGGGTACTCCGTAAATGAGATATGTACCTTCCCTGAAGCATTTCTGTCCCAGAACTCATTTGCAGGTTTGCGACAAGCTTTGTGTAAGGGGAGCACACATTGTTTCTGCTGCAAGAAACCAGGGACCGAATTGTGAGGATGTACGTCTTCACCAATGTATAATTGCTGAATGTATGTTCCAAGCCCCACACCCTCACTCCAAACTCCACAAAACAAAACAAATCAACTGAAGAAATATGAGTTTCTCTAACACTGTATCTCTAGGCAGTTGTGACATTTGAATAGGTAAGGGAAAAAATCACCTTATAAAATAGTGATTAGAGTACTTTTAATACTAAAAGTACTAAAAAAAAACAGTTATAAAGTTTATAATTTCAGGCAATTTTTTAAAGGTTAAAAAATACAATTGGAGCTGGTGATCCCTGTGTGAGTTAAAAAGATACTCGTATTAGTAAAAGAGATACCCAATGCACCCAAAAGCAGCTGAAGCTTTTTGAGATGTTATTTCTTTCTTCAGATACTGTAATGGCTGTATAAGAATTTTCTCTGGGTAGTACAAAGCTTCAAAATGTTCAAAGAAATAAACCCTATCATTTATTATGAGTGAGGTAATTCTAAATAAACAGAGTAATTCAAAATGTGAACAAAAGAACCACAGACTTAACCTTACTAAAAGGTCAAATTCTCCCTTCAGATACATGAACTTTGAAGGAATGCTCATGGGCAGAGTTTGGGCCCTGATGTACATAGTACAAATTTAGCAAATATATTATTGAACCCATGGCTCTGTAAAGAGATTTCAAAATCATGTGTGTTAACTATGTTGCATAGGGAATAGGCCTTTGTGAAGCAACTCAAGAGGATTGAAAGTAATTCGCTGTTGGAGGTAATGGTAGTCCTGAGGATTTCTAACAGTTTAAGGTGACATGACTGAAATAATGTATTACTTACAGTTACACTGATGAAAATAATTTGAGTGTGGAATTATACGGACAGTTGCTGGCACTCTGATATTAAGGTTATTCAATTTTCCTTACAACCTACCATTTTCAGTTGCTTGTCATATTGCCAGACTTCAAAAGTGTGGATTGAATGAACTGATATTTGGCTTTAAATGGATCTTTTTCAAATATTATTATTTTTAGAGTTCAGCAAAACTGTAAGGGATTTTAATTTTGTTATTTTTGGGGGAGAAAGGTTAGCAACAGATGCTAGAGATAATTTTACCTGTTTGTTTGCTTTTCTGTTATTCTGTTACTCTTTAGAAAAAGTCTCTGGTGAAAAGTGTATCATATTTCGCAGGAAAAGTTCTGTGGTCCAAATGGTGGCTTACTAGAAACCTTCCCCACTCAGCTTTATTTAAATAACTGGAAATTGCTGCTTTGGCGGGGGAACAAACTAAATACCCCCAAAACCCAAACATACAAACAAAGCAATCCAGGACCTCCCAAAACAGAAACCTGACCAAAAAAACGCACGGGGAGGGGGCAGTTACTCTTGTGTATTGAGTATGATGAGTGTTTAAAGTGCTCCAACACTGATTTTTGAGATGAGTATTCAGTTTCCTTATCCACCTGGGAGGAATTAAGACCCACATCCTGGGAAAATGCTTTAGGCAGAAAGCTTTAAACAGTTTTTATGTAAGGAACTAGGGACAGGGAAGAAATTAGTATCTCCATTTGAAACTCTTCTATTGTGCAGTGAAAATGAACATGATTTTCTAGTCTACTGTGTAGGGCACTCAATAAAAGGAGGTTTGTAGGTCCCAATCCCCAGTTCAAAGCCTGGTTATGTAGTTTAGTGAATGATCTTTTTCATATAAAATACATACCCAGTCACCGAGGCCTAGACATATTTGTTGGTTCTTGCCAGAGCAGCAGCAGCTGGTAATCAACCTCCTCTGATACTGAGAAAAAGTGAATGTAGGTTTCATCCAACAGTAAAGTAAATCCTATGACAGCTGGAAATCCACTGAATATAAAGGAAGTAGAGAACTCTATTTCCACACAAAACCTACAAGGACGTGGTAATTGTCATTATGGGGGACAAAGGACAATGAGGGAGAAAGAAATAAAAGGAGAGGTTTTGGATTCTGATTGTCAGAGGAGGCAACCAGAGGCTAGCAGACAAGTAAGCAGTTAGTTTAGGGGACTTAAATACTTATTTTCCTGATAAATCCCACTTTAACTTCCTAAAAAATGCTTCCATATAAACAGTTAGAAATGTGAGTCTCATTGATTTCAATGGGAATGAAGTTTCCAGATTCCTACCTGCACTAGGGTGGCCATCAGCTTCTGGTTTCTCTTCCCTTGTGGAGAAACCTCACTTTTACTCCTCCCTGATGCACATATAGTGGACCTTAGTGAAGTTATTAAGTCGTTTGTCTCTGAAATGGAAATCAGAACGGAAGTGTAATTGCAATGTCGTGATATTCTTTTTCACACACTTATCTCTCATCTGAAGCTGTGTATTTACTTGTTCATCATCATCCGTTCACAGCAGATGAAGTTAGGTAAGTTAGGTGCTCCACTTTTGGTCTCCAGTATCTTAGATTTTATTTAATATAGTGGTGTTACTCAAAGGCTCTGGGTGTACTTTAGGATACTCATTACCTTACAATGGTTAGCATTAGCAGAGATTCAATCGTTTGCAGAGCTGAAAACGTTTATTGACAGATAGTAATGACATTAAGACTTTCTTTTTAAAAAATGCATGCAGTCAATGTGTTTTAGCAATATAGTATATCAATTAAAGCCATACACAAATTCAGGTTTAGCTGAAATAACACCACCTTTAGAGCACAAATTCTTGTTTAAAGTATAAAGAAACCAAAGGCACATTATTTTGTCTGAAACATGATGTTACACTTTAAAAGGATCAGGCATCAAGTGGCTCATGTCTCCACTGACATGTATGTAGCAGAAACAGCTCCTTCTTATTTCATTATATCACTGTGAGAAGTGGCTTGGGAGAAACAGAGTTTATTGTGCTTTGCCAGGGACTTGATTTTTTAAAAAAAATCAAACATAAAACTGTATGAAAAATGTTTTAAAATATACATTTATTTGCTTATCCTGAAAGTATTTCATTTTTGAAACTTTTGAAATGTGTTGTGAGAGAAAAATGGTACTATTTCCTTTCAAATAACTCAGTCATTCACAGGAAAAATAAAATGTCATGAACTGCTAGTCATTTTAGTTTACAGAATCAATATTTTTCAAGCAGCTTCCCAGTTCCATGTAATAATAATATATTTCATTGTATTCTACCACCTGAAAGTCCCATCTCTATATCATCTGTGAAAAGATGAAAATGCCTGCAGCTAATACTGCAGTCACCATACTGTTGAATTATGAATTTTGCTTTCACGCACACAAACTGCTAACTTAGCTTATGTGAGTAATATTAACCAAAAACTACATAAGGATTCGAGATTCACTCATGTTCACTAATAAAGGAACAAATAGTAGGAAGGAATAAAAGAGGGAGACTAATGGGAGAACCCTGAGTCGGGAATGGGCACTGCTGAGACATTTCAAATCACTTACTGGCAATTTATAAAATAGCACACCTGTGAGAATGTGTGGAAAGTCCTTGTCAGGTTTTTCGATTGTCAGCGTAATTGGGGTGTAAATGTGGGGAACAATATTATGCATAAAGACTTCTAAATCAGCAATGCAGTCTAGAAAGACAGAAATTACAGCTTCAAATTTTAGTTCAAAAATATGTCTGCTGCTGCTCAGTCACATGGAGCTATTTTTGAAATCTCTATAAGAAGCTATGAACTAAGTTCCCCAAAATAATCTGAAAAAATATTTTGTGACTTTTTTAAAGATGAAAACAAGAAAGAAAAATTAAGCAATTCCTCAGTTACAGTATATTTTTTAGGTCACTGTGCACTGAAATACGATTGTTTCTTACATTGATGGGGTTCTTCAGAAAAATTAAAACCACAGCCCATAACTGGAATTATGGAGTATGGCACTTTCTTTAGTGCCACTTCTGGGTTTTATGCAATGTCTATCTAAGGTAAATTACACAAATACGGGACTGAGTTCTGAGTCTTACACCTCCCATGAAAATTTCCTCCCTATTGGCCAGAAAAAAAGATGCTGATTCTCATATTTTTTTCTCTGTCTTGCTTTCTTTCAGGAGAGCAGCATAGCTTTTCAAAAAGGGTGCTTTTTAATCCCTTCCTGCTTTCCTCACCTCCATCCTTGTCTACAACTTGATGATTACAGCACACTTCTGGAAAGCAGCAGACGTGGTTTCAAATCCTGGCAGACTGAAGTGAGAATAAACTCAAGTCTTCCGCCTCCTGGCGAAGTGCACTAACCACTATGCTATTATGAAAATAAGCCGGTGGTAGTAGCAGCATTTGAAAAGAAAGCAGCAGCTACTACAGTATTGTGTGAAGTGCCTGATCTTGTTACTATGTGTTAGGGATTCTCTGAAAAATACTACGAGCTCAAGCCCCTGAGGGGACTTGCACACAAAAGTGCTAGTTTCTGAAAACCAGTTGGGCACTGATATTTATATGACAACATATATCTCATCAGTCTCAAGTTTGAGGGACCTACTGCCACATTCAGGACAAAAAGTTTTGTGTACTTAAGGAGCACTTATAATTAAGAAAAAAAAACAGATAAAAAACGAGTTGTTACAAAAATTAGATGTCACTAACCTTAGGTGGATATTTAAGTTTTCAGGATCACCACTTTTGACATGGAATAGTGTATTCTATCTAGCTAATTCAGGGTCTATATACTTAGGATGGGGTGAAAGCAGGCAGGTGGGGTTAAATCTGTGCCTTTGTTTTATTCTCAGAACAGATTCAAAATGCTTGCAAAAGTATTTCCAGAAGTTAGCTACATTCTCAGATTTCATGACCCAGCTTGCAACTTGATGGAGTAAAACATTTCTGTGTGTTTTATTAATTAGATTAAAGTGACTAATCAAGGAAATATTCACCTAAACAAGCATATTAATACAATTAATTAAACTAAGTATGGACAGAACAATTTTAATTGAGGTCACAGTAAAGACTGAGCCAATAAATAACTATTTTCGAACATCTAAATCTTCAACTGTTACAGGTGATCACTGAATTAAGGGTTTGACATGAGATGAGGTTATTTTATACTAAACTTACTTTAGGAAATATAATTCAGAGTCATTAAAACTGGGGAACAAGCAATTCCAGTCACTGCAGTTACAATTTCCTACTAGAGAAAAGCAAATAAATATGCAAGATATATGTGTTCTTCATTTAAGTATCTGTTCTGAGCTAAGCTACTCAACAAAGGTTTTAGATTCTTAATCAAAGGAATTGTCTACTCTTTCTAGCATGCTATTTAGTCATTAAAAAATATTATTTCCTTCTAAAAAAAATATTTTAAGTAATACCATTTTTTAACTCCTGTGTCTATTGATTTATTTATTGGCAGATGCATTTATTTTAGAAAACGACAAATGGTGTTTTTCTCCTACATACCTGCATTTGTGCATAGCTACGCAAAAAAGAAAACCTGATTAATGTAAAGTTTAAGCTTCTTCTGCTTTGTCTCTATAAAGGACTTGAACTCAGGTCATTGATGTTGAAAATCTGTACATGGAAGTTTGATTGGAACTCCTAGAAAAGGTTTTTGGTAGCAGCCAGATTATGGTACCAGCAAGTCAAGTCTTTTGTCTGTTTCTCCTCTGGATGATAACATCCAAACATAACAGCTGAAAGAGGGAAGAGGCACACAGCAGTTGTCACAGGGACCCTGGGTAAGGTTATTACCAGAAGAGAATCACACCACACAGCAACATGTCATCGCAAGTTTATTGGCTTGGCAGGACAGGCAGTAGCATTAGCAGAGGAATAGCCATTCCTGCTCCCTAATGCACAAGCACACATGCAAATCAGAACTCCAGCTCCTCCAGGGCAGTTTATCTCAGCACAACTTGGCTCAGGGGAGCAGAACACTCTGTCCTTCTGAGATGTCAGGTCTGTGGCCAGCAGTTCAGCCCCTGTACATCACAGTTCATCCTCAGCCTCCAGCTTCCACAGATATCCCTGAATTCTGCCTACTTCTTTTTGAACTATTTAGTACCTCTTTTTAACTATCTACTGACTTCCGTGGTAGTTTATCAGCATAAACTACTGATGGCTTTGTAGTTCTGCACCCCATGCCAATCTGCAGTTGCCAGGGTGGTTTTGATCACCCTCTGGCTTCCACCAAAAATGTCATAAAAAAGAAGAAGTTGCCTTTCTTATTCAGCTCCTTTGAGATTAATCTGGTTAGTTTGAGTCTGGCAGATGCAGTCCTTCATCTGGGTAGCAGACCCAGGTAAACTACACCTAGGGGCGCTGCTGTCCAGAGAGATCCCTTCTTCTGTTATTCTGATGAGAAATCCAGGTCTAACCTTTCAAGGTTTAGAGAGACCAGAGTGCAGACTGTCTGTCTGTTGAGAGATAGTTTCATTCAACAGAATGTACATGTGATCTGACCAAACGGTATCGTATACAGTAAAATGATGACTCCTTTTGCCAGAAGTCCCCTACACCAGACGGCAGACAATCCCTAAATGAACAGGGGTTGCGTAATTCTTTTCATGCGGGCTTCTTGCTATGTGTCAGGACAATCCAAAATCATAGCTCATCCTCTCTACTTCACAGGAAAACTAATTATTTAACATTTGATGTCACCCACTCTGTCAGAAAAAAAGCAATACATATTCCATTTCTCCATTTTACATATGTATTATATTTTCTGCAATCATTTTCAAATTCAGACTCGGTAAACTGAGAAGACATTTATGCCAGTAAAGATTTGGACTTGCATTTTTTATGCTTGATTGGAGTTGGAAAAGTATTTCAAAGAAATTCAAGGGATCCTGTTAAAATGTTGAAATAAAATTATTCTGAAATATTTAAATTGAGGTATCACAAAAGGTTCTGTGTCTATTTCTTACCATTATATTAAAAATTCCCTATAATCATCTTCTGTTTATTGAGAAGTTATTAAATGTTTGCCAAATCAATTAACTAAAATATTTCTATTAATTTAATTGCTATGAATATTTTGATGATTTCTTACCTTAGAACTGATTAAAACATCAAAAGAACTTAGTATATTGGTTTACTACGCATTTTACTAGTCAAACAATGAAACAAAAGTCTGCATTGAAATTTATTAATTCTCAATGAAAGGATTGGTTTTTTTAACTATTTAAAGAATCAATCAATTTTTCTTAGGGAAATAGAAGCATTATTTTTTCATGGTGAGTACCTCCTGGAAATTATTTTACAGAATAGATGTTTTTGATGTTAAAGAATAATGAATTTCAAGTGTTTATAAAAGAAATCAGTTCCAAATGGCTGTCTCTAAGTTTCATTGAAAAAAATACAGAAGGCTCGCTTTTCTTTTCTTACTTCTGTGACTCCATTGTAGACAGAGGCATCTGCTCTCATTTTGAGAAGATAATTTACAGTTGCAACTTCATCAGTTGATTCCTGCACTTGGTGTATACTTATAACTTACATCTAAACAATCTCAGCAAATACCTAAAATGACACAAAATGTCAGCATGAATAATGCAAATATATATACATTACAAACTGCATTACAGATATTCTCTGATAATTTGGGGAATCTGTGCAAATAAATTGCATGAATGTTCTTTGAATTTTGAGTCTCAATATGTCTCTAATTCATACCCAAACTCTGCTTAGACAACAGAGTTGATTTGGATTTTCTACAGAATTTCATTTTGTTTAATCTTCACATGATGCTATGGAGGGGTATGCTATGGAGGGGTAAAGTGACAGTTGTTATGAAATTTAATGAAACAATCTGGAATAAAAAGAAATTTTATCTTTTTATGCAAAACAACATCTATATGTAGTTTGTCCTCAAGAAGGTTGGTTAAAAGGGTCAGCTAAAAGCTATGAAGGTTTTCTAGTAATGGTAGTGGCAGTACTTTGTGTTAGTTCTTTGTGAGAAAGGAAGTACAGCTCTTTAGAGTTCTTTGACAAGTACAAAGAACAATTAAGAATACTAAACAACATGTGGCAATGAAGTGCATATAGGGTTTTGTTTGTAGAAATAAAAAGGAGTATTTCAATTTAGAGCTCTTGAAAAATATGCGTTTCCAATATCTTTATAACATAGTAACAGTGGTCTGGGAAAGGTGAGCATTAACTACCAGCAAAAATATGATTCAGTGATTCTGATCATCCACATGTCCTAGGATATTTTTTTTCATGTAGAGGAAGAGACAGAGAATCTGAAAGTGCCCACAAGATATTTCTGATATCCAGAAAAACATTGTTGTGACTTACTGGAGCCATTGAAAGCTGTTGCAAGGAGCAAAATGAGACCAAAGGAAGGAGGGTGAATATGTCTGCAGAAGGGGAAACCTGACAAACACCGGCGTACCTCATGCAATGTCCTTCTCTGTCTAAACTCTCCACGTGGAGTATTACAAATCTGCCACGTGGAATAAATTTTAATCGTCAGTTAGGCTCATTTTGGAAAGGCAATGCAATTCTCTTCATTGAAAAAGTTCCACTGGCATAAACACTTAATAGTAACTTACATTATTCTGTATCTGTAATATAATGGATGTTGCCATCCACTGCCATATACAATAAGTATCAAGAGCAGGCCCTGCATCTGCAGAACCTCAGATAAAATTCTGACCTCAGCCTGAAGTATAATGGCCTGCAAATATACGTGTCCCAAAAGAACTCAGACTTCAGTGACATACTCCTCTTTTCCTGTAAACATGCAGTATTTTTTTTATTTTCACTTGCCTACACAAAAAGTTTATTGCTCCTTGTACTCACAGTTTAATTTCAGAATAAAAGCCACAAAACGTAAGCAACTTGTTTATCATGACCAACATGAAAAATGCTAACTGAGCTTTAACTTTGTTGCCATTTTTTGTCCCTACTCTGGAACAAATATAAAGTGTCATAAGCCTGATCCTCGCCGCAAAGTAAAGCTGACACTTTTAGCTGTCTGACCAGTAATAGAAAAGAAGTGGTCAGTGGTCTTTTAAGTACAGCTGTTTTGGTGATTTAAGTAATGAGAAAGATGGGCTGCAAGTGTGGGTAATCAGGTGGGCATGTTCAAACCCAGAACACTGAATTCTTGGAGTGTCCCTTAACCAACAAACCCTTGGTGAAGATGGGATGGCATTTGTTTCCCTACCTCTAACAGGAAATGTGCCATTGTGAAAAGAATATAAGATCTAAAAGAGCCGAGAGTGAATAAGTGATTTAGTAATCTAGTGAGGCTGTTGAGGGCACTGCTCACTTCCTCATTCTTTTTCCATCATCCTAATGTGCACTTAAATACTCCCCTTACTCTCCTCTACCTGCTCCCAATTAGAAGAAAACGATGACTCTGATACAATGATGTTGTAAATGTCACAGTACTGTAGGATTTCAGCAGATTTGATTTTTTTAGCAGCTTAGAAGCTCTGCAGAACAATTTCCGATTTGCATTTCATCACTACCTTAATGGAGGAACAGCAGTATGCTTGCGAATTAAAGCTTGCTAGATTAGGGAGTTTGTGCACAAGATTTCAAGTCTCTGGTGAATGGCTTGCTGTAGCTCTACAAATCATTCTGTCAAAGCAAATTGTGCTGTTAAAATACACATTTAAAACAATGCTCCCCAAATAGGTAATATGGAGGTAATTGAAAAACCCAAAGTGCATACAAATAATTGGAAAAAGTGAGCAGTGAGGGAATAAGGAACTAAATAAAAAAAAAAAAAACAAACACAAAAAAACCCCACCAAACCCCAAAAACCAAGGGAAATGTAAGTAAACATTACTGTAGAAAGAAGAAATATCATTTACTTTATCACCAACTGCAAATAAACCACATACTTTGGGGCTTAACTCTCACCTATTCTGCACACAGTGCTATCTACTGAGATGTGATGGGGAATCATGGGGAAAAATAAAGAAAACTTTATGCCTCATAAGTCTCACACTGAAATGCAATGAGAAACATGTAATTTTCTGCAAATGCCCAGAAAACATCCAGCTAGGAGCTCTTCATTTCATTAAATGGCATCATCGATTTCCATGGGAACTTACGACTTAAAGAGAAAATAGAGGCCAATGACAAATGCTAATCCTATAACATTTTTTTTAAATCAAGCCGTTAAATAAAATAAAAAAAATACTCAGCAGTGTAGAAACTCACAGCAAATGAGTTTGTAACTTTTATGAACGCTGCTATAGGCTATGCAGCAGGTATAGTAAAAAAACTTATCTGCTCAAGTATTTATCAAAATGAGCCTTATAAGTCAGTATGTGTGCATACCTCTGTCACTCATCATAAATGTTAAGAAAGAATAAACTTGAATTAGATTTCTCTCCTCCCAACCCCTTCAGTATAAATCTATATATTAATAGGCAGGGGATATAATTACTAAAATAATCTTAAGAGATTTACGGGTTCATATTTTTAAGATTATAAAAGGTATACTGAATATTCAGTTCAACCCTCTATATAATTAACAGCACAAGTTTTTAGGTGAGATAAGGATGCTAATTAAGGGTTCTGTTGAGTAGATCTGTTTCCATTAAACACCTGGACCAACACAGATCCCTTCTTCATATGCGTGGAAAGGAAAAGAGAAAGCAGTGGATTTTTATGGATTCAATTGAAATTGGAAAAAAAAACCAACAAAAAAACCCAACCAAAACCAAAAAAACAAAACCACCTTTCTTCATAGAAATTAAAATCAGTTATCCATATATACCAATGATTTATACTGGAATTCCCTTCTGTCCCACATGTATGTTTCACACCTCATTTAAAATTAAAAAAATACATTGAATTAATTTAATCCTTTGTGACCTTTTTTTCCCCAGAGTTCTTAATCAAATGTCTCAATTGATTAATAGGTCTTCATATGACCTTATATTGCTGAAATCTTGTCCTTTTCCTCACTCTCTTTAAATACCAATTAATTCTAGAGCAAAAAAGAATATCAGCAAATGTTTGCCCATCCTCTAAGACAAATCTCATCCCTTAAAACAAGTTTACTGGAATATAGACAACATAATTTCTGAAGTTTTCATTACAGTCAGTTCAGCAAAATCGTAGGATGACTTTTGCTAAAAGTAAAGCATCTTCATTGCCCTTCCTATCCTCAGGGGCACATATTTCATATATTATATATTATATTGCATAGTTGGGTCCTCAAGATTTAAAACCAAAGGTGGGTTCATTGTGTTTGGTTGGTTTTCTTGGTTTCGTATGTATTGGCAGAATTGGCATACTAGCATTTCCTTTTGAAGCAAAAGATACGATTAGAAGATATGACAAGAATTCCAGCTTCTACATCTGGAAATACTTCCCCTTCAAATGCTCTGTGGAAGTCCCAGTCCCTCACTATATTTTGGGATTGATTCTCCTTTATGTATGTAGAAAATAATGCCCTAGAAGTTTTGGAACTTTTTCCATTTGTTTCTGTCACACTGACAAATCAGGTGTAAAACATCAAAGAAACACTTCCTGTTTGTTTTTTTCATATCAACCAGAACTTTATTTTTGTTAAAATCACAGAACAAAACTTGTATGGTGTTATTTTTACAGAACCTAGGTGCAAACCTGTGGATCTTGTAATGGCACAAAATTTTAACACCTTTAATTGATCGCTTCCAGATGAAGCTATACACAGGAATATATTACTGACAACTACACTATTGCCTTTTTTCTTCAGTGTGATAACTCCATAGAATCATAGAATGGTTAGAGTTGGAAGGGACCTTAAAGATCATCTACTTCCAAGCCCCCTGCCATGGGCAGGGACACCTCCCACTAGACCAGGTTATGAATTTCTTCCTAATATCTAATCTAAATCTACCTTCTTTCAGTTTAAAAACATTATCCCTTGTCTTATCACTACACTCCCTGACAAATAGTCCCTCCTCATCTCTCCTGTAGGCACCCTTTAAGTACTGGAAGGCTGCTATATGGTCTTCCCAGAGCCTTCTCTTCTGCAGGCTGAACAACCCCAACTCTCTCAGCCTGTCTTCATAGGGAAGGTGTTCCAGCCCTCTGATCATCTTCATGGCCCTCCTCTGGACTTTACTCCAACAGGTCCACTTCCTTCTTATGTTGGGGGCCTCATAGCTGGACACAGTACTCCAGGTGGCATCTCACAAGAGCAAAGTAGGGGGCCAGAATCACCTCCCTCGACCTGCTGGCCACACTACTTTTCATGCAGCCCAGGATGCGATTGGCTTCCTGGGCTGCGAACGTGCATTGCCAACTCATGTCGAGCTTCTCATCCACCAACACCCCCAAGTCCTTCTCCTCAGGGCTGCTCTCAATCCTTTCTCTGCCCAGCCTATAATCGTCCTTGGGATTGCTGTGACCCAGGTGCAAGACCTTGCACTTGGCCTTGTTGAACTTCAAGAGGTTCTGTTTAATCATCTGTTGAATACTGCAGAAGGCGGCAAGAGTATTTGCTCTTGTAGGCACTCATACCATTCAGATGTGACAGTTAAGCATATTTTAGTTATGGCAATAGAATTTTAACTCACGGTTCTCTCTTTCTACTCCCCTTCTTTTTCGTTCTTACACAAACTATAACCATGATCATATTTGTTTATTTATTTGTTTGTTTATTCATGTAAATTCATATTCCCATTTAATGTAGCAGCAAGAAGTATTTTAAATGTAGCATGTGGAAGAATTCAAATATGGAAAGAATTTGAATGGAAAGTGAGGGGAAAACTAAGTACTTCTATGAATTGTTAATTAATTAATTGATGCGTTTCCAGATAGGAAAGGAAGCATAATGAATATTAATGACCGTGGGCTACGAATTGAATCCATTTTTCTCTTTCCCAGAGGAGCAAAACTATTTGAACCAATCTTGGCAATGTTTTCCAAGAGTGTTTTGGGGTTTTTTAACCTGCCTTTCTGTGCAATGGCCATTTGGTTTATCCCTTCAGATCATTTGTTCTTGAAATTTTGCTGTAAATGAAGGAGAAAACAACCCTAAAACACCATGAACTGACAAATAGAAAAATGCATCCATAAAGAAATGAAGGAAAGTAAATCTTTTCTTTGAGTACCATAAATTGTGTCTCTTGATCATCATACAGAGTCTTGGATCTCAAGATAGCAGCCTTAGAAATTATGTGTGGGTTTAGATAATGATTTGGGGTATTGGGACACACCAGGAAGCTCAGTGTAATCCCCTCTGTAGCAGGTAAGTGGGGAATTTAGATCATCAATGATATTTTGTTTCATATGATAGCGATTGGAGTTAGGTAAACTATGACATATTAGCAGTACTGGGGAAAAGTGTCCCCATTCAGAGTGAAATAATGTTTAAGGGTGGGGTTTTTTGGTTTTTTGGCTTTTTTTTTTTCCCTTAGTGATCAAATCAATTAGTTTTTAATAAAGTTGAATATAAAGGGAATATTTGCCATAATTACAAGATTTTTTAATAGTTTCCAATAAAATTTATGAGTATTTTGAATGCAAAAATATTTTTTTAAAATTTATGTACTTTTAAAAAGTCTATATTGTTGATTTTAAATGTTTTAAATTTGTATACTTTCTGGAAGAAAAAAAGTTAAATGAGTATGTACTTGCTGAAAGTATTTCATACTATTTCCATCGTGGTTGTCTCACTATAGAGCAATATCCTTCAAAAATGAGTAGGAGGGGAAAATATTTCTTAACTTAAGACTAAGAAGTATTTACTTAATGTCATGGAGAATCAATAGATAAATAGCTACATCGGTTTGTGGGTGTTTCTGACTGATTTCTGCGCTATCTCAGAGTGAGCAGTTCTGCTGTCAGCTTTAACATGTTTTGAGGGAAAAGTATCACCTACTTATATTGAAACACCATAAAATACAGGTAGTCTTGTATATCAGTTTAGGCCTCAACATAAAAGCTTTCTAGAGTTTTACTTAATTCATTGTTATCTTTTCTGTCTCCAACTACAAAATTGAAATCTTCGTATATGCTAGGTGAATTTAATTTCTGGACATGCTGACCTCTTTTTCAGTTGAAGAACAGTATGGAAAACTTCCATCCTCAGGACAGCTGGTCACAAAGCTGGGCAACCCTTGAAGTGAAACTGTTCCCTTCTTTCCCTGTCAGAGAGCTTTTTTGACTGTAATATAGACATTTCTGTAGTTATTCTTCATTATTCCCTCAAAATGTTAATTGAGACATATAATAAATAGTAATGATTTTCCATTGTATGGGTGCATCATCAAATATCAAAGTACATAAAATAAGGACTAACATGAGACTCAAAATCTGAAAGGCACTTTGAAGGTAAAAAGTCCTCCAGAAGTGTTCGATGTTAAAAATACTTTGTCAGATGTAGAGCATATACAAATGATTGAATAAGCCATAGGACTGAGCTAGGACCTAGGCATATAATTTTATATATTTTATATATATCTACTTTATCCCTGTTATACACGTATCCAGAATTTAGAGCCATGACTCTGAACCTTTACTCAGCTTTCAGTAATTTCTCAAGTTTCAGAAGCACCAAAAAATGCATCCCTATTCATGTCCTGATCCATCTGATAGGTGAACTGGTGGGCAGGTTAACTCATATCTAAGCCCAAGTAGAACCTACAAACTGAACTTTCTTTTGACCTCATCCCAGTTACAGTGTGAGTGGGGACACACTGCCAACAGTCAAGTTTTCCCCAATACACTCCAAGGCTGACAGAAGGGCTCGTGCCTTCCTCCTAATTAGCCAGTAACTCTGGGAAAAGTACGCAGGGAAGCAGAGGGAGAACTGGACTGAGTGTTCTGCCTGACCATAATTCCTGCAATTTTTGGAATTGCCTGTTCTGAACAGTTGCATCTTAGAACTCCTGCTGTCTGTATAAAGTCCCCTAAGTCTTGAAAAAGAAAGAATTTTCTTCAATTCTAAGGAGGTGCATTAACACTGGGATATTGCCTGCAGTGAATTTAACATTGTTTTGATAATGTCAGCACCAGTAAGGATCTAGTTTACTGTTTGGCTGCAACAAGTGCATGCTGAGTCATCTGACTACAACAAAATCTCTCATTTTTCTATCATGAGGAAGATGAACCTGACTTGAGCATGTAAGTTACAGACAACTGTTCACCAAATGTTCGTTATGATTTTTGAGAAAAAGTAGGTATCCAACCGCCTGTGTGACAGGCCAAGGACTTGGCCTTCCCTATGGGCAATCTTGAATAAACTGTGCAGAATGGTCTTTGGTGAAGTTTCCAATTTTGTAGCACCTAATAATCAAGACTTGATTTACTGTGTGCCTTGTGTTCCCTAGGATGAATGGTGTCTTCAGTAACATTGAAGTCCCATTGGAGATTTGGCTTATTGCATTTCTATAATCATTAACTTTAAAAGACTAAATGGGATTATGAAAACTGTCAGCCTCACTCTATTAACAGAGATAAGGATGTCCATAAAGAGATCATTCTGAAAATGGGATGTCTGTTAATCATGATTTTCAGTGCACTTTATGTTTTGAGAATATCCCACAAATATGTTTCATTCGGTAATGCTACCTTGAACCTAAAATGCAGTTGTGTTCACCATCCCGTGATCAGTATTTGTTATTTTTCTATAACAAGAGAAAGACCAGAAATATTAACTTTATACTTTGGTAAGTTTCTCCTACTAAGAAAAGCGACATTGCATCCTTCCTTGAATAACAGTGTCAAAGGAAGTGATCCTTAGAAATACTTCAGTGATTGGCATTAGCAAGGCTTTGATACATACTATTTATACAAAAAACTATTATGCTTCACTTAGTTCCTTTGATGTCCTTGAAAGAGATGGCACATAATTCCCCATGTAGAAAATGTGCACAATGCCTTATAATGAATACGAACATTTTCCTTTACACACTGTGGAGTGTGTCATGTGCAGTCACTAAGATTTATGCTGGAGTTTGAGAGACTACAACATGATGGTAACCTTGCAGTTAGGAATGAGAGTAAGCTGCTGGTTAGGTTATGGGCTTGAACTTCAGATCTTCTGGCTCTGCATACTCCTATTTGTGGCAAGTATAGTAATAGATAAAGACTGGACAAATATGATGATGAAGTATGGTATTTAATCTGTGTTGGTTGATGCACGCTTGTTTCGTTGTTCATTATAAGATACTTAACCAACCTCTGTAACTTCAAAAGTATCTTTCAAAATTCCCCTTGACCATTGATCACAAATAGGTGCTAACTTCATAAAACTTCCAGTTTTGTTTATTTGTTTTTAATATCTATCATCTGTGCGCGTGCAACAAAAGAAGAACAAATGACACAGAAAGCTTTCTCTCTTGGCACTAGCAAATGTCAGCAGTTGTCCCCATATTGTTTTATTGCGTTGTAAGATTTATAAACATTTGCTAGTGATTCACTAAACTGCTTTCCATACAAAGTGTTAGAAGTGACACATGTGACTTTAAATATTATGTTGTGTTATTACTATTCGAAAAGGTGGTGATCAGTTAGCTGTGCAGAAAACAGCTGTCTTAGAAACAGTAAAATTAACGTTTTGAATTCCAGCAAATTCCCAACTGCCTTTTCTTTCAAAGACTTTCAACAGAGTATATCAATAGTTAAACAGAGAAACGATAGATGAGAGACTGGGGATTACTTAGGAGGCTAGCCTGAAAAAAAAAAAAAAGAAGAAGAAAATATGCTACGTTAATATATGATAGAAGTACAGAGGGATAATGAGAAGCTGCAAAATATGTAAACTGAAAAACATATCACAAAGAAGTTTCTCAGTAAGTGCTAGAGAATTTCATCACAATTGGATGTAAGTCTTTGTTATCTTCCATTGTATTTGGGGAAAGTTGTACAAAGCATTTTCCTTAGCCTAAGTTTTATTTTTGCTTTAATAACCCAAATGGTGCTGACTTCACAAGATGTTTCCTCAAGAGATTTCCCACTGTATGTGCTTGAGATTATTATGATGGATTGTGATTTACTGTACACTAAGTGGGGCCTTCCAAGTGCTGCTGTATTCTCATGGAGGTTAAATAGTATTCAGTATGGAACACTGTCAAAAATGTTTTCTGTTGTGGCAAGAAAACAACAGAAAAAATAAAGGAGCACTCGCCTACCCACACTCACTGTGGCCAGTCTACTTTTGCTGCCAGGTTGGAGCAAGCCTCAAAAAATGGAGGCAATAGTTTGGGAGTGAGTTCTCTGATGCTAGATAACATACTGGTGTGACTTCAAATTTTTAACAAATTATTGATTCTGCTGCACAAAAATATCTGTTGGAGAAAAAAAAAGAAAAAACCACCACCAAAAAAACCCAACCAAACTGTGAAGCTATTCATTCTGTCATTTCTTAACTTACTATATTTGGGTTGCGCCTAATTACCAGTGGATCACCTATTATTTGGTTTTTAACTTAATTTCAGAAGAATCCTACAGTGTGAAAAGAGAAGCATTAATTCTCCTATATCTATTCCATGCTTCAAGAGGATGGTTTAGAAGTTTAACTTCTTTAATTTATAAATAATTTTTATATATGTATATATATTATTTATTTAGATAATATATTTATTTTCTTTAAAATAAGTATATATTTATTTTATTGTTTCAAGAGTCAATAAATCAATTGCAGTACAAAACAAAGATAGTCAGACAAATAAAAGTGCGATTCAAATTATTTTTTAAATAAAACATTGACAGTATCTAGAGGAAAAAAGTTGCTAGCACAATTCCCACAGCAACTTAAACCTGAGTGGCTTTTGTTTGACTCATATCATCAAGTGATTCACTTGTGTATTGTTTTTAAAAATTCTGTCTGACACTGTTGACATATCATGTCCTTTGAGTTTCTCCCTCTTATTCAGAAATCAAGGCAGAAAGTTTGCTTCATAAAATATTAATAGATGCTAGTATTGTCTCTGACCTTACTTGATCAAAGTGGTTAGTGTCAAAGTTTAATTGCATTTCATGTGTTTTGGTGACGTCTCTAAATCTTTCATGGATTCAATAAATTATTAGCATCACAAGAAAATCTCAGACAGCTGTAATATAAAGTTGGAAAATTCTGTAAACTAAAACTTGAGACTTAAATGAATATTTAATTTATTTAATCTTAATCTCTTCCTCCAACTCTTAGTAAAGAAGATCAAAGCCCGAATACCTCTATGAGGCAGGGAATATTTTGGGTGGTTTTGTAGTTGAACCTAGAAAGAAAGTCTACCTTAACTTGAATAGTTACTATGATAATCTTGAGATACCAAAGCTTGTTTGTTTCTTTGGATTTTTTTGCAAGACTGCTGCAGACCTTGTCATTTATAGTCAGAAGCTGATTTCTGGCCCTTGTACTGAGCAGACATGCTGATATTTAACGCAGTTCTTTCTCTTCAGTGAAAAGGATTCAGTTATTTTTTTTCCATCTTTATGTAGCTGGTTTCCTTCTCTAATAATTTTATTAGCAGTTTTGCTAGGATTGTACTTTTCCTTCTAATATCCATTTGAATCTATGGTCAACTGCCAGTCTTCCTCAAGCAATGGTGGTAAGTTGTTACAATAAGCCATCCATGTCCCAAGGTTTTTGTTGAGAAGGGTATAACACGGATGATAGAGTCCCTTTCTCCTCCGTCTTGGATATCTTTGAGTTTATTTTTATATTTTTCCTTGCCCCATGTTGCTGCCTTCTGTCTGCTCCCAGTTGAGTATGAGTGTGATCCCACGGACTCCCCAGGCTCAGCCCCTCAGCGGTTCTTGTTTGTTGAGAAATGACCCCCTGGGTTTGCCAGATCCTTCCCACAGAGGTGCTGGTGAGCTCAAGCTCAGGCAAGGGAGGCAACAGGCACTTGGCCCCAAGGCAGGTGCTGAAACTAGCTCAGCCCAGGTCTGGCCAAGGTGAGCCCAGCCCTGACATCTGTGCTCTCAGCTCAGAGTACAGCCCTGTACAGCCTAACAGGCTCTGTTAGGATGGCAAAAAGTCGTATTCACTGCACTACAGCACTACATGTGGAATCCGTTACATGCTTACCTTTTTATATTTCTAAGACAATTTTTTAACTGGAGCTTTTCAAGGATCAACTTTACACGGTAGCTGCAAAAATGACCGTGCCAGTGCAACTGAGGGAGCAGTGAACCACAGCAGATGAGCCCAATGGAAGCTGTGACCCAGTGGGAAGCCCACACTGGAGCAGGCTCCCAGGAAGACCTGTGGACCCATGGAAAGAGGAGCCCGTGTTGGAGAAGGTTTGCTGGCAGGACTTGTGACCCCATGGTGGAACCCATGCTGGAGCAATCTATTCCTTAAGGACTGCACCCTGTGGAAAGGACCAACCCTGGAGCAGTTCATGAAAAACTGTAGCCCATGGGAAGGACCCACCTTGAAGTTCATGGACTGTTTCCCGTGGCAGGGACCCCATGCTGGAGCAGGGGAATCGTATGAGAAGTCCTCCCTCTGAGGAGGAAGGAGATGCAGAGACAATGTGCGATGAACTGACTGCAACCCCCATTCCCTGTCCCCCTGTGCCGCTGGATGGGGAGGAGGTAGAGAATTTGGAATGAAGTTCAGCGTGGGAAGAAGGGAGGGGTGAGGGGAAGGTGTTTTAAGATTTGATTTTATTTCTCATTACCCTACTCTGATTTGATTGGCAATATATGAGATGTAAAGACAGGGAAGGATGTAGAGTCTTTCCAGCCTAACAGAAAACAATGCATTCAGCAAGACATCTTAGGTGATCATTTGTACCCCACAAAACTAATATCTTCCTTATACATGTAGAGTGCCCTAACCCCCTTTGACGATTTAATCATTCATGCACTATGGAGAACCTTAACCATAAAAAAAGCTCACAAAATTTCTAAGGTGTATGTCTTTGGCAGCTGCATCAAAGAGGGCACTCCTGCAAGGACAATAGTATCAGTTACCCAGAGAAGTAAATAGTCCAACAAGTTACTTTCAATTTATTTCTGTTGAGAGCAGCTGATCAAAACAGAAGGAAGAAAGGTGCAGAATTCAGAGACACACACCAAGCCAGACACCCAAACTTAAATGGGTCTTGGCTATTTTGCAGGCTGAGCCAAAGGTCCATGGAGAACTGAGATTGCTACAGCAAGTGCATCCCACAACTCCAATGTGTGCAACAGAACAAATGTCCCCAGCAGCTCTTGGATTCTGTCCTTTTTTATCTGCTAGGCTGCCAGGTCACACTCCCGCTAACCTTCTGGGCCATCAGGAGGATTTCTTCTTGGGACTGGCTGCACTTGCATACGCCACTCAGACTCAACCGATACATTTCAGGATGGGGTATTTATTTGGGCCAGGCTTGGTCTCACCAGTTATTCCTCTTTCATGCTGGAGAGCTATGAATTTACCTCAAGTGGTATGGGAAGATGTGGACGTCTTTGAAAGAATTGTCAGCATAGAAGTAATAGATCAGTAATAGCAAGTGCCAAAGATGCCATATCTGCAGTCTTTGTCAGAGCAACACTTCTCTAAGAGGAGTGACTCTCAGTTCACTGATATGATAGGATGCAATTTAGTCTGTAGCCATCTGGACCTTCCTGAAATAGGACAAGTGACCCTGACAACTTTTAAAGGACATAATTTAGGTTCAGCTTCAGGACTTCTGAAAAATACAATACTTCCTGCTTAAAAAAAAAAAAGAAAAAGTAATGTATATATATGTTGATTCACAGATTAGATTGATACATAGATTTATGTATATGTGTGTATATATATGTATATAGAAAACACCAAACACCCACACTCATACACACAGCAAAATTGAGACAACTCAGTTTTTTCTTGAGATAGCATCATATGAGAACTTCAGCAGGACTGATCCCAGTAATGGACAAGGAGGGGCATCTTTGTTTCTCATCACCATCCGTACAGTTGATTATTTGCCTAGAGATTGTATGGCAGAAACTTAATTAAGTTACTTCTTCTGAAGTCCTTCAACTAATCAGAGATGAAGGCTGTTCTATTACTGAATATGCCAGTATCTGCTGACATACGAGTTGTGAATGGATGGCAAAGTGCATAAAGTGTCTTGTTAGATATTTGTGATGAGAATGAATCATCCTGGGCCATTTTAAACAAAAATCTAGTGTAATCATAAGTTCTTGGGAAGAGTCTCAAGAACAAGAGACTTGGAAAACAATACATTAATTTACCACTGTCTTCACAGAGGTGTTGATTCATTAGCAATTCTTTCATGGGAACAAAGCTCTGATATGCTTCAGAAAGATTACTAGTGGGTCTAGACTGCTGAGTCAGAAAGAATAATATTATTTTCCCGCAAGAAGAATCTTTTGTTGCAGTCTGCTCATGCTGAAGAGTGAAAAGAAATCACTCCAGCAACAAATTTCTCTTCTGGACATCTCTTCAGACTGAATTGTGCCTTTATTGGATCACTGACAATCATTTCTGACCTGAAGAGACCAATCAGGGAATGATTCCAGTATCAGCTTTTCAGATGGAGGTGAAAGTACTTTGACATTTACATCAGCAGGAGCTCATCATGTCAATTTTTCGGGCTTGCAAACAGCTATGCAATCAAAGGGACCATCTCTGCGGTCATCAGGATGTGACTGGCAATGTCAGCTTGTCTTTCTCTAGAACATATTTGCAATCTGTGTGAATCTCCACCTTATAACTAGAGACAGCATTTAGAATTTCAGTAGCAAGCACTTGTCTCAAGCATAACTTCATTGAGTTGGTGTCAAAGTTCTTGAATAGTAAGTGATAAGCACTTCATTCCCATCTGGTCATGTGTAGCAGAGATTGACTCCAATGCCATAGACTGGAACATCACATGATAATCAGCAATGTCTGGTTGTCATAGTGGATAAGCAGAATTGGATGTCAGTCATTTGCTCACATTTTTGAAATGCACTTTGTGCTGGAAAGTCCATTTTCATGGAACTGTCTTGTCAAAGAAGCAAAGAAGAGGTTTGGTGATCATTGCTTGTCATGTTAGGGAACTGTAGCAGAAGTTCCAAGGAATACCTAGAGACTTTGTTTGTGCTTTGTCTGAGATAAATTAAACGTTGCCTTCTCTTTGTGCTGTGAAACATATATATATCTATTTAGCCTCTTTCTATAACTACAGTACCTAAGAGGGTGACAATCTCTTAGTCCCTCCTCTGCTTTCACTGTTGGTAGGGCCCTCCATGGGCTGCAGAGGGACAAGCTCCTTTGCCATGTTCTTCTCCATGGGCCACATTGAGAGTCTCTGCTCCGGCACCTGGAGCACCTTCTCCCACTCTTTCTCCACTGCTCTGCACTGTTTCACATTTTCTCACTCGTCTCCCTCACAGATTCAGTGCAGTATTTTTCACACTTTCTTAAATGTGTTACCACAGAGGTGCCACCAGCATCACTGATGGCCTCAGCTTTGGCTATTGGTGGGTCTATTTTGGAGCTGGCTGGAACAGACTCTGTCTGACATGGGGGCAGCCCCTGGTGCCTTCTCACAGAAGCCACCTCTGCATACCCTCCATAAAAAAAACCTTGCCACAGAAACCCAATACACACATCTAGCTGTGCTTTTGTGAAACTTTTGTTCTTCTGCTCTTGGATGCAGCTCAATGATTGTCATTCTTGTGACCACATTGCAGTTGTGGTTGTATAACAGAATACATAGTGCTGAAGTCCATAAAGTGAACATAATTCCATGTGCTAACTGACCATGTGAACAATCACATACAGGTAGGACCACCTGCTTTTCTCTGGCTGCTGCTAATTAAATAGAGAGAGGGAGAAGATGTGATGTCAATTCTTTCTGCATCAGTAAGAAACAACCTCCTATCCACAACTCATACTGTACAAAATGAGTGCAGTAACGGAGTGTCCTTGAGCAAATACAACACGCACTCTCACAGGACATAAAGCGGAGACTGATGTTCTACCATTAGAGAAGTACAAAAAGATAGTTAAAGGCATGCACTGTGAAATGGATGGCTTTCTTCTTCTCCTTGCTTCCTACATATCTTCACAATAAACAGCTCGCTTACATGTAGTTACGGTAACCTCTATAAAATACTGTCCTCCAGCACCATGTTTACCTGGTAAAAGTTCAATTACTAAAACAATGCCCCCTCTAGAATACTAAAAGTTTTTTAACTTTGTGGCTGTTTGTTGGTTTGCTTTTTTTTTTTCTGCAGTCATATGAGAACAGTTTTCTTTACTGAATAAGGATTATTTTTTTTAAAACAAGAAAATTATGCATTTTTCTCTATGAAAGTTGATATTTCAGTATGTTTTAATTCTTTTGAACAAACAGATTGAGAAAGCAGATATGCAGAGACATATAAGACTGAAACCTAATGAAACCAAAATAAAATTAAAATTTGAATTGTGAAATTTAATTTAATTTAATGTCACAGATGTCTAGTATATTCACAGAATCATTCTAAATGACTATCTATTTGTTCCGTGGTTCATGTCATGTATAGCTCAGCAGTGCTTAAAACATTTTTGTATAATCTGTTAGCAGTTGAAAACAGCACTTAGTGCACCAATAATTGCTGAAGTATGGGCTAGAACAAAAGCAAATAGAAACCACCCAGTGCCTGCAAAACTTGATGTGACCTCAAAATCTAAAAAGTATTATATGGCCACATTTAAAAAATTCATAGTTTTTGTAGAGCATGAGTTCAGTGTTTGATCTCTGTTTCTCCAGTAATACTGGATGAGCAACTCAGATCAGAATACTAGTAATCCAACTAGTATCACATGGATAAAATATAGCTAGTCGTGAGGATTGTTTTTTCCAATTATGCTTTATTTGCATAAAAGTCATTCCAACAGATAGACACAGTTTGTCGGTTTCTCTGTCAAGCACCCTAAAGGCTGTCCTTCCCAATCTTCCCTAATACCAAGGCCCACACCTGCAGTGAGTAAAATGCTTGCAGCTATAATATTTTTATGTAAATTGAATCTATAATCTTCAAAAGTAATCCAGATTCTGTTTTGTTCCTAAGCATTTGCTAGTCTTAAGTACACTTCAGATAGATTTGTGTGAGTTTGCGCTCATGTAACTTAAAGACAATTACATAGACATAGGAAAGGGAAGTTAACACTAGAATGGTACTTGTCAACTAGCTCAAAGTAAAATGAGGTGTAAGTTTTGATAAAAATACAGTGTGCAAAAACATGAAATAGAGAAAGAGAGAAAGAGAGAAAGAAGGAGGGAAGGAGGGAAGGAGGGAAGGAGGGAAGGGAGGAANAAGGAAGGAGAAAAGGAAGGAGGAAAGGAAGGAAAACCACACAGTGTGTTCACATACCCATAACTAATAAGAAAAACATGCAATAAAGACTGCATGAAAACATTATTAGAAAAGAATGTTGTCCTGGTTTGAGGTAAAACAGAACCAATTTTCTGATTTGTAATTTTACTTTTTACCTGGGCCTCTTCTAATTGACTAAAGTCTGAAATTAACAGCATGTTGTTCAGAAACTGTTCGCTCTCAGAGTGATAAGACCTGATTATACCAAGGAATGGTATGCACAGAGGCTCTTGCTTATACTTATTGCTATAACAACCAAGGTCAGCTAACTTCGCTTTTTGCCCGTCAGAGGGTCGGAAGCGGAGAAGCGTAGAGGAGTCCCATCTGCAGGGAGGAGCGGACGGGACAGGTGACCCAAAACTGACCAACAGGGTATTCCATCCCATCTGCATCACGCTCAGTATAAAAGCTAAGGGATCAAAGGGGCAGCGCGGCTCTGGCTCGGGTTCTTCTTCAATGGCCGACGTCTGAGGAGGACCTTGTCTGTTTGTCTGCCTTTGATCCCGATCTGAGCGTTCCTGACTCTAGTTCTGGAATTCAGCTCCTGTCCGTCGCTGACTCCAGTCTGGGACTTTCCCTGTGTCTGCTGGTGACGCGATTGTCATCCTGGGAGCTGGGTACGGGTTCATATATATTGTATACTTCTTTATTTTATTTTATTTTATTTTATTTTATTTTATTCTATTATTATTATTTACTATTTTCTTATTTATTATTATTTTCATTAAAGTAGTTTAGTTCTTTTTCTAAACTCGTAAATCTCCTTATCTCTTCCTCTCCTCTCTGAGGAGAGAGGGGGGGGAGGGCCATCTGTCGTTACGATTGGCCAATACAGCCAAAACCACGACAACTGTCCAAGTGTACACTCTTTCTAAAATTGAACCTACAATTAAAATAAGAGATTTTGGGCATACCTGTGTTCTAAGGTATGAGTTTTGTAAGTCTGGTGCGTAAGAAAGAAGAAAGCACAGCAATGAAGGGAAAGGAGAACTGTTTAAAATAACTTGTGACTTTTGTTGGTTGACAACTGGCAATTTGGAGGAAAAATGATTTCCATTTGAATAACAGTAAGAAATTTAAGAAGTATTTTAAGCTCTGCAAAACATTTTCTTTGATATAGTTATTTCAAAATGAGATAGAACTCTTTTAAGTTAAAGCAAAGTAAATTGATTTTTTTCTTTTGAAAATGTATATATGCTTTGATATCTCATTATTAAAAAATATACAATCAATATATGAGAGGTTTCTATGTGGCTGAGTCTATACATATTGTGACAATAATGCAGAAACATTCACCTGTCATCTCCAGTAAATTTGCGCCCCTCCCCCTGCAACTAATGAGCGTGTATGAAATATGGAGGGGAAGAGAACTGCAGAGAAACTGCTGGTGACTGATGCACAGTGGTGTTTACTCAGTCAAAAACTAGCGAAGTGTTCAGTGAACACACCTACGTCAAAACAGGCTCAAAGGAAAGAGCCGTGGTCTGGCTGAAGGAAACAACACAGCTCACCCTTTGGTGGAGCTAGAAGCTTCCTATTTGCAAGGACATATATTCCTGAGCTCAAACCCATGTCTCCCACTATCTTAATTTCTGTATAATGCAATATTGTGAAGTCTTTCTATTCCAGACAGGTCTCATTCAGATGCACTCACTTAGAAACAGCAGAAATGGAAGTCTATTTAGCAATATAAGTTAGCTGAGCTGTTCTGCTCCCTAAACTCCTGTTCATGTCTCTTCACACTCTGGCAGATGCATTTTTAATTGGTATTTAGTAATAACAGACATTAAGTCACAGTAGTATATTTGTCAAAAGGCTTTTTTAAATTTTACAATACCTTGTCTCCCCAGCTAGTTATAGCTTTGTCAAGCGGTGAAATTAGAGAACAAGTTAATTTACATTTCAGCAAATGTGTTGTCTTTTGCAAAAATATCTCTGTATCTTAACCTTAATTTTGTCCAAACTGTTCCACAGTGCAATATCATCAGTCAGCAGATGCTGTAAAAATAGTTGACACATTGAAATGCAAAAAAGGAATACACTCTCTCTGCCGTATGGGAGATGAAGTATGTATGTGTACAAAGTGAGACTGCAAAAATAATGTCAGGACTGATGTCAGTACTAGACAAAAGCAGGTGATGCAAATGGGAGAGAGCACAGAACCCGGAGTAAATAGGTTCCCAGAGAGGATACACGTGCTAGAAATTATTTCTGTCACTGAATCCTAAATCACTTAAAGCTGGATGGGTGTCTGTGTTTCTGTCTCTGTCTCTATATCTATATCCAGCAGCTGCATAGATGGTAAGAAACTGTAAAATAAATTTGGAGGAAAAGGCAAGTAACCATACATAAACTAACAAGATAAAAGTATGCAAAAAGAGCCATGCAAATAACGGGAAAATTAATATGAGAAAAACTGAGTTATTAAAAATTAATGAAAAGAATTATAAAAGGACAGTTTCTTACATGGTTAAGATGTCAAATATAAATTTTAAATTAGTGTTTAACAAGAAAAAATAAGGAAAGCATTTTGCAAGTCATGAAAAGCTCAGAAAAAAAAGGTTTTTCAAAGAAGAATCATGGAAATGATTAAAGGGATGAATGGACTTACTTATTAGAAAACATTAAAAGGATAAATACGAATAGTTTAGTGAAGTAATTAGGTTAGGGAAGAGAGGAGGAAATAATAAACAACTACAAACATCTGAAGGCAGTAAACACCAAGGAAGGAGAGGAATAATTTAGCCTGATACAACAGAGTATAATTATAAGTACTGGAATTAAAGTTAGAAAGGAAAAAAAAAAATGACACTCAGCAGCAGAAAAAAATCCCTCACTTATGAGATGAAAAAGGTGGAAGCGGTGAGAGTCCATTTCTAAGGGTAAGTAGATAAAAGGACTGAAAAAATATAACAAAGCAAAATGACAACAACAAAAAAGATTAAAAATTAGTTCTAAAGGATTCCATGCATCTGTCTGACCACAAAATTTGCATTCCATGGGCATTGTTTGCCTTCTAAAATAATACATTTTTAAAAATAACTGGTAATATTCTTTCAAAGATAATTTTCTCCACTTGTTTGTAAGTCTTTATCAGTACCTGTCATCTTATTGAAACTTTGTGGACTCTTTGGTGTGGAAAGTCCTCTGGGAAGATGAAGAAAGCTTCCTGTACAATCACAGTGAACATCTTCAAGGCATGACAAACCCAGAGAGCACACGTGCAGGAGTTAGGTTTATTCCCAAAATCCCAGAGGAAGCAATGAGCAGAGGGAGGTATGAGAGGTTCAAAGCTTGATATTCATCTGGCTTAATAGTAAAAGTTACATCTTTATGGAGAGGCAGCATCAGCCTTTTAGATTTGGATCCTGCTGTTCCCTGACCAGATATACTCCCCAGCTCTTTCTGTGACTCTTTTCTTTATACTTTATCCTCTCTCTGTCTGCTTCTTATGAAGTTCAGACTCTGTCACAATCCCTGTTGTTTTCTTTCCCAGCTCTCCTTCTTTTTCTGTCTTCTTGCCTCTCCTCACAAATAAGTTCCTGCAAGTTTCCCTTTTATTTCTTTGCAAGCACACTAACCTTTCCCTGTCTTCTTTCCACCATTACTTTCCACTATAGTCCTTTCTCCTGCCTCCATTCTCTGCTCCATCTCCTTTAATATTCCCACTGGTGTTCCAACAGTGACATGGAATAAATATCTCAGTCCTGCACTCCCTCCCCTGAGCCTCCTCCTCCTTCTTCACCTTCCAAATTTCCTCATTCAAAGACAAGCTCTTGTGGTAGGAGGAAAAGAGAGGCCAGTGCATATTTTTTCTATGTTATATGTAGGAATATTCACAGAATCACAGAATGGTTTGGGTTGGAAGGGACCTTAAAGATCACCTAGTTCCAACCCCCCTGCTATGGACAGGGACACCTCCCACTAGACCAGACTGCTCAAGGCCCCATCCAGCCAGGTCTTGAACACCTCCAGGGATGGGGCATCCACAGCTTCCCTGGGCAACCTGTTCAACTGCCTCACTACCCTCACAGTAAAGAATTTCTTCCTGATATCCAATCTAAATCTACCCTCTTTCAGTTTGAGGCCGTTACCCCGTGTCCTGTCATTAAACTCCCACTAACCTATATAAAAAGTAAAGAAAAGATTCAAAAGGCAAGCCACAGGCCGAAATTCAAACATCAATTTTCAAGCTCCTTTTCTGATCTTCACAAGAAAATGTATGTCCTAAGACACTTCCTAGGACTTTGCTTCTTTTTTGGGCAAAACGGAAGGCAGAGTTATAGAGTGAATAACCTCACTTACTGCAGGGGGGTTGGACTAGATGAGCTATTAGGGTCCCTTCCAACTGAACACATTCTATGATTCTATGATTCTATATTACCATTAATTTTAACTGAAGAACAAATAGAGTAGCTCAGTTATTAGAGGACAGTCATGCACTGCCATGGGGTTGAGCTCTAATCAGTCTTTCTGTCTTTAGCTCCATTCCCAAGACATTTAATCCAATGGTAAAGGCAGTCAAATCCATTCCTGCTGTGTGTTATGGTTCCTCAATGCCCTCCATCAATCCTGATGCTCCTTTTCTTAACTAATGGATATTGTTATACTGTCTATCACTATTCAGACTTGCATTTTTATTTTAAAATCATACTAGGTTATAGTGCTTTTAAAAATGTAATGCACACATTTAATGCTTATCTTCCTATTGAGACATTTAAGGTATAAAATAAAAACAGATATACAAAGGGAAAATTAATCATGAGTGTAAAGATACCTTTTAATCTCTCTATGTACAGAAAGGTGTTTTTTTCTACCTTTTTTCAGGTGTTCTGTAATACTTACAACAGATTTCAGAATTATATGTGGTAACTTTTTAGGGAATTACATACATTGTTAAGATTGATTTGTAAGTTGATCATATGATCAATTCTAAAAACAAACTTTAAACTAAATAATATCTTCCAGACTCCCCCACTAGCTTGAATGTCAAAGAGGCCACACTGGCCTTGATATGCTACATAAAAGAACTACACTGCCTTATGAAAGGGCCCTAAAAGATTCTGGCTGTTCCCTTAGTTTGAGCAACTCAAAAATATCTGTAAGAATGCCTCACAGAATAGTTACACACAAAGTCTCAAATTTGTTTCAAGTACCATAGCTGTACAGTTCCTTCCTTGAACCTCTGCTTTGTGTACTGTAGCTTTATACAATCCTTACCTTAGTCTTCACTGAAACCCCCAAGGAAAAAGACACCATAAAAGCAGTCCCTGAAGTCACTTCCTTTTGAAAGCAATACTCGAAGTATATAATCCAGGTGATCACATTACTCTTTCATTTTGTCTCAAATTAAAATCCAAATTAAAACTAATCTTGTGAGTTTCCTGATACAGGTGCTGTTTCTCAGTTATTGCTCTAAAGATCCTACACTTACAGTTCAGAAATGGTTAGCCTTAGCCTATGAAAAGCAAAGTGTGCTCATGTGCTCTTTCGAGGGAGTGACTGTTTTTTGTCATATTATATATATTTACATATACTTTTTAATATATATATGCATAAGTGTGCATGCAAGTGATTTTCCATATGATGAAAATAATAAAAATATAGTTTTACTTTGCATTTTCATTTTTTAATTAGCATTCTTGATTGTTGAGCAACTATGAACAGAAACAGTATTAAGAAATCCCCCTAACCCCAAAATTCTCAGATTCTGTTGAATATTGTAGTAATTGTTTTCCTTTAAATTTCTCAGTCTGTCATTTTCTGGTGGCTCAAGTAACCCTTTTTTCATTTTGCTCTTGATTAGATGACTAATAGATGACTCACAATGTGTGTTAGAATGAAAAGAGATTTTGCAAGCTGTGGGTTATTTATATAATTTGAATTGCTCCGTACAGATCCATTTGGGAACATTAAGTTGTTTTTAGTGATAGCGTAAGATCAAACTATAAGGCATGATGACAAGTCTCACATCTGTTAAAATTCTATTTACTTACTATGAGGCGTTCTTATATTCTCTTCTCACTGGACATATTAGCAGATCACAGGTCATGTGCTGAAGGAAATATTACTGTGAAGTGCCACACACCTGCTTGCTTTAATTTGACACTTTAAGCGTAGTGAACTGTGAATAGAGTTATCAACGTCAGCCAGTCCAGCTGGACCTGAATAACACTTGTAATCATCTAGGAATAAGCTGAGTGTACTACAACGAAGCATCAGACTGAATCTGCAAATAAAGCAAACAGAAAATTCCAACAAAGTGTTATGGAGAAAGCAGAAGTTGTGCATTTAGTTTACAACAATATAACAGATTTCCATCTTTGTTTCTATTGTGAATGCACTTAAACATTAGTCAGATTCTTACAACTTTTTTCTCATTAAGAGTTATACATCCCTGTGCTATCAGGAGTATCAGCTAAATGTATACCGTATAACTGAATCTATGCTTGTCGTAATCAGGCAGTTCCGTACCATTCTATCTCCATAAACCAGGTCACAAAGAGAGTGCTAATAAAAGTGTTTCTTCGCTGAACCACAAGATTCATCTCTGAACTAGTACATTTTAGACATTTATGTTTCCGTCAGTATGACTCTGATTTGTTCAGGGTCACACCCACTTGTGTCATATGGATCAGAGCACATTCTGGGGATACAAA
Organism: Stercorarius parasiticus; assembly: GCA_013396915.1. Lineage (NCBI taxonomy): Eukaryota > Metazoa > Chordata > Aves > Charadriiformes > Stercorariidae > Stercorarius > Stercorarius parasiticus. The sequence continues at coordinate 292,037 of VWZL01000812.1, forward strand.
TTATATTTTAAAAGCCTCTTCACAATCTCAAAGATTTTTCCAGCTTTGGACTAAGCCTTCCACAAGTCTCCCCTAGTGCAGGCAATACATGTAATTAGAAAAACAAAACCCTTTTCACTGCACTGATAGTTGTCAGCTGTTGCAATGGCCTTTTTGAAAGGCTGCTTAGCCTTTCAACAACTTCTTTATGCCTGATAGACTTAAGAGTAGTTGCAAAATCCAGAGGACAGAATGTCAGTTTAAAGCTGCCTTTAGTTAAATACCTCTCAGATCTCCTGCCAAGCACTTCTTTGTGGGACCAGCAGATATCAGGAGCTACACGTTGTTGCTCTCTCTCTTTTAATATTTTTGAGGTAGTAGCAGGAAGGCTAGAACACGTCAGAATCTATTTATGAGTGGCTGCCACTACCTGACCTTTTTTATCCAGTGTTTTTTAATAAGTAAAGAATTAACACACAAAGAGTAACAGTTTGTAATTCCCTGTCTTAACTGTGATATGAATATTACCCTTTTGAACTCTATCATTACCCTCTTACTCATCTGAAAATGATACATAAAATTAAAATCAGTAGCTGAGAATATAATTTGTTCCATTGAAGACACAGGAAAAAAAAATCGAGTAAGACCACTTGCATTCACACTGTAAATTTCAAGAGCATACTGCATTCAGGTAAGTCTAGATCCACCTAGATAATAGCTTTGCTTGTACAAAATCAGTGACAAAGAGTTATGCCAGAAAAATACATGATTTAAAGTCCTTCTTTCCATGTCCTTACAAAATCAGTCTGACATGACAGAAAAGAAAAGATACCAAGATAGCAAAGCTTTATGTTTGTGTGTGATATATGTTCTCTCAGATACCAGGTCCCATCCCAGTAGTAATAAGGTCTTAATTTTGAAGCAAACTAATATAAAAATGTCCATTGGTGGGTATTTTTTTTCCCAGTATTTAATATTTAATATTTATTCTTCATGCTTGTGTTAACCAGTCTGATTTGTTAATTGGTGTTTCTTTTCACTAAAAACGTTTCATATTTGGCTTTAACATTATTTAAGCATTCATTTTGTTCAAACTTTAAGTTTTCTTCACCTTAAAAAATCTAACACAATCTTCAAAAGACTTTTCCATTTTTTCCCCCCATAAAAACATTCACCACATTTCAGTCCTCTCCTGCTATTCAGAGTTGGACAAATGTAGAGCTGAGAGGCATATGAAGAATTCAGGTTATCCAGACTTTGGCCAAGCATCAGGAATAAATACAGTTATATTATGCTGTGGAATCTGTGCTTTCTAAACAGACTGTGATACGTACTGATGCTATTAGCAGCTCAGTTTTCAGGTATCTTTCTCCAGTCAGGAACCTCCTGCAAGACAGCAGAATCACAATGACTTTCATGGACTGACTGATTTATCTTGAGACTTCTTTTATAATCCTCCAAAAATCATAAAGCATTTTCGTATTGTTGTAAGAAATAATTCTCATTCCTCTGTATTCTGGCATTCAAGAATCCTTAAAAATAAATAAATAAATAAATTAACAAACTGCAAGTGGAAAAATTAAACTGTGTACTCTTTTGTGGTGGGTTGACTTTGACTAGCTTCCAGGTGCCCACCATTACTTCCCCTCACCAGCAGGACCAGGGGAGAAAATACGATGAATAGCTCGTAAGTTGAGATAAGGACAAGGAGATCACTCAGCAGTTACAGTCATGGGTAAAACACACTTGAGTTGGGGAAATTAATTGAATTTATTGCCAATTAAACAGAGTAGGATAACGAGAAATAAGAACAAACATCATGATTATGCCTACAGTAACTTCTTTCACCCAAATATTTTTATATTCATAGAATACTTTAATTAATTATGAAACAATTGTATTATTGTTGTTATTATTATTAATAATATTATTATTATCTGCAATAGCAGCAGCAGCATAAAATTAAAGAAAATTCCACTCATAATACCTTTGATTCTAGTTTTGACAGGCCATGTGATAAGACAAAGAACCTAGGCTCTTTGTGCTAATCTTAACCAGTGAATGTTATCAGAAGAATACTATTGAGGAAGAAAAGCAAAAAGAAAAGAGAAAGAAAAAAGAAAAAAGCTTTGCTGTTTTTAGAATGACTGCCTTAACCAGGCAACACCTGATTAACAGAACAACACATAAAAAANACTTTCCTTTCTTGGGATTAGCTTTATTTTTTTTATTTATTTATTTAATATATATTTTATAACTGTTAATTTATTTAAATCCAGAAAATTATTTGGTAGTATCATCTATCTATCTGAAGACAGAGTTGTTATTGTCTGTCCTCGTTTGAGGTAAAACAGAACCAATTTTCTGTTCAGTAATTTTACCTTGCAGCTAAGTCTCTTCTAACTAAATGAGCTCTTTGAAACTCTCTGAAATTAACAGCATATTGTAGAGACACTG
>VWZL01000812.1:294583-311199 GCA_013396915.1 Stercorarius parasiticus
CCCAAATATTTTTATATTCATAGAATACTTTAATTAATTATGAAACAATTGTATTATTGTTGTTATTATTATTAATAATATTATTATTATCTGCAATAGCAGCAGCAGCATAAAATTAAAGAAAATTCCACTCATAATACCTTTGATTCTAGTTTTCACAGGCCATGTGATAAGACAGAAAGAACCTAGGCTCTTTGTGCTAATCTTAACCAGTGAATGTTATCAGAAGAATACTATTGAGGAAGAAAAGCAAAAAGAAAAGAGAAAGAAAAAAGAAAAAAGCTTTGCTGTTTTTAGAATGACTGCCTTAACCAGGCAACACCTGATTAACAGAACAACACATAAAAAATACACACAAACACTCAGATGAAGTCTGAGAAGGAATACAAAGAGCTGTTGCATGAATAAATCTGACATAGAGATTCCCAAGATTTCTTTGCCAGGTTCAACACTAGCAGCAGTAGGTGACACCTCTACCTGTGGTAATAAAAGTAGTAGCTGTTTCTGTGCCAATTTACGTACCTGTCTGAATGTTATGCATGCTATGAGAGGATGTAAACAGTCCTTCAGGAAATAACGAGTTAGAACAAAATGAGATGTGTCCAGCTGTTGGTGTTCCCTGTTTATTTTACTTCCCAAACAGACTATCTTTGGAAGCCTGACCTAAGTTGGGACCAATGACTTGTGCATGTTTTGGCACGTTTTTTTCTGATTTTTGCAGAACTTTCCTTTCTTGAGATTAGCTTTATTTTTTTTATTTATTTATTTAATATATATTTTATAACTGTTAATTTATTTAAATCCAGAAAATTATTTGGTAGTATCATCTATCTATCTGAAGACAGAGTTGTTATTGTCTGTCCTCGTTTGAGGTAAAACAGAACCAATTTTCTGTTCAGTAATTTTACCTTGCAGCTAAGTCTCTTCTAACTAAATGAGCTCTTTGAAACTCTCTGAAATTAACAGCATATTGTAGAGACACTGTTTGCTCTCAGAGTGGTAAAAGCTGATTAGTTGTAATTTATGCCAAGGAATGGTACACAAAGAGGCTCTTGCTTATACTTATTGCTATAACAACCAAGGTCAGCTAACTTTGTTATTTGCCCCATTGGAGGGTCGGAAGCGGAAAAGCGTAGAGGTGTTGTACCTGTGGGGAGGAACAGACAGGACAGGTGACCCAAAACTCATGAGCAGGGTATTCCATCCCATCTGCATCATGCTTAGTATAAGAGCTGAGAGATTACTACTAGACTGGACTCAACGATGGACAGGAACTGGATTCCAGATCTGGATTCAGGAACGCACAGATCGGGATCAAAGGGTCAGTGCTCTTTCTTCAATGACTGGTGTCTGAGGAGGACTCTGTCTGTTTATCTGTCAGGTTGCTAAGGAGGGGTTAGGCCAACCCCTGTGCCTCAGTGACATTTTTTTTCTTTAATCCACCCACCCAAACTTAATCTTAGACTCCTTATTTAAGACCATTTCTGAAACCCTCAGAGGTGTAAATGGTTCTTATATAGGCAACCTTATCAATTTCTTGGGCAACTTGAAACAGTTATCATCACTCATGACTTCTTCAGCAACTTGCAGAGTTGAGCCTTTGCTAATTTTAACATGTTATCTCAGTAGGTTAGCACTACCTTGCTCTCCTTTGGCCTTCTGACACTGATTCTTCCTTTGAGTCATGTAGTGTTTTAGTAGAAGATGTGATAATATTGATTTGATATAATTTCAGGTTGGGCATACTGCAAACCACAGTTCTTCACAGGTGCAGGTAATTTCTTTAGTTTCATTCTGGGGTTTTAGTTTTATCGTTATGGGCAGATTTGTTGTTGTTGTTTCCAGATTTATGAAATAATGGAATAGTCTCTGGGGATAATTATTAGAATTGTTCATGAAAAGTAATTAAACTACAGGGCAAAAATAATTTTAATTACATTTACTCTACCTCACATGTGAAGGTTGCTTTCTATCTCCAGAGGTCTTCTGTGGTATTTTGTATAACATCTCTTCAATTATCTTTAGCCATGTTCTCCAATCCTCAGTTAAGCTTTCCTCCTAAAAGGACTAATTCCTCCTAATTTTCATCTGTGTTCCTATTGCTGATTTTGTTGCAGCTGGAAAAGGAGTAGTAGAAAGGGTGAGAAAACTAGGAATGCATTATTTAAATTCTCTGTAACTTACAAAATACTAAAATAGCTTTGTTGCTAACAGCTGCTGTATCTAGATCTCACACAGTGGATGGAATTATATATGCTCCAGGAGAGAAGTATATTCACGTACACCACTGGTAGAAAAATAGTAGTCATAAACAAGGAGAATGCAGTTATGGACTCAATTTTGTTTCTAACCTTGTGAGAACAATTTGTGTATCATAATATATTTTTATGTTTCCCACAAAAGAAATTATAATAGCTAATGGATGGAAAATAATTTTATATCTAATGGACATATGGACTGATGCATATCAGAATATATTTGTCATGAGAGTTACTAATATTTCGCCTCAATTTTGCAGCCCAATGCCTTGAGTGAAAAAGGTTTAATTTTTATTTTTTCTTTCTTTTTTTTTCCTCTATAATTTCTCTATACTAAACTGTCTGGATTCATGTTGCTGTAATTGATTTAAAACCAGTAGTTTTCCCACAGGGGGTGAATTTGGCCACAAATGCCTAAATAGCAAGCTGTATTAGTTGCCCATAAAATGCCATGTTAAATAAAGATCAGCGCATCAATAGTCTGTATGTATTTCAAGTTAAAACAGCCAAGAGGAAGGGCACCAGAAATCCAACAACCTAGAAATCATATAGAATTTATATTATGTAATTAATGTCCTTATTTTCTTTCTTTCCTCTTCTATTTTGTTTCAATTTGGAGGATTTACCTGCAAATAATCAAGTGTTTGTCGCATGTACCTAATGTAACAAGGCAAACATCAAGTTTTGTCATTTCTTAACAGTAATTTTCACACAGAACAAAAAGTTACAGATTTTTGAACTAAGATGAGTAAAGAAATGGCTTTATAACAAAAGACTGAAGGTGTGTATGTCCATTCTTGTTAATTAAATAGAGCTAAAGAATGACACATAGCTAGAAATTTTGCACAGGTGTGTGTGAGTTTGCACGTGTCTGCCTATGTGTTGGCACAGCTTTGAAGACTGTGAACGCTAATATAATTTCTTTATGATGAGAAAGAGGAACTCTTGGGCATCAGAAGCTTCCTCAAACAACTACGGGAAGCCCCTCGTACCTGTAGGGGACTTTAACTACCTCAACATCTGTCTTTTGGTTGACAGACTTAAATGCTTTGGAGGGGAACGGGGGGGGAAGTATTCTGCATATATTCTGTGTCAATTTGTGCAGAACTTCCTGCAGAATTAGAGAAATACTATTTCATTTTAAATAATATATTCCAAATAGCTTAACAGACATTAAAGTCTTATCTTTGATAATGTACTGTTAAGTCTTGGTTTAGTGTTTCTATGAAAATAAAGCTCAAGGTCAATATTGCTATTTTTAATTAATATTTTTTAAAAATCCTTTTGAATACCTAGGTAACACTTTGGTGTAATTTTATAATCAAAGACTGTTATACTACATCCAATTGCAGAATCCTGGCTCTTCATAGAAAGCAACCTTTTCTCAGAACTACTAAAGTAATGTGTAGATAACAAAACTAGGGCTTGTTAGTCATTTCTGTGCTGCCAAGAGAGAGAGTGAGTTGTGGGTGCTGTGTAGGAATGAAGATCATCAAACTCATATACAGTATAGGCACAACAATTTTGTTCCTTAGATCTGCCTGAAAAGCTGTCTCTCAGTTCCTACAGGGAAAGTGATTGCAAAGCCTTGCCCTGTCTCCAAGCTGTGAAGTCTCCTGGCACAGCTTGTATTCAATTTGTCTCTCCTTAAGCACTGAGACTGGCCATTTACTGCATTCAAGCCTCCCATGCTTTTGTTGGACACTAAATCTGGAAGCCTAGGAAAACACTTGGACCTTTATTGATCATCTGTTACCACTTAAGCCAGCTTTTAAGCAGGACCCTGATTCTCCTGTCCTCTTAGCAACCTTAACCAAAAGATCAAGCAGAAACAAATCCAAGAAACCAAAGCAATATCTTTGCAGTTATATGCTCACAATGATATCTTGTTACCCAAGTAATTGGCTTCCATTAGAGCAAGGCACACAAAATCTCTCTTGATTTGCATGGAATCTGGGTCTTCTGCTGTAACTGAAAATCAGTCTTCCTCACCTATATTTTATATAACCAACTTTATATCCTAACAAATGGAAATAATGGCTTAAATCTTTGTAAGGAGTGTGGTCGTTCTTTAAAACTCAAACATTAGCCTTGCTCCCTTTTAAGCTTAACAGACAGAATGTGTACATCCTACTGTCACTGTTGATCTTAGTTTTAAAAATAGTGTTATTTAATTATAATAAATGTTCCACATATCCTTATAATAACCGCCAAAATGCCATCACGCTAACTACCTTTGGTTTATGAGCAGACACGTTTTATAAACAGATACTTTAATCAGAGGAAAAAATCTGTCACCTGGTAATTTCTAAAAGGATGGGAATAAGGCATATTGTTTATCTAATTTGTATGTTACAGGCTTGTGGCCTAATTTAGTCTATTCTGAACGCACAGTAAATGCAACACAGTCATTTTTAAATCATAAACCTCTCGAAAAAGCCAGGCAGAAGTCTGCTAATGTGTTGGATGATGGATCTCCTATTTACTATTGATCTCTGAATTCAGAGCCAATCCATTCTGAACTAGCAAACATTTTTCATATATTTTTAGAAAATATTGAATGGCTCTTAATCAGTGACAAGCCTGTTTTGTCTGTTACTACTCAAAGTAGATTAGCAACAACCTACTGCATTTCACCAGAAAAATGAATGTTGTAGAGGCTGAATCTTGTGTGGTACATCTTGAATGAACTGACTTCACATTCAGCTACCCTTGAATTAAAGGAAAGCTCAGAGTAAGCAATCCAGATGTAGTGAGAAAAGCACTGTCAGGGTTACTATGCATGGAGATCCACATAGTCTTTTGTTGTATGGACATATTATAAACTGTGGTTTGAATCACTGCTGGGGGAGGATTTGATTCAAGCAAACTGGCTACTTGATCATTATAGCTGGTTTCTGTATTGTCTGTCTCAAGCAGCTTCTGTTACATCCAACTTGCTCCTGATGCTATTTTCTCTTCCTCAAACCATCCCATTCTGATGACCAGTTTCCTACATCTCACCCTTCTCTATGTTTTTCTATTCAAGTTTGGATGCAGAAATCCTCACTATAGTAATCTAATCTCAACTTTGTGCTCTTCAGCCTTTTGTCCTGATCTGGATGATATTAAAAGACTATCACGCATCTGGTCCAACTAAATATGGAATGCAAGTGGGTATGTAATGAGGAGTATTTAATGAATAGATATTGTAGGGTTTGGACTCTTAAAAAGCTTTCCTTTCAGAAGCCCTGTCCCCCTCTTGTAGCCTGTTACTTCCTGCTTTACATCTCCTTAACCGTCCTTTCCTATTAAGGCTGTGTCATTATACTCCCACAAGACTCAGAAGAAACTAACAATAGAGGGCATGAATATAAGACTGATTCAGTTCACTGATTAAGGACTCTAATTTGAAGTATCTACCAGCAGATATCTAGTTGTTTGGTAGCTGTTTGTGCTCCTACTATAGTCTGCAGAACTACAGGGTAGGACTGAATTGTGTAAAAGCTGGTGCATAGCACCACACAATTTTCCCTAAGATGTCCAAGACATCCACACAGGACTGGCAGGTAAGATACATGACGTACAGGAAACCTCATTCTTTCTGAAGTAGCAGCAGAAGGACACACAATATATTCTAGGGCATTTCATATGCCACTCACCTCTTGTTTTTTTTTTCCCTTGTTCTCAGCACAATCAGTTGATCTTAGAAAATATTTGGGGGCATTATACCCCAGATAATGTCTACCCTAGAATAAACTAAATCCTCTTAATGCATTTGCAAAACAAACAAACAAATAACACCCCAAACCAATTAGCAATAATGGTGGGACGCTAGCTCTTTCCCAGGCTTATATAAATGACAGAAATATTTCTGTTATGCTCTTATTTTCAAGGGAGGGTTTTGTATCTATGCACGAAGAGCGACAGACTCTTACTGAAGAACAATTGAACTACAGATGCTATGTAAGAAAAGGAAATTCAGTGAAATGTTTCTAAACTTGTCTACTACAACAAGTTTAATTGCGGGAGAGCCAGGCTGTGTCTCAGAAGGTATTTCATTCGCACTTCTTACAGTGATATTGACATTTAATAAAAGTACCTGTTTCTAACCCTAGTTTAGTGGGGAAATCCCTTTTTCTACCAGCCCGTAGTCACTTCATTGCAAGTTATGGTACTTTTAGTTAATTCAGTTTTCATAATGGCCATGCACAAGGCCTATATACATTAACAGAAGTACTTGCAGGCAGGCAAATAAGCATAGTGAATATTCTGAGAGTGTGAAATGTTCAAGAAAGATGTTCTGTATTTTACTGATTTTTTTTTTCAATTCAAATTTGTTTCTAAAACAAACAAAAAAGAATAATTTTGATAATCCTGTAACTGACATATCTTTTAAATGTCATACCCTAATTTGTATGCTTTTTATAAATTACAGATATGCCAAATTGAGTTGATTATATATTACTTCTGCTCATAAATGTCATGTTCCCCAAAAACCACTACATTTTTAACATTGACATTAAATCACATGAAAGAAATAGTACTGTTGCAGTATTGAATATTCCTCTGTATCAGTCTACTGAGTAACTGTTCTCTCTATGGTTAAATAGCTGGGGAAGAAATTTCATCTTCATCTCCCAGCTATATAACTATACCAAAAATAATGCCAGCTCATACCAGCAGTTTCGTTTTTGAATCTTTCTATCAGCAAGTGCTGAAATAAAGGTTTCAACTTTAAAGGATGCATGTACCATAATAATCTGAGTTTTAAGTTCTTGGGAAATTCCATTGTCTTTTTTTTCCTATTCTGATAACACATTTTTTAAATTTCCTCTGAAAAATAAGATTCCTGAAATACAATTCACTCAAATAATTTTGTTCTCATAGAAAGAAGACATTCTGAGTGTTTAAAAGTAGTTTTTCAAGCTATAAATAGGGATTTCATTTCAAAAGTCATTTAGAAAGAAAAAAAAATTAAATCTTTTTCCTTGAATGACAGAACAGGATGTTTCAATACTAAAACATCGGGGAATTATTGCTGCTTTCCTTTTAACACGTGGGTTATCTCCTGGCAGAAGACTATTTACACTGCCAAACCAATTTAATAAAAAAAGTTCCACCTAGACTTATTCAAAATAAATGTGAAAGCCTGTGGAGACTGCAATGTAGGCAGGTTGAAAAAAATAGTTCAGATAGGGATGCCCTGCATAACAAAGGACAGTTATCTCTGCTGATACACCTGGACATCTCAGGAGCTGTCATCACAATTTCTCAATTACTTGCGCGCAAGATAACATGAGCAGGTTATCCCTGCTCCTTCCAGCCAGAGAGTTCTGAGTAGTCAGCGGTCACTTGTACCCTTTCCCTAAAACTGCTAATCTTCAGTGTTCTACAGGACTCTGAGATGTCTCTTTTGTGAAGGGCTTCTTAAGAAGTAAATAATTCCATGCACCAAAGTGAGACCCTCATACACCAATTACAGACATGACACCAGGCCGTGCAGAGCTTCTGGCTCAAACAGAATAATGGCAGTACCAGCAGGGAGAGGAAAAGGTTTTCAGAAACTTGAAAGACGTTAATTAAACATTTCTCCTCTTCTCATACAGGTAATAGACATCTAAAGTGTTATTGAGAGCATTGCTGGACCATGACAAATAAACACACAACCTTTTTCTCCGTTATATCTCCTCTGCAGTAGACACTTTTTTTTACCCTTAGTTTAGTTATTAAAATGCTTTCTGATGGCAATAATGCAAAAGATAATTGGAAATTCCAACTATATACTATGTCTCAACCCATCTTTAAAAGGAGATGTAGAAGAAAACACTTTACGAAAGTTCTAGCTCTTTTTCCTGATTTCCTAGTTTATCCAGGATTTTTAGTCTGGATCCCAAAAAGAGTACAAGTTAGAACAAGATGATGTTTTTGAAGAACCTAATGCTACAGAAAGACTTACTATCATACTTTGAATCATAACCCTTTGTAGGTCACTGCAGGAATCATATCTACATAAATCTTCTTCACCCCAATGAGTAACGTCACACTTTGAATAAATGTAAAATACTGAAATGTTTGTGGGGTTGTGGGAGGGGGGAAGAGAGAGTATGTTCTAAATATCGTTTTTCTCCTGAACATTGGCAGCAGCTGCAGAAGACTTCATTTGGGGTATTTTCCTGGCTGCTGCATCTAAAATGTTCCTATAGGCTAAATTATAGTGTCACGTTCTTCAAAGCTGCTGTACTTACATTCATGAAGTTATGATTCTGCCTAGAGTTGACATAAATAAGAAAGTGGGAAATGAAAATATTGTCAATATAAGCCTATAAACCCATAAACACCACCTATTAATAATTTTCTTGTTAAATTTTTATGCATGTAAAGATATTTCTCACTATATGTTCTAGGTTTCATTTGACCTTTATTCTACCTCCTCTCTTGCTGTTCTGGGTAGTTACTTCTAGGTCAGAAGTATGTCATGAGCTATGGCTTTTAGGAGCAATGGAAAGGCATTTTATTTGAAAGAACGGGATATCAGGTTAATGGCAATTGCACTTGCACACTATTGCAAGAATAAACCTCTTAATTTGCTACCTGATTGTCCCTAGATCACAGATTGCTAAACCGATATGGGTTGACATGGTCAAATGGTTTACTGTCTTGTAGCCAGTAAACAGAGTGGTATTTGTATTAAAACTTCTTTTTTCTATAAGGAATGAGACATTAAAGAGAAAATAGTATGAGCAGAATGGAAGGACAGAGACGTGAAAGGTGATGAAAGAGAAAACAGAATACAGAGTTTAATTTAACATCTTTGCCATCATAAAATAAGATATTTGGGTCAGACAACACATCCTGATATTCCCCAATGACAGCATTATAAAGTGACAAAAGTATGTTCTCTTCAATAAGGCATAAGGTGCATTTGATCTGTTTAAAAAGAAATGTTGCTGGGATATAACGTCACAAGACAGTTCCAATGAGTTAAGAGAAAAACAATATAAAAATAGCTTTGTTTGATATTTTTAAAATTAATTTGCAAATTTGGAGTAAAACCTTTTGTAGATTAGATGGATATTTTCGAAGTTCAGTCTGTTGAAAAAGTGCAACCAATAGACATTACGCCTGGAATGCCCTACAGGTTAATTTGTAGCAGGTTACAGGGTCTGAACTTTGCTCTTTAAGAGATGCAATGTTTTGCAATGTTCAGAGAATTCATAAATGTCAGATCAAGAAATAAATTATGCTTATGTCACCCAAGTAAAAGCTGTGACTTTTTGAAGACTTGGCAGTAGATAAATTAAAATAACAATGTCCATTTCTTCATATAAAATTTATACCATATCCAAGAAAATTATAAAGAAAAATCCGTTTCTGTATTCTGCTCCTATTTTGCCTTTTTCTCAGAAAAATTCCCGTTGCCTTAAGTGAGCCATTCTGAGAGTACTACATGTAAACAGGATGCAGGTAATTGTTCTATTACGTTTTCCTCTTTTTTTTCTCATTAAAATTAGTTTTTAAAACCTGCTTATGGTATATAGTGGTTTCAGTACAGTCCATAGTGACAGCTGATCACAAACACTCCCATTGTCAACTTTAAAATTAAGATTTTCTAAGGTAGTCAAAGAAGTGGAAAATGGCCAGCACAGGTCTCAGAAGAATCAATTCTCTTGAATGGGCCTTGGGACCTGGATTATTTTTCCATTCCATAGAGGTAATCTTTCCTGGTAAAACTAACCTAAATAAAATCCATCTTGAAAAATAAATGGAAAGAAATGAGAGATTGTTTGCTACTGATCTTTCACAAATACTAAAAGTAGCATAAAATAAATAAACAAATAAAAAGGCATAAATCTAACTTTTGTAGTTGGGTTTTTCAAATATTACTATTGTAATACTTGTTATATAACTTCATTTGACCATATCAACCCATATTGGTTTGATAATATATGATCTAGGGACAACCAGTTAGCAAACTAAGGGCTTTGTTCTTGCAATAGTGTGGAAGTGCAGTACCCATTAACCTTAACAAATGCTGTGTAAGCATGTCAATTGCTGAAAAGTCCCCCTGAAATCTTAACACAGAACAAAATGAACAAACCAAGAAACAACGTGATTGCAGTTACAGTTGTTATTCTATGAATAGAAATTGCTATTGCAAAACTGAATAATTGGAAAGCATAGACACGTACAATCAGACCTCACAATCAAGTTTTCTTTCTTTTTAGCATTAGTATAACTGTCTCTATAATTTAATTTTTATGTACAAAATTTCCTGAAGGGCATAAATGCATTTCAACTCTATGCAGTGGTAATTCAGTTTCAAACCATGCATAAAAACTCAATAAACAGCAAAATGCTAATAAGTTGTGTATGGGCTGTGACCTTTCCTAGTTATTTTTCAATATTTCTTAACAGTTAAGAAACATTCACTGAAATAAGTTGAGAGAATCTTAGTCTACTATTTACTTTAGAAAAATTAATGTTTATCAAATGGACTTGAATTGATAATAATATGATAGTTCATGCTTGAAAAGCCTCACAGTTGCCAATGTGAAGAACTGGATACTGTCTCACTGGTGTAATCATGTGGAGAGTGGATTGCATTTACACTTTGCATGACCTTGAAAACAGTTTCCCAGACCAATGTCAGGAACATTTTTTTTAATATTGCTGCTGCTGCAAAGCATACAGACTAGACAAATAAAAATAAAAAGTAAACATAATGATAGTAAATTAAACGGTTGTGCTCCTTTTTTTAAAGTGTTTTAGGACCAAAAAAGCCCCATAATTATAATTTCAAACGCAGATTTTGTAAGACATTTCACAACGAGGATTTGGCATTACTGATTTCTTATATCTTGTAAACCAGAATTTGCATTGCTAATTTTTTAAATGTACTTTTAAATATTCATTGAGATTCCAGATTCCTTGATTCCATGATCCTAACTTGCAAAGATGCTAGGTTCGATTCACAAGCTGTGGTTGCATGTTAGATGTTTTCAGTAGCTTTGACTTCTTTGTTTCACTATATATTCCTAAATTTAGCAGAATATATTTTTCTTTATTTCATGGCATTTTTCCCTTGGATGTATTCTATATCTGCATATTTTTGTCATTCTCTGGGTATTTTCCCCCTACATTGGATAGATATTAATACAGCTGTTGTGAATTATAAATTTTTTTTTCCTTCTTAGAATCGGCATTTGCCTATGCTATATTTATTGATCTGTTACTCAGCAGTTCTAGTGTCCTCCTTTGCAGAAGACCCAAGGAGGTCTTTATTTTCCCTCTGTTCATACCTCAACCTTACTGTAATACTGTCCAGAATTTTAAAATATTTATTGCAACTATAGCTACAAGGTTACGTGCTCCATGCAAAAATAAGAGAAATCTTGCTTCCTGATTGAGTGAACAAGAAGGCTGCATAGGCTTTTACCATGGAAGAAAGCAACATGGGTTTACATGCATCTATGAAATTCCTAAGCCATACAAAGTTATCTGTTTCAGGTTTGGATTTCACCTATTTATTTTCCAGCTGAATTTCAGATTTTACCTGTTTATCTGTTTACATTGTAGCCATGTCCCCTTATCTATATATAATTACATTCACATGTAATTACATCCATATGTAATCACATCCATATGTAATCCATATTTTTTGGGGTATTTTTTGTGACGTTATTCTTGAGTTTATTCAAACTCTCAATACTTTGTTCAGCTGCAGAAATGCTCCGCTGTATTTAAAAATTCAATGGATGGCCATATTACTAAAGAAATGTTCTTGATTCAAAACGAGGATTGCAGTTATCGACCTCTTTTAAGATTTGCTGGTTTTGGACAAGACCCTAAAGTAGGTCAATGCTTCCCAGTTACATCACCATTTAGTGAGAAACAAACCTGTTGCAAAATAACAATCTACTTTTCAATCATGTTGCAGCTCAGAGTCTGCTATAGTTACAGTTTATAATGATTCATTAATGCAGTCTGGTTTTGGTTGCTCAAGCATTTTCATTTTGCTTGATCTGAATGCTGTCTTTGACACTGTCAATTACAACATTCTGCTTGATCGTTTATGAAATTATGTAGGATAAGCTGGCACCACTTTGAGTTAGTGTCAATATTATTTATCAAACATGTCTCCATCTCTGTCATTACATATTAGCTTTTTTCTGTACTACCTAGGCACATTGTCAGGTCCTTCAGATTTTACACAAACTTATCTTTACTTAGTACATGGTACAGTATTTCTTTTAGGTAACTCTATTCAACATTTAGATATTTCTTCTTTCATGTAGGGTAATCAAGGACATGGGATATTAGCTTTGTACAGCTGTAGAGAAAAACGCCAAACACTAGAAGGAACATATTTGTTTTTTGAACATGTACACACATAGAGAAAAACATGTATGCATGCTCTGGGGCAGTGGTAAAAATGTTTCTCTTCTTTAGATGAAGTTAATCAGGAGAATATTATGACTCTGGAATATGTCACATCTGCAAAAGAGACTTTAGCAGGGAAAATTATGAGAGTTTTCACAATTCTAAACCTATACTTATATAATTCTTCTGGATGTTTTTCATTACAAATACAATTATTGATAATTAAGACAAACTTAATTGCTCTAGAAATACACCTGGGATGGTGCACAGCAATAATCAAGTTTTGCTTACAATACCAAAGTGTTTATTTATTTATAGAAAACGGGGTGCATCCCTTTAATTTGGTTTATATCAAGTATCTACGTTGATTTCAATTAAAGATGCACATTTACTTTAATGGTAATAATAGCAGTTGATGCCTGGTGCATATCCTAGAGGTAGCACATGATGTCTTTTGCTGTTCCTCTTGAACAATGAAATGTTTAGGACGCTCCAGATATTTATTTTCACATGGTAGGTTTTTTCCTCTGTGAAACTGATATATGTTAATGGGAAAAAAATGCTTTTTTATACTCAAGACGTGAGCCGTCACCTAGGAAATGCATTTGCCTGGTTCCAGTTTAAGCCTTCTTCATACTTCCGAATTGCAGTGGAACATACAAACAGAACACTGCACTGAACCAAAATGTGTACAATAACCAAGATAACTCCAGGTTGCTTTGTCACCATGGTAACTATGCCTTGGGCCTACCCTAGAAAATTTTCCTGGCACAACATTGTCAGCTATAGACATTTGGGAATTTTTTAACGATACTGCTTAGACCACCAAAGGCCCAAATGTAGACACAGCAATTCTGAACAGCAACAAAAAAATGTCCTTTTCTCATATAGCTTATTTTGTGTGGGAAGCTGGTATATACTACATCCAAAGAAACATATTTTTATCAGCAAAAGCTTCATCTACATTTAGAGCTTTTGCTCAGATAGATGTGTTAGCAATCCCTCTCTAGTTTAGACTAGCCCTTAGCAGTATAAAGCAATTAAAGATAATCCTGAGCAAGTCTTGAAAGGATAATGTTTTCTGCAGTTCTTTTGTTCATGATTTTCAGGTGTGTGCTTTTCTCTACCACCCCTGCAGATCATGTAATATAGATTGCATACTGATAATGCAAGCTGTTATCTGTAGGTGTTCCTAAATAATGAATAGTCCACTGTAACAGCTTTCCTTACAAATAACTAGCAAAAGCCAGCTTCAGTCTGTTTTTTTGAACAAAATAACTTATAACGTTTCTAAAATAGAAGCCTACCTCGAGGCTTTTAAATCCATTCTTGAGCACCTAAGGGTGCCTTTCAAGTCCCATTCATTTCAACTTCTAAATTATATTTAGTCCAAAACCGACCATCTTTCTTTAGGCTAGACAGTGCCTGGACAAGCACAAATGCTTGTCCTGAAGCTACAAGGACTCCTACCCAACATTTTAGTCCCTAAGGAATCAAACCTAGGCACAACATTCTCTAAATGTCCCTATATTACATATCTTTACATGAGAGGCAGAAAAAGGCTAGATAATAGCACATAAGGAAGCATGTCTTACCCTCTTGAGAGCATGTCTCCATCATATTGTAATTATATTTATGGCTGATCATATCTTCCTCTGGGAATTACTTGAAGAAACCTCTGCAATGTGATGGTATGTTGAGGGTTCTGGCTTTCTTCTCAGTTTTAGTTTTCTTTAGCTACTTTTTCATCAGAAACTTTCTTTCCATTACAGGCACCACTATGTACACAGTAAGAGAAATCTCAAAACAGGGGGGAACACACTGTGTTTAGTAACACAGTTTTTCCCTAGCTGCAGTCCCCTGCCCTTTTCTTTGTTCCATCAGCATGGCTCATGGAGTTTCTCTCAGCTCTCTAATTGCTGGAAAAGCTGTACTCATTGTTCTCCTCTGTCCTTCATTTTAAACTAGGTTGCAACTTTGTGGAGGCCTTGATGTTTAATTGATCCACATCTAGCAGAAGATTTTCCTTACAGAAGTCATGCTCACATTGACTCAGATGTGAGAATTCTGGAAAAGTGAGAGGAGTGGACTCTAGATGGTAGTTTGCACAACAAGAATTGAAGATCAGTATTACTACAAGCTCTAATTTACTATCAGAGACAGAGCCACTGAGTACACCAATGAATATGGCATCCCTGCTTTTACTTGGTTGTCTTCCTTTCTGTAACTGTGATTCTGGGTAGATATCCACAGGAACATACAAAAGGACATAACGTCCTTTTCTTTTTTTGTCACAATCTTGCCTTTGTCTACAAGGGAATTATTTCAATATATCATTAGTCATCTTGGAATTAATTTAAAAGTTATTCCTGGGTGATCTTAAGGGATTTCAGCATACTTAACTTATTGGTCCTTTTCTCTGCTATTCTCAGCTGACTCATTTAAAAACAAAAGCCATATGAACAGCCCTTCCCACCACCCTTGTTTATAAAAGAAAGTGTTGCAAATTATGCTCTTTTTTTTTTCCCCAAAAAGAAACAGCTTTAACACAAGCACAGGTGTCTTGGTTAGAGTCAACTTACATTATGTATAGTAAGAGGAAAGGAAATGAAAGTATAAGAAGGAATATACATAAAAAAGCAACAAGCTCATAAAATAAAAACAAAATGAAATATCAGAGAAAGAAATCAAAATGTCAGAATTTTTATTATATATCCTTATTTTTAGAGGTTTTATTCCATGTTAAAACCTCTAAAGATGAAAACCTGGCATATGAAGTATGACATTTCAGTCTAGAAACTAATTTTAATCCATATATATATTGGGAAAAGTTAATTTGTGACATTTTTAAAATATTGTATGATTGAATGAAAGGCAGCATTACAAGTTGGAATCATTTCAGTCTATCATTTCAAGGATAAGTTAGATAAATGTTGGCATAAACCCACATCTTTAAGATTCAAGATTTCTTAATAAGTTTTGGATTATACACATTTCTATATGTATATTCCGGTATAACTTTTTACACTTGGTAGTATTGCCATTGCATGTTAGCTTTAGAATCACAGAATCACAGAATAGTTTGGGTTGGAAGGGACCTTTAAAGGACATCTAGTCCAACCTCCCCTGCAATGACCAGGGACATCTTCAACAAGATCAGCTTGGTCAGAGTCCCATCCAGCCTGAACTTGAATGTTTCCAGGGTGTCATAGTTCCAGTTCGGATAAAGTTAACTTTTTTACTAGCAACTGGTATAGTGCTATAGTGCTTTTGATAGTGAACTGGTGTTTTTATTTCTTGCTAAACTCTCAAGGCCTTTTCTGCCTCTCATACTGCTGCACCAGCAAGGGCTGGGAGTGCACAAAAAGTTGGGAGGAGACACAGCTGGGACACATGACGCCAACTGACCAAAGGAATATTCCATACCATGTGACATGATGCTCAGTATATAAAGCTAGGGGAAGAAGGAGGAACAGGGGGGACATTTGGAGTGATGATGTCTGTCTTCCCATCTTGCACGAGATGGGGCTCTGCTTTCCTGGAGATGGCTGAACACCTGGCTGCCAATGGGGAGTAGTGAATGAATTCCTTGTTTGCTTTGTTTGCATGCATGGTTTTGCTCTACCTATTAAACTGTCTTTATCTCAACCCACGAGTTTTTCCTCACTTTTACTCTCTTCCACATTCCATCTGGGCAAGTAAGCTGTGTCGTCCTAGTATCTGTATGGGGTTAAACCACAACACAAGGATGGGGCATCTACCACCTCTCTGGTAAACCTGTGCCAGTGTTTCACCACCCTCATTGTAAACAATTTCTTCATTAGATTTAGGCTAGATCTACCATCTTTAAAGCCATCACCCTTTGTCCTATTGCAAGAGGCTCTGCTAAAAATTCTGTCCTCATCTTTCCTGTAGGCCCCCTCTAAGTACTGGAAGGCTGCTATAAGGTCTCCCCAAAGCCTTCTCTTCTCCAGGCTGAACAACCCCAACTCTCTC
>VWZL01000812.1:312429-355432 GCA_013396915.1 Stercorarius parasiticus
CATCTAGTCCAACCTCCCCTGCAATGACCAGGGACATCTTCAACAAGATCAGCTTGGTCAGAGTCCCATCCAGCCTGAACTTGAATGTTTCCAGGGTGTCATAGTTCCAGTTCGGATAAAGTTAACTTTTTTACTAGCAACTGGTATAGTGCTATAGTGCTTTTGATAGTGAACTGGTGTTTTTATTTCTTGCTAAACTCTCAAGGCCTTTTCTGCCTCTCATACTGCTGCACCAGCAAGGGCTGGGAGTGCACAAAAAGTTGGGAGGAGACACAGCTGGGACACATGACGCCAACTGACCAAAGGAATATTCCATACCATGTGACATGATGCTCAGTATATAAAGCTAGGGGAAGAAGGAGGAACAGGGGGGACATTTGGAGTGATGATGTCTGTCTTCCCATCTTGCACGAGATGGGGCTCTGCTTTCCTGGAGATGGCTGAACACCTGGCTGCCAATGGGGAGTAGTGAATGAATTCCTTGTTTGCTTTGTTTGCATGCATGGTTTTGCTCTACCTATTAAACTGTCTTTATCTCAACCCACGAGTTTTTCCTCACTTTTACTCTCTTCCACATTCCATCTGGGCAAGTAAGCTGTGTCGTCCTAGTATCTGTATGGGGTTAAACCACAACACAAGGATGGGGCATCTACCACCTCTCTGGTAAACCTGTGCCAGTGTTTCACCACCCTCATTGTAAACAATTTCTTCATTAGATTTAGGCTAGATCTACCATCTTTAAAGCCATCACCCTTTGTCCTATTGCAAGAGGCTCTGCTAAAAATTCTGTCCTCATCTTTCCTGTAGGCCCCCTCTAAGTACTGGAAGGCTGCTATAAGGTCTCCCCAAAGCCTTCTCTTCTCCAGGCTGAACAACCCCAACTCTCTCGGCCTGTCCTCACAGCAGAGGTGCTCCAGCCCTTGGATCATCTTCATAGCCCTCCTCTGGACCAGCTCCAACAGGTCCGTGTCTTTCCTGTGCTAAGGGCTCCAGACTTGGAAGTAGTACTCCAGGTGGGGTCTCACCAGAGGAGAGTAGAGGGGCAGAATCACCTCCCTCATCCATGCTGGCTATACTTTTGATGCAGCCCAGGATACAGCTGGCTTTCTGGGATGTGAGCACACATTGCTGGCTCATGTCCAGCTTTTCATCCACCAGTATCCCCAAATCCTTCTCAGCAGGGCTGCTCTCAATCTCTTCATCCCCCACCCTGTATTGATACCAGGGGTTGCTGTGCCAGGTGCAGGACCTTGTAGTTGACCTTGTTGAACCTCATGAGGTTCACACGGGCCCACTTCTTGAGCCTGTCGAGGTCTGTCTGGAGGGCATCCCATCACTCAGGCATGTCAACCACAACCACTCAGTTTAGTAAGTCTGCAAACTAGCTGAGGGTGCACTCGATTCCACTGTCTATGTCATTGATGAAGATACTAGACAGTACTGGTCCCAACACAGACCCTGGAGGGACACCACTTGTCACCGATCTCCATCTGGACATTGAGCCATTGACCACTACCCTCTGGATGTGACCATCCAACCAGTTTCTCAACCTCCAAACAGTCCACCCATCAAATCTGTACCTCTCCAATTTAGAGAGAAGGAAGTTGTGGGGGACCATGCCAAAGGCCTTATAGAAATCCAGATAGACAACATCTGCAGCTCTTCCCTTGTCCGCGGAGGTAGTCGTTCCATCATAGAAGGCCACTAGGTTGGTCAGGCAGGACTTGCCCTTGTTGAAGCCATGCTGGTTGTCTTGAATCACCTCCCTGCCCTCCATGTGCCTTAGCATAGTTTCTAGGAGGATTTGTTCTATGATCTTCCCAGGCACAGAGGTGAGACTGAGAAGTCAGTAGTTCCCAGAGTCCTCCTTTCTACCATTTTTAAAAATGGGTGCAATGTTTCCCTTTTTCCAGTCACTGGGGACTTCATCTGACTGCCATGACTTTTCAGATCTCATGAAGAGTGGCTTGGCAACTACATCAGCCAATTCCCTCAAGACTCTGGGATGTATCTCATCAGGTCCCATAGTCTTCTGTACGTTCAGGCTCCTCAGGTGGTCACGAACCTGATCTTCTCTTACAACAGGAGGGACTTTGCTCCCCCAGTCCTTGACTTGCTGTCCATCCACTCAAGAGGTGTAGGAAGAGACGTTGCCAATGAAGACTGAGGCAGAAATGTTGTTGAGTACCTCAGCCTTCTCCTTGTCCACTGTTACTCTGTTGTTACAAGTTTGCCAGTCTTGATTGTCAGGTGAGGTATGCTTTCTTTGACCTTCCTTTTCCAGCTGACCTACTTGTAGAAGCCCTTCTTATTATTCTTCGCTTCTCTTGCCAAGAGTGCCTTGCACTTCCTGACCCCATCCCCACACAACGAGGCAGTGTCCCTTTACTCTTCCCAGGATACCTGTCCCTGCTTCCAATGCCTATACATTTCCCTCTTGCCCTTTAGTTTGATCAGCAGATCTTGACTCAGCCATGCTGGTCTCTTGCCTTCCTTTCCTGATTTCTTACACCTGGGGACTACTCTTAGCTTTAGACTAATCTTACTGTGGTTTACAATCAAGGTTGTCCTGACATTTAAAGGAAACGTGTGTGTATGTATGTACGTATTTATGTGACTGTGTACCCACGTGTGTACATATACTATATAAGTATAATTTTAAAATTATACTTGACACTATAGTCTCACTTTAATTCCTTTTTCTTTGCCAATAATCTTGCATTCAACTCCTGTATGCTTGAAGAGAACACAGGATATTAGAAAATATGCCGGTATGTTATGAACAGAGCCATCACCTCTCACATAATGAGCACAAGACTCAGACACATGGCATTTGGTTTGCACCTTCTCACAGCAACACTTCTGTACCATACATTTTTCCAGTGAAAAACCAGATCATTTGTCATACTTTGTGATCCCACGTGCCAATCACAACTGCATGCCTTAGCTGTGATCTGTCAAACAGTTATGTTTGTCACGTGGGGGTCAGAAGAAGGAGAAATACCTTGCTGCTATGCTTCAGTTAGAGGAAAGAGGGAAGGAGATTAACATAGCAGAACAGCCTCAAAGGAACTCCATCACAAGGTAACATTACCCATCTGAAAGGTAATGTTATTACACTGGTTCACCACTTGAATGTGTTGAAGACAAAGAAATTTTAGTGGCCACTGAAACAGACTGTATTTCCATACAATCTCTTAAAACAAAACTACCAAGGAAAATACTTGTGCAGTTACACTACAGGTCTTTGAATTTCAAATTTTTGTTGGAATGCTGCAGAAGTTTCAGTCTACTGATGATTTGGCTGAAGCAGAAATATAAGCAAGAAATTCAGCTTTCCACAGAATATTGAGAATGCAGTTCACTGTGCAGACCAGTACATAATTGCTAGCCTAACTACACATCCTTTGCTACCATTCCTTGGAGCATGGCAATCAAGTATTTCTGCTCAATATGGCAGATAGAATTCACAGAGAAGCAGAATTCATATAAGGAATTTCCTTCTGCCCACAAAAAGAGAGAAGCTATATACATAATCCTGAGATGTTTGACTATATTCCTGGTCTTATGCTTCACCAATAAACATCTCCTGCCTTCCATCTCCAGCTGTATAGGTAAATAACACCATTTCCTTTATGATCACCAATGCTTCCCTGGCTCCAAAGTTTTTCATCTGAAAGGTTTGAAATACTTTTAACCTACTGGGTGATCAAGATAATCTACTCTTTGCTGTATATGAATCTATCAGTCACTTCACATTTATCCTTCTGTTCCTTAATGTATACATATAGAAAAAAATTGAGAATGTAGACATAGCTTTAAAGAACATGTCTTTAATGGACATCTGGACCATATTTTTCAATTAACAGCAAACTGCTTACATACATGCCTTGATATAAAACAGGACAGTGAGTCACAAATTCTTTGCTGAATGAGTAGTGCTGTGCTCCTGACTGTTCAAGAGGGCTATATGAATTCTAAGGAATTAAAAAAACTGTTAATATGAGGATTTAAGCTGCTGAGTTTGGTAACTCAGCAGTGAATTTTTCAGAAGAATTTAGGTGATTAAAAAGAAAAAATGCTATTGAAAATCCAAATAATCCAAAAAGTTTGGTCAAAATAATGTGGAGGTGTTATGATGTTTCCCAGTAAAATGTCGAGAATATAGCCAGACATTTTAAAAAATAAGAACCGGAAGTGATATTCACAGCTCTAGACAGTTCCAGTATTCCTGCATTGTTATGAAATATAAATGATCCTTTAGATGAAAATGTAGAACTTAAAATTCACCAGAATGCCTAAGAAAAATGTGCATGTTTCGTGTTTTGTTTGTTTGCACTTATGAACTTAAAAAAAAAGTGTAGTGTTTTTGTGGGTCTTGCTGGTAGCACTTCTGATAATTCTACTTACACACTTGTAATTATTGACCTGTCCCTTAGGTATTGATATTTTCTGAACCATAACCCCTACATTAAACCTGTAAATAAACACCTGGTTAGTTTATAAATTCTCTATTGACACTTATTATTTGTTTCTACAGTGCCTATCGGCATAAGCCTTTGTTGGGTGCTACTATATACTAATAATATACTAGTAGCAATTTCATAAATTAATATTTCCTATAAAAGAAAATAAAATTGATTATGTGTGACATCTTCCACAACATAATCCTTTGCAAGTAAAGAAATGTGAAATTTTCTTGCAAGTCTTAACTACAACAGGATGTCCATGTACATCAGTGACAGACACCAGACAGACACCAAAGAGCTCTCTTCTGTCTCCTTCAGTTAAGGAGAAACACAGCATAAATTAATCTCCTTCATAGCATCATTCAAAGGTAGTTATAACTTTAGTGGCATCAACAAAATTGGAGACCGAAACAGCTGCATGCATTCTGTTTGTAATGTATTAGCCATTTAAGTGACAAGTATGTGATAGGTCACAATTAAGATTTTGACTACTTTGTTTCTTCTAACCTGGCTCTTCCCCTTTGTTTTTAGGATATAAATCGATTAATATGACTAGTTATAAAAAATTAAATTAAATTAAAAAAAAAAACAAAACAAAACCAAAAAAAGTCCTACCTAAGATTAGTTTCAAGGATCTGAGGGACCCACAGTCAAACCTTGACATCATGATTTAGGGAACCTTCTAAACAGGGAAGGAAATAGATAATTTATGTCTTCTTTCAACAAGATTCAGGTGCCTAGAAATTCAGGGCAAAAATCTAAAATTTCCAATTAATTTCCACTACACAATTACTTATACCATTAGAAATGTATATAACAGACATCACTTGTTTAATAATAGACTTAATTTTAAAGTAAACGCATAAATAATATTTCTGGATGACTTGAAGGAAATGGCTGTTGATCTGATTTAAACTGTTAACAGCCTACCTACTCAAAGTCTCTATTATGTAATCAATTCCCACCTTAAATTCAATCCCATATACATTAAAACCATACATATTAACAACCATGTCTTACAACAAGTATGTAATAGCCTCATCATTCTTTTTGTTAATTTTATTTCTTTGTCATTCTCGCATCTTATCTCAGCTTTCCCTGTATTTTCCTACTTGTCATGCATAATCCTAACCTATACTTTCTCTGAGGTTTTCAGAGCTTCCTTTTCCCAACTTGGTCCCATATCTGCCATTATTTGTCTTCACCATTGCATAGCCGTATTCCCATCCCTTTCCTCACAGTATCTCCCCAGTATCCCTTTTGACGTTTACCAGCACCAAGCCTCATTGCTTCTCTTGCCCACATTTCACCCTAACATCTTCAGCACTTTAGTTTTATCTCCTCACATTCACAAACTCCATAGTTCTTTGTGTGATTTTATTTGTTCATTTTTGTTTTGACTACTTGCTATGTTCTGTTTAGGAGATGAACATAGTGTAATCATGTATGTTGACAGACCATTGTCAGTTCTTCCAAGACAGGTGGGGAATAAGGGCGATTCACATTAATTTTCTTCCATCTGCGAAGACTGTGTTACCTATGTTGTCCGTGGCTGTTGTGAAAGATTCAGTGCATCATAGACACTGTGATGGGAATCTATCTCAAAATGTTAGATAGTAGGTTTCCTCCCTGATGCCATTCTTGACTGAGAAACTTCAATGATCCAGACTCAATGATGGAGAGCTTTCTGAGAAACTGCTTAACAGTAATTCTTTTTGAAGATAACTAGAGTTTTACCATTTTTTTTCTTTTTTCAAAAGGAATGGGATCAAGCTAAGGTAATCCCAAGACTGGTTTTTACTGTACTCCAGAAAAATGGCAAGATTCTTAGGCAGAAAAAATATTACTTATCTTGGTATATATCGACTGATGTCTTACATGGAACAATCAAAGTGAATTGAATCAAAGAGAGAGTCTACAGTTTAAAAAATGCTGCCTATTTAAAATTCTAGGATAACTTTTTAATAATGTAAATGGTTTTCTTAATAAAAACATTGTATTTATGGTTCTGGTTTTTCACATTGTTTATATATTAATCATTATGTAAATCAAGGCATTCTTTTTATAAGGAAAAAATGATACTTTTTAGTGCCTTTTTTTTTTGCAAGTTATCCTGTAAATTTCTTTATATTTTATAAGCACTTCCTGACTCAAGGCAGTAGGGAAAAATTGGGCCTTTCAGTTAACTGAGACCATTTCAGACTGGAAATTTCCAGAAAGATATGATTTCCCTTTGGAGGTGTTTAAAATTAATCCCTTTCAAACTATGGCAGTGGATTTTAATTAAGTTAGCATTAGTCCTCATGTCAAGAGGAAAAAACACTGTAAAGCTCTCTCTCTTGACCTTTGAAATAATAGTTAACCTTAGTATAAGCAGACACTTTAAACAAGACTAGAATTAGAAGATACCAGTTTTGCTAAAAACAAGGAGGACATTGTATTGACTTAAGCTTATTTGCTATAAAATTTGCTCTGTTGCTTGTCAATCCGTCTAAACGAAGATGTGTGACTAAGCTGAGTCTTTATCAAACTGCCTCTCTTTCCCAGGTTCCAAACCACTGAGTTTGTCAGCTAGTGATTTGCAGCGGGACTGGAAACAGCCACAGGCCCTGTAGTGTCAATCTCCTTTGTTCTCTTAAATGTGTAATAAGGAAGTTTGAAAATAGTTGAACATGTGTTGTTTTTACCTGTTAGCTTTCACACTCACATGCAGAACTTACTTTCATGATACGACTGTTTCTATCTTCTCATGCCTTTCAGTAGTCACCAGTAAAAAAAGGTTCAGTTAACTCCTGGTATGAAATTTTGCATAAGAACGGCCCAGCCAGTTGCTGCTTTCATGAAAGCTAGTGGCTTGACTAAAATTGTTATGAATTTCCAGAAAGGAAGGATTTAATGTTTGCAGGTTACTATAGATTTTTTTTTACATTCTTATGGTTTGTGTCTAAAAATAATTACTGTAGGCTCTTAATATCTGTTTTATTTTATCACAAACTCATACTGTGGTTTGGAGTATATATTTCTAGGTCTCCTATTCAAATGTGGTTTCCTCCTCATAATGTTTACAATCAGTGGCAGAGACAGCATTTTCCATTCTTCTTTGGAAGAATTTCAATTCTTCTCTTATTCAATTTCTTCTTTGGAATCACCAAAATATTTTCACAAATACATTAAGATTAGTAGATGCATCTTTGGATACACACCTGCTTACTTACTTATTCTAAAAGATAATTTACACATTTGCCGTTGCTTTCTCATGCTGATTGTAACGGCAGTTGAAAGACAACAGTGAAGGATACAGATCTAGGTTTAATTCCCGCTATGCCACCCACTTTCTCCCTTCTACTTCCTGTGCCATGTAGTATCTTCTCTATTTAGAACGCAATT
This sequence comes from Stercorarius parasiticus, assembly GCA_013396915.1. Classification (NCBI taxonomy): domain Eukaryota; kingdom Metazoa; phylum Chordata; class Aves; order Charadriiformes; family Stercorariidae; genus Stercorarius; species Stercorarius parasiticus. The sequence continues at coordinate 320,286 of VWZL01000812.1, forward strand.
TTTTTTAAAATGACATCTGTTTCCTATCATATGCTATTAAAAGCCTGGACCAGGTGATCTTTGATCTTGTTACATCTCTAGATTCTGCTATAAATAGGTAATAATAAATAGTATAACAAAGATAATGACAACAGCTATGTAAATGGGGGAATAAAATACTGTTTGAAATGTAAAACCAAATTCTGTGTGTGAGGGAAACAATATGCAAAAGCCGATCATCTTCAAATATTTTTAAACTTTCATGCTATACTTATAAGAGAAGAAAAAGATTTTTTCGTAATGTTTTGCCTGGTCTGAAGAATATAGTACTACCCTTTGATTTCCATGCTGGTCATATTAATTCCCCTGGAACGGGAAGATACAGAGCTATCAGGTGGCAGGAAACATTTGATACAAGAAGCCTGATGAGGACTGGAGTTGTGCAGTGGAAAATGAGCTCAAATACAAATTCTGGGCTAAAAACTCACATAAAAGGGTATTATATCTGAAAAGCAAAAAAAAAAAGGATATATATTTTTCTGGAAAAGCTCTTCCCAATACTCTTGTGCATTTCTAAAACCTAATAGCAACTTGAAAAATGGACTGAATAATAGAAAAAAAAATCAAAGATAAAACCTCATGGGTTCTGAAGACTTTCTGTACTAGAACACAAAAAGATAATAACTTTCACAAGCATTTATAACTTCTGTTACATATCTACGTAGGCATGAATTGAAGAAGCAGCTGAAAGCATTCCCTAAGGAAATAAGTCAATGGAGAACTGACAAGAAATAACAGCTGGATTCAATCACCCCTGTAAGGTACATTCCTCATATTCAAAAAACTTAGGGAAAAGAGAGTTCGCTCCTTGAAAATTATGTAATTCAGGACTGCCAAAAGGGTCATCCAAAGCAAAAAACAAGACTCCAAATACGAATCACTGCATAATTAATAGAGAAACTTGGAACAAAGAAAAGAAACTTCGTATCAAGGAAGAATTATTATCACAAGAATACAATGGTCTGAATCCATAAAAAGCGCTATAATTTTGCAAAAAGATGCTACCATGACTCCTAGGTTTCAGTGTGTTACATAAAATCTTTTATAAGCAACAGTGAAGGCTAACGCTGCTACTGAAAATTATTTTTAATGGGTCTTGAAATGTTAGTTTAGGTCAGTTTCTCATGTTATTTATTAACTACAGTAAAACAGACTGAAATTTAATTTGAATTTAGGTTTCATTAATGTTTCCTTTCAATATCATTTCTTTAACAAGCTGGTGAGTTATAGGGTACAATGAGGCTTTAAAGAAGTGCTACTATTGTGGCATATTTCCATAACTACATTAAAACTTACTGTTACTTAGTTAATTTCTCAGACTACTGAAATTGTAAATTGATAGAAAAAATTCTTTAAGACAAACCAAACACAAAATCATACACAGTTTTCTGGCAATAAAATGTTTTTTGTTGATTATGATAATTAAACAAAATCAATATGTTAAATATAAGCATAATCATCCCACTTCACTTTCCTCTGACTGGGATTTAAATTCGGATGGTTGTTTTATTTGCTTTTTAAAGTGCATACCAAATTAAATTGTCCAAAAAAAGGAAAATTAATCCTATTAAAAAAAAAACAAAAGAAAAGAAAAGAAAAGAAAAGAAAAGAAAAGAAAAGAAAAGATAAGATCATAAAACCAAAATACACCAAAAAATATCATAATATCCTGTATTCTTATCAACAGGCGAGGAATAAACTAATGAGACAAAATTGTAACCTTCAATGAGGTATTTCAATCCAAAAAATTATTTAACAGAAGTAACAAATTGTATCCTACTGAAGATAGCAATTAGGAGCATCTAGAAAAAACAATTAAGAATATTAAAGGAAATACAGTGGATTTCAATCATTCAATAGATATAGGAGCAAAGAAAATAAGAAGCTTTTGTCTTCTTTTTTTTTTCCTGACTCAGTGTATCAAACGCTAAAAGTCTGCAAAAGAGTTCAAGGTACTGATGGATTAAGAGGCATTAAAAGGGCAGTTAAGCCAGTTAGGGGAGATAAACACATTGCCATAGACCTAATGGATTTATTTTTTCTTTTTTTTTTCGCTCTCTTTTTTTTTTTTTTTTTTTGTTAATCTCAACAGCTGATAATGTGGGGAAACATTAAGGGCTAAATTCAGTCGCCTAAACATAGGTATCTGGTGCCTGAGGGTGTTCAGGACAGTCACAAAGGTCTGGGAGGTAGGAAGCAATACTGCATGGGGGTACAGCCCTTCCACAGAGGCAGCTGGAGGCCAGGGCAGATGGGCAGGGGTGTGGGCATGGCACAGAAGTTTCTATTTAGGCAACTGACTCAGTGTCACAGTATTCCTGTTCCTCACCAGTGGTAAAGTTACTGTGACAGGTTTTAGTGCAAAACTTCAGATGGACCTATGGTTTACTGATCATCTGTCATGAACCTCAACTCTGTCTTGCCCCTGTTTTACTCTGAGAATTTATCAGGAAGTCAATTTTAGGAAATCTTGCTTTGGACATAAGTAGACAAATGATTTATCGTCAAACCTGGAATATTTTTCTATCATACTGAAATATCAGGTGAACCAGACAGTCCAAAATAAAGTAACTTGAAAATGGGGAACTAGTTATAGATCATCTTTGGAGAAAATTTAGTACCTTTTTTCTTTTCTGTTAAACAACGCAAGATGTGATTAAAAGCTGGGGCACAAACAAAAGGCTAAAGAAAGGACTCTAATGTTGAAGACTACCTTGACTGACACATCTTTTCTATTTTGCGTATTTTGGAATAGAATTTGTTTAAAGTCACCTGACTTTTATTTAAATGGACTCCAGCATTAATTAGAATCTTGTTCCCTTCATCCTTACTCGTCCTAGCTCATTTGTTTGCTACAGTTCTTTCTGAATAGCAAGATCTGTAAATTAACTGTGTAGATACATACTTATTTAAACTAAGAGACTTCAATCCAGTTCTGTTGAGCAAAAACTAGTACATGTACTAAAATATACTTTTAAAAATTAAGCATGCTTGGCAAGTTTTATTTCAGAGCTCCTAAAATACAACAGCAAATGGATAAAAAGGTAGACAAGTCTGCTTGTGAAACTAATATAAACTCTGAAAAGTCCTAATGCCATGAAATAAATACAATGGCTAAGTTACTAAAGAATAACAAAGCAAAACCTGAAGAGTGTCACATTCTGTTAAAGTACAGTGCCAGTTGCAGAGAAAATGAGAAAGGACAAATACTGGCAATCCTATGACCTCTTCTAATATATTATAACAATGCTCAGATTATAGCTTGGCCTCAAAGATACCAAGATGTGAGTGTTTTAAATATTTCATTCAGCATTCGTTAGGATTCATTCCCTTTTTTTTTTTCTTTCTTTTTTTTTTTTTGAAAGATAAGTTTTGGGTTTGGGTTTGGTTTTGGTTTGTTGTTTGGTTTTGGTTTTTGTTTTTGTAATGGAAAGTGTCACCGGAAGCTTTGGTAAACTTTTGTTCACCTTCCCTAGCAATGCTGCTTTCCATCGCAGGTGCATGAGAAAATAAGATGAGAAGGCAATTTTAGCAAGCTTCTGTCCCACAGTCACTTCCTCAGTCATAATCACTAAGTATTTGTCACTAGTTTTATTTCCCTTTCATATTATATCAGTTTCTAAATATAATTCAGGAAAAAAGATGTCCTAGACACTAATTCTTAGGTTAGTGACCACTTTAAAATAACGATGTGATTGATATTAAAATGTAATTCAGCCTTCAATAGACCGCTTGTGTCTGACAACTAATTTTTTTGTTGCTCCCTTGAGTAGTTGCTAGAAACAGTCCCCAGTGTAGATTCATCCTCTGACTGAAGCACAGAAAGGAAAAGCTAAAAAATGAGCTTGCGGGAGCAGCTTGCTGATGAAGTTGAATGACGAGCTAGTAATGATATTGATGATATTACTAATTACTTAGCAGGCAGAATTCAAAATGAGAATTAATTTGTCATCATGATATCATCAATCAGCTTTCTATTGCCTTGGGTAATAGGTTTGTGCTTGCTTGGTGCAGTATAAACTCTGGTATATAACTCATTTTGTTTTGTACATCCGCACCTCTTAATTTTAGCTTTTAAAGTTTTACTCTTCTGGGTATTGCACTGTGGTTTTATGAGTGTCGTATTTCAAAGATTTGGTATTTCATACTCAAATCAGATAATGAGTTTAAAGACCACATAACCTCTGCCCCTCAGAACAGGCAAGTGTTCAACAGATTATTTGAAAAGGATCATAGACTAAAGTAACACCCGTCACTGATACAAAAGGGAGCATATTCAAATTTGATACTTAAAAAGATTCAAATAGATTTCTAGACAGATATTTTAATTAAAAATTTACAGTAAAGATATGCAAGTTCCTCTAATTTGGGGATGCAGGATCAAAAGTCATAGTTCCTGAAAGCTTGAGTAGAAGCAATCTCTTTGGCACTGATTTAAGAAAACTAGTCTTTTCAAACAATCCAATATTCCTAATCCTTCAGACAGTGAACTAGTGTCACAGTCCCAAGAGCCTGGAGGCTCTACTATCTCTTCCAAACAGCTGAGATTCCTGGCTGAGTCATCCAGTCAGAGGAGTTGGCCAGACTTCACCAGCTGTGCACTCCAAGATTTTCCTCTGTCCTGTCCAACTTAGCATCTCTGTCTTTTTCATCTTCTTTCTGGATTCTTGAATTCCTGCCTCGGCTTTCACAGAGCCACTTTCCATTTTTGTGGGCTTATGCTGTGATTACTAGTGTTTTCCTCTGAAGTAAGTAGAGTGTATCTGCTGAGTCATGAGGGAATGGCTAATTGTCCCCTTGTAAGTCCCCAGAGCTGTCAATGACTCACCCTGCCAGCCCTGTGTCTTGGCAGTGGGGACTAACCTGAGAGTCACCCAGGGTCCTGAATGTAAATGTTGTCACTGCAGGGGGCTGCTAACTGTAATCAGCCAAGGAACTGCCAACCTGAATCAGCAAGTACATTGTCTTTTAATACACTTATAGTACTATAGTTTAGTAATATGTGCAGTTTAGAGGTACCCTAGAACTCATTAAACAGCCTAATGGATCATCTGACAGTTGGAAAGGTTTTCTGTACGGGAGAATATTAAAGAAAATGTGTTAATTTGAGGCCATATTATTATGCCATCTCATTTGCACTGTTTTCTATCATTTTGATTAATGCCTAGATTTTGACTAACACATAGAAGGAATGAGGGATAATATGCATAAAACTGTCTGTGGATGTTCTTGCCCTCCTTCTAGTTTGTTCACCTGCAGAAAGAAAACACATAACAATAGAGAGGGAAAAAAGTGTTAATAGTGTTAACACTTTTTTCTTTCAGTCTTGTAAAATTTGTAAGATTATAAATTTATTTATTTTCTCTATATATCATTTATTCTACAGGATAGGGGTGCAGCAGGTTTTATTTAGTTAAATATCACAACCAAAAAAAGCAATGGATATACCTTTTAGCCAAAAGCAGAGGAAAGCTTTAGAAACATTTTTAGCACCTAAAAGCATTCCCCTATTAAGCAAATTCAGGAGAAATTGGGAGTTCCATTTCAGTGAGTTTATAATTGTGTCATAGATTACATGAAGGTCATTAGTTTCTCCAGAAACCTTAGAAGTACATATGTAGCTTGTCAGAAAATCTCCACAGAGCTGACTTTATCTACATTATTTCACATTGAGTGACACTTCACAGAAGCTGAAGCCTTTTTTATTTCTTCTGTTTACAAATGTTGGACAGATTAAAAAAAAAAATTAAATATTGCAATAATTAGGTATGTTTCAAAAATTTAATAATCAATAAGGAGGTAATCCCCAGGATAGTTTTACAAGTATTACATTGTATTACAGAGAGAATTCTTAAAGTACTCCACACTTGCACAATCTACAGCTCTTATGAAAATGGAAGAGACTTAAGTGGATTTTATCTCTTTCTTCGACAGTCTAACTCCTTACAATAATTGCCCCAGGTAGAGTTCAGAGTATATTACTGTATCTCCTCTGAAAATCTGAGTTCAGGAAGCTCCTACAACTAAAGCAGAAAATGGCATCGTAAACCTCATCAGAATCATAGATGGAGATGTCTTTCACAGAACTCCCCCAGAGGAAAGAAGTGGATCTTAAACCAGCAAATACATGGTTGTAAATCTGAACTCAGTTCTAGACAATTGTGTTTGAGGGTGTTTGAATATTGCATTGTCTGCACATTGACATGCTCTGTGTATTGGCAGCAGAACAGACATATAAAGTTTGACACACTACACCTGACTCTCCCGCATGTCTGTTTCCAGCCACTGTCATGATAAGCTCTTTCAGAGGAGTGTAAAGGACCTCCATAATCATGTAAGCCAAACATTCCTGTGAAATATGACAATTTTAAATGTCAACTTATTTTTCTGAATAAATGGATGGTGTTTTCCCGTCTTGTATGAGGGGGGTGTAGCAATTCCATTGGAGGCTGGATTATATTTGTTATTGGGCCAATACGTGCAGTCAGCTTAATCTGATAGTTTTCAAATAAAAACACAGTTTAGCAAATTACTTTTTATCTTTACTATTATTTGAACTTTTTATTTTCTCCTCTGTAAACTCCTTCACACAAAAACACTCAAAAAGGCCTTGCCTTTGCGTAATGGAAGATTTGGAGGAAGAAAGATTTCATCTGCTGTAGCTCAGGCTGCCAGCCTTGTCATAGGCCCCTGTTGACAGAAGTCTACTAGGTAACAAAAATGGAGCACAAAGTGAGCAATTCTATGACCCTTTTTTGATTTCTTTTCTTTTTAATCTATCAGCAATCTTCAATCATGGTATTGTGCTGGGAATAGCTTATTATTGCCAAATTTGTTCCTATTTTTTAAACAGAGGTGACTGACTGTGCTCTTTGAAAGTACTCATTTGCTTTTCTCCGTGTCCTTATCATGTCTTTTTTTTTTTTTTCCTGAATGCAAGAACTAGTACTCTGAAAGAGCTGTTGACTAATCAAATGACATTTAATAAGATAAATAGGTGGAATGGAAAACAAGAAGGGGAGGCCTTTGATCTTTTCAAGTTATTAGACTAAATGATAGTGGAAATTTCATTCTCAATATATGTAGGAAGGTTGCTTTGGCCTTTTGAGTCTCTAATATTGTCAGTTATTCAAAGACATCTCTCAAGATTTTAACCTCAACTTAATTAAAAGATATACTATATAAATTGACTTCCATTATTTCAGCATCAGAGGGTCTTATCATACTGTCATTATCTCAAGTAAATGGGTTTGTTTTACATAATGTACATAATTATAGTAGTCTCCATTAAAAACATATCTCTTCAATATCTCTTCAAATTATTTTAGCCATAGGTAAAGAGTAAGGTTTTTTATATATATATTCCAATCAACCTTTCTATAATTGAGGATTTCTCCAGTTGGAAAGCTTATTCATTCTCTGACTTTTCTTTTTTTTTAATATGATATACTGAATTTTTTTTCAATAGTATTCTTTCCTGGAAAGCAGGAACATTTCAAAATGAAGGTCAATATGAAAAAAACCTCTGAAAGAAAATTTTTTCCTAAGAAATTCTTAATAGATATTCTTAATAAATTTTTAATTATTAGATGTCATCTAATGGGCTAATGGTAACGTATTACTATCTTTTCTACATTACAGATATTTATTTGGGTGTACCTTTCTTTGAAAATAATCCCTTTTCTTTTTTCCTGTACAAACAAAGGGTATTGTTTAATCTCTTAAAAGTTCCTTTAAGGCTTTTATTTTTTATTTCCTCCCATGTTTTGATTATACCTCTGGGGTTTTTTTCCCCATTTTCCTTCACATTCAAAGCCTTCTAGCCTATCAAAGATTTCCTATTCACTAGTAAAAGAACAACTGTACAGCCATCTTTACCCATTGGCTTGTTTTTCAGAAAATGTCTCTGAGCAAATGTACTGCTTCTCTGGTTTGCGATGATTCTTCTGCAAAAATAACTCATTTAAATCTTCTTCAGTTCCAGCTTTGCAATTGTTTACTATGATTCCCATGGAAAATTTGTCAGCAGGTTGGCTGACAATCTGTTCTTGCCATTGTCTGTTGATACAACTGTTCATCATTATAATCTCATAATTTCTTCAAGGATGTACGGGTATATTGAGGAATACCTCTCTTGGCTTCACCTTTTGCCTAGATTGTAAACTATTTGCCCAAGGGACCATCTTCATCTTTTTGTTCAGTGCTTTTACACTGCCTGGCGTAATGGAGTCCTTATTTTCAGTGTTATCCAAGGGTAACAGTGTGACAATATTAATAAATAAAATTTAAACTAAAAAGAGGAAAAACTTGATACACCTTGGCAGTAATATTAAAAATAGTATGAAAAGAAGATTTTTGTTTCAGGAGTTTTGCTTCCTTTTATTTGTAACCATTCTGATAACAGATTCAGAGTCTGTACCATGGTGGTAGATAGTCACAGGTAAATTATATTTGTGATAGAAAATGTCTTCTACGTACTGTGTTCTCTTGTAAATTAGTCTTATGTAGGTACTGCTTTTTGACTGCATTGAACTGAACTGCATTATATTGACCAGAAAATAAATGTATCCACTTCAGTGTTCAAATTAGAAAAATTATTAAAAATTAAGTTAACACACTGACATATTTTTGAAAATATTTGACAGTCTGTGTTGTATTTCCTCATATTTTTCCAATCTTACACCTAAACATATGACCTTTTTCACCTGCTTTGATGGTGTTCTTTGCTAAAAAAAAAAAGAAAACATAGTCACTTACTTTTCTGAATTTCACAGAATTGTCTCACAGTTCGCAGTTTCTTCACTGTCGCAGCGAGTAAGGGGCTTCAGGAACTCTTTCCTACAAATTAGATGGAAACTCTTGAAGTTCTGGCACTTCCTCACTGCCCTATTTCAAGCCAAAGATAATCTGAGGTTCGTCAAAAGAAAATATTTTAAGAAACTAACTAGCTTCCAAACCAGTGGAGCAGCACCTTGATAATTCTTGAATATACTTCCTGTTGCATAGGCCAATGCAAAACTGGAGACAGAGCCTTTTTTTTTCAATATTATTCTCGCATTGGAAATGAAATATTTGCAGTTTGCCAGATTTTCTGAAAATCATTTAACACAAACATCAAGTTAAAATCATGCATAATAATACAATGATTAATAAAACAGTTGCTAGGTTTTAAGTAAGCTTTATGGAAATAAAACAAAGCTGGGCTTAAAGTGACCTGCATTTAATTTCACTCCACAATTTTTTTTTTGATCCAGTTTAAAGTGGCACAATGCTGACACAAGCACTTACATATGTGGAATCCAATCTACAGGTCAGACTGTGATCCCACATTTTTGGTTTGACCAAATGAGTCCTTGATGTCAGGATAAGACTATCCTTATGTGGACATTTCTGAGTACTTTTAGGCAAAAATTACTCCTAAAAAATACTTATTAGCACTACTTGTTATAAAGAATTCATGTCGTTGTGCAGCTCTAAACACAGTCATATCCTTTCTAGGGGAGTTGTTCAATAAAGACCAGTCAGACAATAAATAAAACTATCTAATTACTAAATTAGCCAGTACTTACATAGTATCTCAAACAATTGGTTTACCAATTCACTCCATTAACCAATGAAATGGTTAATGAAGATGCCATCTGAAGACTCATTAAGCAGACTTTCAGTCCCTGTACATAATTTCTTACTCTCTGAAGATTTTATTTCATATAGTTAAACCTGTAAGTAAGCAGCTATACAAACACATAAAAGAACATTGATTGAGCTAAAACTGAGGATAGCACCCAATCTTTGGAGTGAATTACCCCTAAGATGAATTATATACCTATTTTGTTTCTTCATCATGTACTATGTGTGATGCTTCTTTAAAAAACCCACAGCTGTGCAGCAGGGATAAAAATACTGCCTGTCTGCCTTGTCCTGAGAGGAGCAGGTTACTCTTCCATTGGAAGTTACTAAGAAAGACAGGGAGAGGGCAAGGAAAGGGATAAAAAGACTGCCTGTCTGGAGGCAGAGGCAGGTTACTCTTCCATTGGAAGTTACTAAGAAAGACAGGGAGAGGGCAAGGAAAGGAGACTGAGAAACTTCTGTAGCATGGTTTACAAGAGGGAGATGGAGCTAAACACACAGTGTGGGAAAGGCTGTAACACAGACGTTTAAGAGACTTCTGAGAGTAGGAAGTGGACAGTCAGGTCTGATATGTAATATAACAGGAAGAAAAGAACATTTTTAGTAGGCATCTACTGGCAATTGTGGGGAACATGCCTCACATGTTTTGCAATTCCAAGCACTGCACACCAGAAGTACTTCTCAAACACTGCTACTTTCTCAGGAACGAATTAGCTGCAGTTTGCCAGACATCCTGGAAATCATTTAACATTAGCCAAACATTAAGGTAGACAAACATTTGGATTGCTGCAGCCCAGAAGGATACCAAAAGTTGCTTGTCCGCGTATAAAACTAGTGGGAACCATCTCTTCTGTGACAACACAGCAGCCAGGATGTTGCTTACAAACCTCTTCCAGACCATTGTGTTTTACCCAGCAGAACTCAGTTGTCTTTATTGGTTTTGCTCGCATGATAATTAAATATATCCTTAGAAAATAAAAGCCCCTTCTTGTTCTTAAAAAACGAAGGAAAAGATGCAGGAAGATCTACCTCAAAGCTCTAGCCAAGGTTTCACTGTGACCTTTAAGGCCCCTGCTCAGGGACAAAAGGACCTTGGATACTCTCCCTTAGAAAGCAACCTACATCAGAAAGTTCCCCTTCTAGCAGCCTGTTTGCCAATCGCTGGCACTCACAAACAATATCCACTAGTTACATTTTTTAATTATTATTTTCAAGGATTAAAGAAGAAATCCATTATCTCCAGACTTCATTCTAAACGTTGAATTTCTTAAAGTTGACAACACTGACATTTATAGATAGATATATCTATATACCTATATATCTATATATATGTAAAACTGAGTACTGGGATGTTTGGAAGCAGAGTTGAGGATGTCGCTGTATGATTCCTCTCAGCTCTAGGGGGAAATATTTCATGATTAAATCTGCTGCTCTGCTTTGGAAAAGCTCAGCAAGTATATTTTAAAACCTGCTTTCTAATATTCCATACTCATTTTGCTGGAACGGGATATGCCCAAAAGACAGTTTTCTAGTTGCTCCGAGAGTTCTTTGGTGGGAGTAATCCACATCCCATTAGTCGTAGTAGCGTGTGTCTGTGCCGCAATCCCACATTGGTTTATCTCTTTCACTTTCATTCCTTCTTGTCTCTCTGTAGGCATTAAAGTCATTCTAGCTTCCTTACATAACCCTTATGACTCTTTACCAGTCTTACCTATGACAAGTATGTGATCTTGTGGTGAAATATCTTCTTTGATATGTGAGATAGGGCAAAGAGGGCAATAAAGAGTGCAAAGTGCAGCTTTTCTTGTCCTGTTCTCAGCTTTTATTTCAAAGGGAATATAAATCACTCTCTCCCACAGAGATCACAAGAAACATTGATCATTTCAGTAGCTCAGCCTGTCATCAAGAAGATATAGCTACAATAACCTGTATCCCAGAGTATTATAAGAGCTTTGTCCATTCTTGAATTTTAAAATAAGCCATGCCACATAGATGGTTCCTGTAACCACTTATTTCTGGAAATCATTGTGCTTCATTCTTAAAAAGTTACTTATCTACACAAACAATTTAAGTTCAGGACACTAATTAAAGGTTTTTAATTTAGTTCATTCAGCCAAAAATATACTTCTACCAAAATAGTCAATGTTTTCAGCCTATGAGCAAGTTATAAACAACCTGAGAGCAGCTCATTAGACATGTTTCCCAAAGCATGCTCGTTTCACGACTGGCTGAGTGCAATGCTGCCCTCTCTCTGCATGTTCAGAAGAACCCGTTCCATCCTTGTCAATTTTAGCCCTCTTCAGTTTGTGGACCCAAAACTGTTTCCAGTCAAGATGAAGACCCTGGATTAGCAAACATAAGCCTGATGACAAGCTTGTTTTCCATCACTATATTTCAACGCTTCTCAACAGTAGGCCGCTACTATGCTACCAGGAAATGAACTAGGCTAGTGAATGTTCCTTGGTATCAGACCTCAGTCATCAATATTAAATATTTCCTATTTGGGCCAGCTAGCGGTTTTCCAAACAATTCCTGGGCAGGGTTTAGGAGCCCAAACATCCCAGGAACTATCCTTAACAAGCTGTTTGCGTGTCATTTCCTTGTTCTGAAGATTAAGAGAGTTTATTAGCATAGACACGTGTCATTCTATGCCAGTTGGCCTCAGTGCTCAGAAATGTTCCCAGGCATGTTTAATCTACTTGCATATCTAAAAAATCTGAAGGCCTTATATTAAAATAATTTATTGTAGTGTAGCTAACTTGTTGGCTTATTTTTCCTTCCTTTCTTTTTTCTGCTTTTGGTTGTATGAGAAAAAGTTTTTAGCTGTTTAACTCTTTGATCTCGTATTGTGGTTATCTTGATTTCTGTTTTCATCTCATTTTCATTACAGTGAATAAAAACTTTGAAAATATTGATCTATTTAGACCCATACCTAATTTGTAATTATTACAGCCTAACATGAGGAAATATGGGGCTCCTCAAGGCATACAATAAATAATTTTATTGTGAATATTTGAACTGATAACATATTTGTCAGGTATCCAGATTAAGAGACGGCGACAAATTATTTGCACATATTTCACTCTTAAAAAGCAAGAGGCCTTTAGAGAGAGCTTCATTCATTTTCCTTGGGCTGCAAGAAACAAGTTTTCCCTTGTTATACATATCAACTATTAGGAATGCTCTAAATTGTCTTGGTTTGATTAAAGTAGGCATTTCTGAGCCTTCCTACAGTACCAATCATACTTGTGACAGAAGCAGAACAAATGCCCAATTTCAAATGCCGTAAATCTATTCCAATTCTTCTTTGCATAGTAAAAAGTGGGAAATATATTTCTACTTAATATTTGCCAGCTTAAATGTTCCCTGCATGTGAAGCACAACTCACTTCACCCATAAGCAAAATGAACCTCGGCAAGCAAATTGTACCCTCAGCAAGTTTGCCGGTGGCACAAAGCTGGGGGGGGTGGCTGACACACCGGAAGGCTGTGCTGTCATAAAGAGAGACCTAGACAGGTTGGAGAGTTGGGCAGAGAGGAACCTTATGAAATGCAACAAGGGCAAGTGTAGGGTGCTGCACCTGGGGAGGAATAACCCTATGCACCAGTACAGGCTGGGAGCTGACCTGCTGGAGAGCAGCTCGGTGGAAAGAGACCTGGAAGTCCTGGTGGACAACAGGATGACCATGAGCCAACAATGTGCCCTTGCGGCCAAGAAGGCCAATGGCATCCTGGGGTGCATCAAGAAGAGTGTGGCAAGCAGGTCGAGGGAGGTCATCCTCCCCCTCCACTCTCCCTTAGTGAGGCAGCACCTGGAGTTCTGTGTCCAGTTCTGAGCTCCCCAGTTCAAGAAGGACAGGGAACTGCTGGAAAGAGTACAGCAAAGGGCCACCAAGATGATTAAGGGACTGGAACACCTCTCTTATGAAGAAAGGCTGAGGGATTTGGGTCTCCACAGTCTGGAAAAAAGACGGCTGAGGGGGGATCTTATCAATGCTTATAAATACTTAAAGGGTGGGTGTCAGGAGGATGGGGCCAGGCTCTTTTCAGTGGTGCCCAGCGACAGGACAAGAGGTAATGGGCACAAACTTGAGCATAGGAAGTTCCACCTAAACATGAGGAGGAACTTCTTTACTTTGAGGGTGGCAGAGCACTGGAACAGGCTGCCCAGAGAGGCGGTGGAGTCTCCGTCTCTGGAGACATTCAAAACCCGCCTGGACGCGTTCCTGTGCAACCTGCTCTAGGTGACCCTGCTCTGGCAGGGGGGTTGGACTAGGTGATCTCCAGAGGTCCCTTCCAAACCTACGATTCCGTGATTCAGTGATTCTCTGAACAGAGTCCATATCTGATAAAAGAATAGTCAAGGTTCCCAATCTCTATTGGGATTTTATTTTTTTGGTATGTATGGAACAGACTTATATTACATAAAGCCTACTGAAGTAGACAAGATATCTGGTAAAATTTCAGAATTCTAATATAAGAATCTATGCTAATATGTGATACGTTTATTTTGTTCTTTCACTAAGAGAACACCACCACTAGATTCTCCTGAATTTCTTGAAGCATTACTTGTACCTTTTTCAAAGGCGTTTCTGAATCTGTTTGGTATCTAGTTAAATATAGAGTACCTCAAAAGAAATTTTAACTGGTAAAGCTTGCATGTAGATGGGTGGGAGAGAGACATGAGAAAAGAACGAATGTATGTATAAGTCAGAGACATTACCATTATCTACTGGATAATGACTTCATTATATTAAATTGCATTTCTATGCAGTTATAACACATGCTTAATGCTAGAAGAGCTTCTTTTTCTATGGAATTACTGTGGACTTACAGTATACAAGATGATAAATAGGCTTGCTCTACTAAGAACTACTAATTTATACAGTTCAGGAAAAACAGTAGTGTCTTACGAGTCTATCACCCAGAGTAAACAAAATTTTTTACAATTATAGACTCTCTTCATAATTACTAATAGATTTCTGGACATAAGAATAAATGAAGCAAGATTTTTTCAACATAATAGAATGTCTTGCCTTTAAAAAATCAAAATTTGGTGATGTTACAGGATAGATTCATAGAATCATAAATCATAGACCCATAGAATAGTTTGGACTGGAAGGGACCTTTAAAGGTCATCTAATCCAACCTCCCCTGCAATGACCAGGGACATCTTCAACTCCAACCTGACCTTGAACGTTTCCAGGGATGGGGCATCTACCAGCTCTCTGGGAAACCTGTGCCAGTGTTTCACCACCCTCATTGTAAACAACTTCTTCCTTAGATCTAGGCTAAATCTACCCTCTTTTAGTTTAAAAACATTACCCCTTGTCCTATCGCAACAGCCCATGCTAAAAACATCTGTTCCCATCTATCCTGTAGGCCCTCATTAAGTACTGAAAGGTTGCTGTCTCTTCTCCAGGCTGAACAACCACAACTCTCCTTGTATGAGTGGTGCTCCATCCCACTGATCATTTTTGTGGCCCTCCTCTGGACCTGCTCCAACAGGTCCGTGTCTTTCTTGTGCTAAGGGCTCCAGAGCTGGATACATTACTCCAGGTGGAGTCTCACCAAAGGAGAGTAGAGGGGCAGAATCACCTCCCTTGATGCTGGCCACGCTTCTTTTGATGCAGCTCAAGATACAGTTGGCTTTCTGGGCTGTGAGCACACATTACCGAGTGCTGTCCAGCTTTTCATCCACGAGTACCCCCAAGTCCTTCTCAGCAAGGCTGCTCTCAATCCCTTCATCCCCCAACCTTGTTGAACCTCATGAGGTTCACGCAGGCCCACTTCTTGAGCCTGTCCAGGTCCGTCTGGAGGGCATCCCATCACTCAGGCATGTCAACCACAACCACTCAGTTTGGTAAGTCTGCAAACTAGCTGAGGGTGCACTCGATTCCACTGTCTATGTCATTGATGAAGATACTAGACAGTACTGGTCCCAACACAGACCCTGGAGGGACACCACTTGTCACCGATCTCCATCTGGACATTGAGCCATTGACCACTACCCTCTGGATGTGACCATCCAACCAATTCCTCAACCTCCAAAGAATCCACCCATCAAATCTGTACCTCTCCAATTTAGAGAGAAGGAAGTTGTGGGGGACCGTGTCAAAGGCCTTACAGAAGTCCAGATAGACAACATCTGCAGCTCTTCCCTTGTCCGCGGAGGCAGTCATTCTATCATAGAAGGCCACTAGGTTGGTCAGGCAGGACTTGCCCTTGTTGAAGCCATGCTGGTTGTCTTGAATCGCCTCCCTGCCCTCCATGTGCCTTAGCATAGTTTCTAGGAGGATTTGTTCTATGATCTTCCCAGGCACAGAGGTGAGACTGAAAAGTCAGTAGTTCCCAGAGTCCTCCTTTTCTACCCTTTTTAAAATGGGATGAAAGAATAGTTTTGTCCCCTAAAATAAAAGATTTCTGAAATGGAATAACTAGTAAAGAAGATCATATATTTCCGCTTCAAATAGCCAATTTAGCAATCAGATTTTTATTTATTTGACCACCATCTATGAGTCAACATTCAATTTCCTGTTCTATGGAAAGGTGATCACAACTTTGAGATTTGGATTATTCTAAGGCAGGACTCTCTCAATCTGTCTTCTGGCTCCATTTCACTTCAGTATCTCTAAGGAGAGACTCAAATTTCCAAAATGTACTGTACACACCTGCTACACTATGGACTATGAATTTATACGGAGTAATACAACTTTCATGTAATGCACAGATTATTTAACTCCTAGAATACTCCATTGCTTCTTAGTTAAATCATTAATTTTGAATAAAAAAACAGAATTACAAGAATTATGCTTTCATCTTGCTCCCTCACATCTAGATTGATTGCATTGCTTTCATAGCTATTGGTACCTTTCATATGTATTATTCCTGCATTTCTTTTCACTTTAAAGGCAATTTCATTTTACATATCCATATAAACATCACCTAGAAGTTATGGTAGAATTCTCAAAGAAAGCAGAAGAAGAAAAAGACAAGGCAAATAGATGAAGAACTTTATATTTCACTGTGAAAATCACTATGAAATATAAGGATTTTGTATTTCTTGCATAGGAATTTTTCATATCATAACATGACGTAATCATGTTAACATAAAATGTTGACAGCTTTGACGGCAATTCAAAAAAACATTTCACAATGAAGGTTCAGTGCATCAACACTTCCTCTGCTGGGGGAAAATAACTAATATGAAAAAAAGAGAAAAAAAAGGAAAAAAAGAAAGAAGAGGAAGAAAAAGAAGACAAAGAAGGAAAAGGGAAAAGGGAAGGGAAGGGAAAGGGAAAAAAGGGAAGGGAAAGGGAAAGGGAAATGGAAAGGGGAAGAGGAAAGGGATATACAGAAGAAAAAGAAGAAAAAACAAAGAGAAAAATGTTTTGTTTATTTAAGTACTTCCTTTGGGGCAACCATAGACTCTGGCACAGTAGGATATTTTCTCATTAATGATATCTGTAAAATAGCTGTTTGAACCACTTTTCTTACATTTATGTCCCATTATCTAGAAGGTATTTCTGGTCTATTCATCAATTCTTTTTTGAAAGCATCCTGTAAAACATAATTAAGGTACCCTATCTCGTCTTGGCCCAGCTCTGGCATTTCTACTAAATGGAGAAATAAAACACCAAATGTATCTCCATAACCATCTCAAACTGATTGCTGCGGCCTGCATTCTACCTAACAGCTGCAGAAAGAGGTAAGAGAGGGAGCTTACCGCATGCCTTCAACCAGTCCGGAAAAGGACCAAAAAAATGACAAAAAGAAGTCTTGTTAGTTAATTGAGTTCCTGCTCCCCTGAACTTTGCAGCATAGGGAACTTTCCATTACTGTTTCAGAGATGCAATGATAAGAGAGAACCTCACTGAATCCCTTTTTTCATTCCCTCACTAAGCAGCAGAGCAAGCCAGCCATGAAATAGGCAGCAAGTTGCAATGTTCCTGGAGGGACTGAACTGTACAAGCCTCTTCAAGATTCTAAAAGGGACTTTTGCTGGACTGCCACTGTGCTCCAGATACAAATCCCTTTCCATACCTGACAGCAAAGAAGCCACACTCCTATCTTTACTAAAGTTATATCTTTTCATTGCTTTTTCTCCTTTCCAAATACCTAAAGAGATTAGATATTCATCCTATCTATTTATTACCTAACCTGGAATATGAATATTAATTAGAATATGAATATGCAGTGAATAATCATGATTATGAATAGACAGACAAGCAGACAGGTAGACTCAGGCCCAGGTAGACAAAGAATTGAAAGTTGAAACAACCTAGAGTAGGTCAGGAAGTTTCAAGGAATTTGGGGAAGAGTTGAAGAGGTGAAGAAAAATAGATGTTTACAATGAAAAGGAAAAGTAGTTGTTAATTCTAAAGGTGAAACCACAAATACAAATAATAATTGTTATTTTTAGGTTTACCATCCTCATGCTGGAAGCAGTGGGACAAATTCTGCAATCTACCTCATGCTGGCTAGGTTCTTTATTTTACCTAACACATACATCTGATCCTGTATTATTAAATCTTTTTTAACTTTTTTTTCTTTTTTTTTATGAATGACAGCATTTAGCTTCAAGGGAAAGCAAGTATCCTCTCTTGCTATACACAAAAGCAATAACTATTGTCAGTACTAGGTCATCTCCAAGCTCACTTTTTCTCCTGCTGTTGATGCTAAATAAATGCAAGGGCTCTGAGACGGATTGGTGATATTGCCGCTAGCAATCACAACCAAACCCTCCTGGGTGCAAACTCATGGCAGCATCCCCTGGCCTTCCTGAGCAGATGCATTTGCAACTATTTTCACCTTGACCAAACATGTCAAACTCATAAACTCAATATGTTTATTGCTGGTGGAATGCAGTGTCTAGCTAGCAGGAATGGGAATTGTTGCCATTTCAGACCTTTCTTGTTTTACCAGCTTTCACATCTGCCACTTCTCTTGTATCACATGCTAGGTATGACGTAAAAACTAGGGCAAAATCCTAGGACAATTGCCTCTAAGGAGTTTTCTTGTACTCTCTGATGAAAAAGAAAGTAGGCAAAATGAAAAGTGAACTTGCAAATTATGTGTATATTTTACTACATAGATTTTAATGAGCAGGGTCGAAAGGGAAAGAACAACTCACAAGATGGAAGTAGAAGGCAAGTGTGTGGTAGATAAAGCATAATATTGGTGCCAGTGATAAAACTTGTAATGAATTATTGTATTTGATTCCAGTACTAACTGTTACTATTTATGCATATATTTAATACCTGGAGTACATAAAAACTTTTATTAAATATTAAATCTAATAAGGTATCAACTGAAAATTAAAAGAAAAGTTCCCTGCTCCCAAAAAACTCCAGCAAATAATTCCAGACAGAGGATCACAAAATTTGGTTCTGTGTTAAGCAGCATCAACCTTAATTTTAAAGAATGTGTAAAACAGAAGTACAGAAGATAGACATGAAGGGAAAAAATTCTCAAACAAGGAAGGGCTACGGAACAGGACTAAGCAGTTATTTATCTAAACTGTATTTTTGTTTCTCAGTTCAGTCAGAGATGGTTTTCTTCTCATGTTTGACTAAAAAACAAAATCTACCTCAGTTATGCCCATTTTTTTCCCTTCAAAATATACTTAATAGTTAAGAAAAGAAAAGAAAGTTTAAATATTAACATTTTATTTAGTGTATAACATTCAAGTTGAGAAGGCTAAAGGGTGAAAGGAACATACTTACTACGTCCTATAACAGCGTCACTGAAAACAGCAATAAGAATAATAAATTGGGCATACTTCAGGGTTTTCCCAGATACTTACATAACAAGACACCCACCTTCTCGGTCTTCTAAATGGTCTAAATTGGAAGAAAAGCCAAGAGATGAATTAGGGTAATGCTGAATCACATTTCAAAGCTCTGTGTCTATGGTGTATGTTTATCTCTAACCCAGTACAGGGATGATTTAAGAACTCAGCAGTTTGCTGAATGGAGGTCCCTGTCTTCTCCTCCTTTTCTATGAGGGAGGGCGTACTGCAAAACACTGAATTCAGTGTTTTACTGGGGCTGTAGGAAGGCTGGAAGCCAACTCACACGGACTTTCTGTGGAATCTGGGCGTGCAACTCCCAGTGGGGCTTGTGAAATGTCATCTTTAATTGACATTGGAAAAAGCCTACATTATTCTGCATTAAAATTGTGGTGATTTCATAGGATTGTCATAGAAAATTATTGGAATTACACAGTGATGCATGTTAATTTTTCCATATCACCACCCAATAAATTCTGCAATTAACCCATATCATTGCTCTAATATCATGTACTTTGGGGAAATCTTTTCAATTAGAAACTCAACGGTAGGAGTGGAGAATTGGATAGGATGTCTAAAATTGGATTTATGTTGCTCGTTTTCCCTTAAGGTTAAATACGGTTTTGAAAAATAGCATTTTTTCTTTATGTCTTTTCTTATCGGCTCTTTCTCTCCTTCCAATGAATTAATGAACGATATAAAGTCAGAAAGCACAGGAATAAAAGTCAAAGAAGATTTGTGCATTTATTAAAAGGAGAGATATCATTTAGAATAGTCATAAATGAGTGGTAGCTGTTTTAACCATCATCAAAAAATGAACACAGACCTTTTTCTAGCCCATTTAATTCTTGGCAAGGACCTCAAAGTGAATAATTTTCACTGGAAATTAAAAAAAAAACAACAACAACGACAACAACCAAACATTATTTAATCTCTAAAAATGTATGTTATTTGCTGTTTGTAAATAAACACAATTAAATACAAGATGCTTATCATAACTAGACTGTCTACTGAACTCTCTCTATTGAGAGAGAAATGGGATATATTTTCTATTCTAAAGAGGGGACAAGTGTGGACATATTTGTGGAGTTTTGCCAGAGGGGACAGGTTAGGTGTTTATGTCTTTAGTTTGTTTGCTTTGGTGTTTTTTTGTTTGGGTTTTTTATTTGTTGTTTTTTTTTTACCTGTGTTTTGCTTTTACAGCTTTTTTTACGGTGTTGCTGGCACTGACCCAGAAACTATTGCTCAAAGTCCACATTTTGCGTTAGTGTGTTTCCTGACCCTAGCCTGGGGTTGGTTTTATAGGAAATCGGAATTGAGGTTCTCAATATGCTTTTATAGTCTCAGTACATTTTTTCCTTTCACATTCTATTTTCATGTTCTCACGCTGAAGGATACAAGGAGATCTCATTGATTGCAAAGACTAAAACATACGCCTTAGGTTTGGAAAACATGGCTCCAGCAATTTTGTAAGCTAGCTCTAGAGTGATTGTGACAGCTTCATTCAGACACATTGTTAGAATAGCAATCAGTGTATGCCTTTACAGTTGTGCACCTATGCAAAGGAGCCATGAATAAATTTATAATATTCCTTTGCAAAATTCCCATACTGTGACTCTTCTTGGTATAGGGAATTCCCAGGACACAATTCACCAGCAGCACAATAATTTTTATTACTCTTCGATATGCTTATAAGGACGGCTATTATAGGTTTAATTAGACTTTATAGGAGACTATTCTACCCATTAAATTAATAAATGAATGCTGGCATTAAACAAACTTGGACAATAATCATTACTGTTCTGAAAGAGAAAGATTTGTTCTTTGCCAAATAATATGAGAATCTCTCTTTGAAAAAAACCCTCAAAATCTAGTTCATCTTGAACAGAGGATTTCTCATTAGTCAGGAAAATATGTCAAGTTTGCAGGAAAAGCTCCTAATTCACAACAGGCTTAGGGTCAAATCCAGTTTCCTTACTCATTTGAGCAACTCTAATGTAAAAAAGTGAACTCTTTATAGAATAAGAGTGAACTGAGGGATTTGTTTCTGAACAAGCCAGCAATTAATTTACAGCCACGTCAATCACCACATTTTGTATATGTTGGGGGGCACATGACTGCTGAATTGCTTCTAGAGCCTGCATAAAGTCGCCCCTAGGGCCTGTGTAAAGTCCCTCCTACAACCTCCATAAAGTCATTAGTTACTTTGGTCAGTAAAGATCCTGTTAAAAGTGAAAAATAGAGAAATATACTAAGACATTATTTTCAAGGGTCAAGCACAGATTAAGCAAAGATATTTTTTATAGCGCTTCTCCTTTTTCATTCATGTCACTTTTAGATTGCGTATAATATCAATCTCACATGATGACAGTAATTAAACATTTAGATCCACAAAAGGACAACATTTGAGAGTTACCTGAAACACTTAAGCACTTAAGCAATAAATTCAGATTCTCCAGAATGTCAATCAACTGGCTTAATGTCCCTTGATGTCCCTTGGTACTCTTTTCCACCTTGATAAAAGTTTTGGAGTCTTTCCCCTTAAGGTTGGCTGGATTTATTTTCCACTCAGATCAGTAAGTTAGGCACTCCGCAGCCCTATGCAAACCATTCTGGGATATACTTTCACAGTACCTTTTCCAGGTATCCACGGATCAAATACAAAACCAAAAGAAGATATTTCCTTCATTCTTGCTCAACTTAATTTGTTAATTCATTTTCATAGCACGTGTGATACAGGAGTTAGAATCTATGACCTTCCCCCAATGCCTGAATTTCTGCCTTTTCTTTATCAATTATGCTTACTAACAACTAGTATTCAAAACCTCAAAATCTAGCCTAGGGGTTCAAACCCCATCATCCTCTCATGCACTTTCTGCTGTCTCAGACAACAGGTTTGTGGACTGTTAGAGATTCTATGAGACAAATTAAAACCTCTCCAGAGCAAGGTGCCTAATTCAGCACTGATTATGCCTTGATGACAAGAGATGTAAAGGTTTCAAGTTATGAGCCTTGCGATACCAATGGCTCAGGTACCTATAATGTGTGACTATTCGGACAGAGTTTAATTTATAGAAAAGTATTATCTTTTCTATAGAGGTCATCCTGGAACTTGCACGATAACTTGAATCAAGTATAAGAATAGCAAATAAAACCCTAAACTCTAGAAAATATTTTAAAACTGTTTTTCTTTTATTGAAAATATTGCAAATAATTATCTCTTCACTAATCAAAACCATAAGGCCATTATAATTTTACTTCCTGATAAATGAAAAAAGATGTCAATATTTCATTCTTGTTCAGTGCAGACTTTAATTGGTTTAACTTCTTATTTGCATTGCTATGAAAAATCCAATGAACTTTATGTTACATTAGAACATCAGAAAAAATGAGGATACATTTCTATCTTGAGATGCAAAATACTATTTGTTTTTCATGTTCCAGTCTGTTGTTGGGACTTAAATCCCCTATGGGTGTATTTTAAACTAAGACCCTAAAAGGAAACATGCTTATTTTTTCTCTCTCTAAAGAGATGCAAATAAGAGTCACACAAACTGGTATTCATGATCATGCATAAAAAGATCCTTCAGATTTCTAGTCCTCCTGTTTTGTCCCTTGAAATTTAGACAGTCATATCCTAATTCATTTTATTAGCACTTTCCTAGGAACATACAAATATTTAGAGTTTAAATGACATATTGTATTTGCTTCTCCTATTTATTTTGTATTTTATATTAAAATTATGATCTATTCATTGGTAAGCTAGCAGTAAGAAGCAGGATTTTTTTTTTCTGAAGTGTTTTTTTTTATTATTATTTTTATTATAAATTGATTATGGAGAGAAGCCTCTCTACAGCCCAAACCTTGTCTAGCCCAGTGTTGAGGTTCACTATATGGGAGGCAGCATAGAAACTGCAGTGAGAAATCACTGAGTTTGATGTTAAAATGTGTTCCATCATAAAAATACTGATTTCTACTAAAAAACAGGTGCTTAAAAAGCCCTTTCATGTGGAAGTTATTATCAGTGAGTTTAGCTTGGATATATGTTTTTTTCAAGCCTTTCCCAGTGCACAGCTAGATTCTCCCCTGCAGTATGTAGGAGGCTATCTGAATTAATGCTTCTGCAGTTTACAAAACCTCTTGTGCTACATAATTTTGCTGGATGGAAAAAGATGGAATTAGATCTCTTTTGGCAGACTCAGTGCAACCACTCACATATGAGCTGTCCTGCTGTTCCCTCTCTGAAAAGCCATTGTCTCTCTATCATTGCAGACTTCCATCTTGGCAAAATTGCATTGCCACAGTGTGATTTCCATGGGCTTTATTTTAAACAGAATTATTTATGCTATTCTTACAAAATCTAAATCATCCTGAGAGCCTCTAGAGTGAAGGTTAATTCTGTTGCCAGCAGCTGTACCTTCGCCCTCTGAAGCTGAAGCTTGTGGTGGCAGCAATTACTGGCCATCCCTGTTCCGATAAATCAGTGTTTTCCCTTTGATCAAATATGTCAAGCTTTTAATTCTGGATAATCATTGATCGCATGAAGTGCCAGACCGTCTTGTTTTAACATCATTCACATCTGCTGCTATTTTCTAGTCCCACAGGTAAAATGCATTGACCTGGAACATGCTACTTTAACCTCAGCACCCTTATGTGGCAGAATGCCAGCTGCTTCTAAAATACTTTTCCCAACCACTTGAAATCCGAGGAGATGGCATGATAGCTGAAGTTATTAAAAAAACCTCAAACCCTCCAAAACTATAAAAACTAAGCCAAAAAAAAAAATCAACCACTATCCTTCCTGCCATCACGTACTTGCTAAATTTGCAGTGCTATGTGCTGCAGCACCTTTTAGTTTTATCACAAAACACTCCCCAGCAGACAACTGCCATTTACAGGAAGTTCAATGAGTGATTGTGGTCAGGAGGAAATTGTAGTGAAAAATAAATAATTAACAAACTGCAACCTTTATGTAACACCTTTTTTTTCCACTAGATATTGAGGAAACTTAATATAACTGCATTTACCTTTGAATCACAGAAGTATAACAAAAGAATGCATGATCCGAGGTACCAAAAATTCTAAGAATGGTCCCAAAAGTAGAGTGCCATAAACTAAAATGAGGTGGAGGAATGGTATCACAGTGGGGACCATAAGGCCTTTGATGTTTAAGAATCCTGTGGATCATGCAGAATACCTGTTAAATTTATGTTACACACTAGAGACCTTCTGGAATAACTGGAGCATGCTACTCTAATGATGGGAAAAAAGTGAAATGTCCAGACTGCAAAATGCTGGTGCTTTTTTAATTTTATTTTATACCAAGTTGGGGCAGAAAGCCAAAATTTTTGAAATAATGTGTGACATTAATTACTGTCTATTTAAAAAATAATTGCCAGTTTCAGATTTTTATGCTGTTTCAATTTCTAAATTATGTATTTTCAGCTCAGATTTCTAAACAGAAAACCACTTGGTGAGCAAACTGAACTTTTCATTTTGAAAAATGCATAAATGGGACTCTGACTATTTCAGAACTGTTTGTTCTCACTCTTCTCATAGTGAATAAATTTGTGTAACAAGAACATTTCCTCCAAACTTTCTGTTTCAATAGAACTAGACTTTCTGATACTTTCCAGAAATTTTAAATTGCAGTAAACACAATAGTCAGGCAGCATCACTTAATGCTCTGATAAACCAAATGGAACCACTTAGTACCTGTTATCTCCCTATATAGATGAGTTTTAAACATATGCTAATTCAGAAAGTGGGAAACTCTTAGAACAGGAACATCATTCCACCACTCGGATAAAACTGTACTCTTACAGCTGTGATCATTTTGTATTCTTTGTATGCCATGATACACTTTCAACTCTTCAAGACAAAAGTGCTATGACAAAGTAGGGTTATATGGGGTTTTATGTTTGTTCTGAATTGTATCAATTCAGTTTTTACATTAATCACCTTCAAAATTTAGCCTTTTGAAGCAGTGACTTAGAAGTCTAATTTTTAGACTTGAAGCAGCAAACTGTTATGTTCAGAAGGGAGGGTCTGCGTGTCGTATTTTCATATAAGAAAGGAAAATTGCTAGTGTCTACATCAAGCAGGGTGGCATATCTTTTGACCACATCCAGTAATGCACACTCCATTTTATAGCAACTTCTAAGGCTGTTGTATTAATTTAGCTGTAGAACTGCTCTTTCACAAGGACTGCTTACTGTGCATGACAAGTTTAGAAGTTTAGCCATTTTTCAACAGCCTGAATGATAAAAAATGGTGATATTTTTGAGATGAAAGTTCATCACTGCAAAAGTTCTAACGTAAAAAGATACTTTTTTTAAAAAAATGGCAAAAAGTAAAAGAACAAGAAAATATATTTACAATTGGATATAAATTAACAAAGAAAATTTCCAAACAGGTGTTAGCCATCAGAAAGTTTTAACACATTTGAAAATATTTGAAACACTTTGGTCATTTGGTTTGGTTTTTTTGTTTTGTTTTGGCCAACCCTTATTCACAATTTCACACTGTTTTTTATATACTCCAGTAGAACCAA
This sequence comes from Stercorarius parasiticus, assembly GCA_013396915.1. NCBI lineage: Eukaryota > Metazoa > Chordata > Aves > Charadriiformes > Stercorariidae > Stercorarius > Stercorarius parasiticus. The sequence continues at coordinate 346,294 of VWZL01000812.1, forward strand.
AGGACTCGAATTCCCTCCCTCGCTGCATAGAAGGAGTAATTCTAATTAAAGCAACATTGGAAAGCGGAAAATATTTAGCAATAACAATACACATGTAGATTAAGCTCACTTAGATAAACATTTTTCACTTTTTTTAATAATGACCCGTTTTTTCATCTGAATGACTTTAGGGTAACCCCTACTTTTCAACGTTTAATTCCTTGATAACTGAAGGAATGAAACACATGATATTTAGCCATTCCAAATGTCATCCTAGGGAGGGATCTTTTGATATTTTGAACCCTAGAAGGGGTCATAACTACACTTTGAAAATACATATATGTTCTATACTGTGACAATGCACCATTCACAATATACCATATGTGAATCAGGGCATGGAGGTTTAAACCACAATGTGAAGGATTACTAACTTAAAGCTTCAGTTTCCTCTGTATGGATGTGGAGATCCATAAACAGCTATGTCACAGGTGTTAGACAGTTCTTTTTACATATAATGGAGATGAACAGACATGCATAGGCATCATTCAATTCATCTTAAGTCAGACATAAAAAAATCACAGAGGAATCATACCCTAAAAGTACTTCTTCATCCCCTTAAAAATTGAGCTTATGAGAGAGTAGCTCAGCTATGCATGTCTAAATTGTAGACACCAACATTACTCAAGACAATTTCTGTCCTGTCTTTCTCATGTTGATACACAGAGGGAGGCATCCTAAGGTAGGCCAATCTTTCAAAGGTATTTTACTCTTTGATAAGAGGGGGAGTTCCCTGTCATTCTAGGTAAACCTGAATTACCAAACAGATTAGAAATTAAGACCTTATAAAGCTTTCATTATCAGATATTAAAAATAGTGTGTGTTTGTTTGAAAGTCTTTGGGAGTTTATAAATAGAGTGTTCAGGCCTTTGGGCTGTTTTTTTTTGTTTGTTTGCTTGCTTGTGTTTTGTGTGTAAAGCCACAAATTAACAGATACTTAACTTTTTTATTTTAAATAAAATTTTCAGCTGCATTGCTCACATTTATCAAGTAGCTTGCATCACATCTCTAAGGGAAGGCTGTAAAATACTGAATATCTAATTAATTATTTCTCTGTCAAATTCCATTAAAAAAAAAAAGACAGCCACAATATGTATGATTTTAAACCTAACAAACACCGACATTTCTGCTGTTTATGAGGTCTAGAATTAAAGCTGTATTTTTATTTAAGAATGAAAGGGTGGTACCTATTATGAAGAATACTAAAAAGTAGCTTTTATAAGCACCCATTTTCCATTGTAAACACCTGTCTCCTTTTATATAAACATAAACTTTAAGTGAAATAACTGCTCAGCACATTTTAGCTACAATGTTGTTACTCGGGGAATTTAAACTATTAGTAAATTATAAATGATAACATTTACCTCAATGCACTAGTCACAAAGCCACATACAAAACTCCAATGAGCTTCATTAAGAAGATGCCTACAGTTATTTGTACAAGCTTTCATTAGCTTTAACAGTACATGACAGCACATGCATATAAACATCTTGTGTACTTAGTTATTTGTTCAGCAGTAAACTGAATCAGGAAGAAATACTATAATTATAAAAATATCTTCTCAATTCTGATATTAAAAATATATAAGCAGACAAGCCTTTCCCTTTTGTTCCTAATTTCAAAAGTCTCTTTAAACATAGGATGAAACTTCAGCTACGGAAAAATGAGAAAGTACAGCAAAGGCAAGAGCCAGAGATGATCTAGGGCACATTATCCTATTGTTATTTCACTTCTGCTGAGGAGAGATTGTCACTACAAAATGAAGAGAGTGTGCTTTACCCACTAAGTTTACAGGGTTTTCCTGCTGAATTCTTTGAAGAAATGGATCTGCATATCAGGAGATCATATACACTCTCATGAGCAGCCTGAGGGCTCAGTTGTGCTGCAGAGCTTGTCTACAAGAGGCACATAGCGCAAAGCAAACCAGGCTATGAGCTTTACAGCTAATTCCTCATGTGTACACAAAGCAGGCTTTCCTGAGGGGTAACTTTCTCACCTTCAAAGATGGAAATGATTACACTTCAAATGGCTGCACACAGACATACTGTCAGTAAGTTAGGATACCATAAATTCTGATTTAATCCAACTGTGCTCTGTGCACAGCACACTGAACCACAAGGAGGAGTGAAATTTTCGTTTTGTCTTTACTCAAAAGATCCAAGTCCTCAAAATGAGAAGCAGCTATTTTTACAGCTGCTTCCTAGAACAAGTGGATTTTAAGGAGGGCCCAAGACAAGAGCCAATGTACAGACTACACTAATTTGTCACCAGCAAAGGCCAGCAGCAGCAAACTACTGTCCTATAGAAGAGCAAGGGATAAATAGGAAAAGGACTGTGGCTACTGTAGATAACCCTTGGAGGAAGCGATTACCTAAAGGAGAATTGCAGGGCAGTGGGGTAACCATGGAGGGAGATCAGCAGTTTCCAAGGCACCACACGAGCCAAGGGACAGTGCATAAACACAACTTGAAGACAACCTGTTAAAGCAAGATATCAAAAGCTCACAAGCACTTGGCCACTGCTTCTTTGGAGGAAGTACTAGTGATTTAAAGGGTGTGTGTACAGCAAAGAGCAGAAAAGACTTTGACTACTTCAACTGAAACCATTGCATCTTCCATCAGAACCTTTAGCAGTAACCCGTAATGTACAACAGTATGAAATGCAGTGTAACACTTGCTGAAGGTATTACTATTCACAGGAACTGATATTGTAGCAGTAAGGAACACATAAATAAACTACCAGCTACCAATTGTAGTGAAAGCTACAACTTATTTCATAATGATTAAGTCCTACAAATAAGAATTACCTTGTGTTATACTGAAAATCTTTTTCTGGACAAAGGGAAGACCACGTGTATGAGAAGCTTAGAATTTGCTATTAGTCCAAATAAAGTTTAACAGTGTATTAGTGCAAGTTATCTACTTAGTTTAGAAAAGCCTTTCACTTGCAATTGCAAAAAAAGTTGTATTCGCTAGGCTACAATTCCTAGTGAAAAAAATAATGAATGATAAATAAAGTTAAGATTACCAGTGGGATTTTCTGCCATGCCAAGATATTAAATATCAGTGAAGTCAAATTTTTGGAAAAGGAAACAGGAAGTGGACAGGCTTCTACAACATAACACTTATTCCTCTTTGTCGAAACTCCATATACTCATAAAAGACATACACTTGTTCTACTTTTAAAGGTTATTAACTATGGGCTACCATGTCTGTCTGATTCTAGTACTTTATTTTGTTACAAGAGCATCATATTTTCTCAATATTATTGTTGTTGAACTAGCACTGAGAAACAGGTGAAGTGGGACTTAAAAAAAGTGAGTTCAGATAAAAAAGTGTGTGTGTTCTTTTATCTTTCAGGTGGTCATTTCAATTACACTTATGATACAGATATTTTTGACATGCAAGTCTGGATGACATTACTATTTTAATTGTGGGGAAATAATCCACTGTAAGATAAAGACAGCAATAGAGAAGCATTTATTCCGATTCCATTGACTGGATTCCATGAGCTCCATTACCAAAAATGAGCTTCCTGTTAAATAAGAGTAAGCTAGAAAGAGTTCAAGCTCTCTGGGGGGGGGGAAAAAAAGTGTTATTATTGATGTTATCATTATTTTTTTTCCTCCAGTTGCAAATAGAATCTTTAAACTTGCATGTGTTTTAGTCTAGCTCTGATTTTACACTGGTGGATAACTCTAGACATCCCAATTATAAATTGATATTTGATCTTTCAAGCAATTAAATGTGATAGTGGAGACATTCTTTCCCATTTGTGAAATCTAGTTACACTTATCTTGCTATGCAGGTTTAGTTATAGACAGTTTCCTACTTCTTTACCCATGTCTAGTCATGATGAAAACAAACCAACCAACCAACCCACCGCAACTGAACAGTTTACAAAACAGCTGAAAAGTTCCTGTTGACTGAAGAAAGAAGTCTGAGGACCGATCTAAATTTCCTCAGGGATGATAAAAATAGATCAAGTATGTCAGCATTAGAAGGTCAATTTACAGAGAAATACCAAAGACGTTGCATGAAAATGCACTTTAAAGGCAGGATAACATCTTGTTTGGCAACTGCTCTTCTTTCAACTTACATATTGGAATCTATCTTGTAATTGTAAAATTTTCCACACCATACCACATAGTTTTATGGTTATCTGATGAAAAGTTAAATGGATAAGTCTATTGGTCTATTGTTTACACGTTATACCTTTTTAAATGTAATCAGAAAGCCTTTGCTCTATCAAAGAAGATAAAATGATAAAACTAACATCCAAGCAGTAAAAATTGACTAGTAAAACTACTGAGAGCTTATCTGATTGAAGAAAATTTCTCATTTTCAGTTCAGTAAAGAGCTGACTCTAAACTGATGGACCTCAAATTTCCTTATGCCTCTTATTCACTGAACAACAGAAGACAATCCCGTCTTTGGCGAGGAAAGTGTTTAAATGCTACCCTTTTCAATGACCATGGAGGTGGAGTTAGCTATTTCCTATCAGCCAGTCATCAGAACAGCCCAGGACTTTATTTCACCATTTCCTTGGCTGCAAAAGAGAAGCATCAAATCCCTAGCTTCTACTGCAGCTTGGTCAGCAGCTGTCACTGTGCTCCAGATGCAGAAGTGGGGTTAAGAATCAAGACCCCCTAGGCACAGTTTCCAATTTTTCAGATGCAGGCTGAAAAATCATTTTCCCACAACTAGGTAAAAATATTCCAAGGACTGATTCCATATAATTACTGTGTGAAAAATAGTAAGTTACACTAGAAACCATAAGGAAAACTGGCACCTATTTTGACCCCAAATCCTTTAGTATATAGTCACAATACTAATCTACTATCCCACTTATAACAGTGGACAACTTATTAGTTGTTGGGAATAGGAAGTTGTATTAAACAGGGTAGAAAATTTCATGGAAGCATTATATATACCACAAAAATACATAAAAAAAAATTAGTGGAGTAGTAACAACACTTTTCTATACTAGAACTACTCTCGGACTTCAAGGAGCAAAGAAGTGCAATTACAATTACAATGCAATTACAGCATTATTTAAATATGGATATTACTCTTAATTACAAGATACTTTCACTGGCATATAAAATATTTTTTTCCAAATAATTAAAACTTCTTCTTAAAATGTTCTGTAACACAGTAACGCTGCACAGTTAAGACAGATTACTTGAAAATTGAATCTAAATGTACTGTAATTCACACTCATTAAAAAGCTAGACATTTTTCAAGTGAATGAAACTGTTCTATAAAAATCAATTCACTATACAACAGTAACATATTACAAACCTGCAGTTAAAGTGTAGTCATTTAAATGGGAGGAACACTAATCCAGCAGTAATAATTCTATTAACTCAACACTTATTCATATTTAAAAACATAAAATACCCACCCTGCATCTGTGAGACAGTGTAAGGTATCTTTAGACTCAATAATTGTTGATTAGTTATGAAAAGACAAATTATTATACATAAGAAGTTTAAAACATACATTTAGAAATGGAAAAGGGAAATGACTTGCAGAAACACTTTTATCTTCCATCTATAGCTCTTGGTCCTGGTATTTGATATTTGACCTAAAATTAATGGGTTTGTTTCATTTTATTATCTTAATGCAAACTATCAGATGATTTATAAGATATAATGACACATAAGTCTATAATTAACATTATACTTCACTGAAAACATAAGCTGACACATGTTATTTACAGATTTTCAGGGCATTTTGATTTACTGAGGGGAGTTGAAGAAGTGACTTTTGTTTGCCTCTTTAATATTAAACATTAAGCATAAAAAGGTAGAATTTAGAAAATTGACAATTGGTTATCTTAAGTAGTTGAAGTCTACCTTTTATTAAGAATAACCCAGGCTCCCATTGTGGAGCCCACATTCAGCTTCATATATCAGTGTAAAACTTCAGACATCTCCCATTGCAGAAGTTGTGATTATGATCATGATATTTTAGTCTAAATAGCTTATTTCTTCCATCTCAAAAAGTCAAAATAGATTGTTTGGATCATATTAAACATTTCTAAGCCTTTTGTTGCAACAGACTAACATTCTCTTTTTCAGTTTTCATGAATACAATATAGAAATTTGGCAGGGGAGTGACAGTTGTACGAGAGATATGTCTACCTCCACCCATAAGTAAATCTACTCCATTTCAGCCCAGTTATGAGCCTTTTAAAAGTTGCAATTTTCACAAGTTAGAACACTTGGCCTTTAAATCCATGCTGAAATCTGGCACGCTTCAATCTTTCTATCTGAATCAGGTTAGCTAGAGTGGGGATTGAAAACCACACACACAGGTAGTTGTATAAGCCCACAATGTCAAGATACTTTTGGTATGCAAGTCTGCATCAACAAGTTATGCTGCATAAGGCAGCAGAAATGTCCCAGCATTCGTTACATGTGATAAGTGTGTGCTATATAAACTTGCTTCAGCATCAAGTGCTTTTTGGACAAATGATGTGCACAATTCTCAGTAACTATAGTCAAGTCCAGTTTCATCTGGATGTTCCTGCACTTCAAAAGATTCCTGATGCATAGTCCATTCTGCAGTGCCATAACACTGAAAGATTGAAATTGAGCTTTGCGAAATGTTGCTTCAGGTAGACAGCTGACTTTGGTAGCGCCATTATTTTTCCGGAGAAACTGAAATTTGTTACCATGGCCACATCCCACCACAAATAAAAAACATTACATTCTCTTACATTTTGGTACTCTAGTGAAGTTATTTCCTACCTGTATTTTAATATATTTAGCTGTTGAGATAATTATTTCAAGAAAACCTCAACCTGCCTTTGGGCAGATAAGATGCAAACAAGCTTCAGTGTGATTAAAGGCTTCACTGTGAAGAGATAAGCACTTACAGTTTGATTCCATGTTACCTGAAATTATGACGATGGGTGACAAGGCAACAGAGTTGGCTTCACACCTACTCAAACCCATGACAAACCAAGAACATTTATGTCAAGAACACTTAAGGAGAAGCAGCTCACAAAATGTATTCCACTTGTGAAAAAGAATCACTATATTGTTTATGGGCTTTGGGAAATTGAAGACACTGTCTTTGGCTATATAGATTCAAACTGCATACAGATCATAGCTCTTTGATGACACTGTTAGCAATAAAAGGATTCAGATGAGCAGGAATGCAAATTGCCTGATGATCAGTGAGAATACCTCCATTTATGTATGACATGAAGTATGGATCAGAAACTGAAAATGTGATGGCTGACTGCTTATCTCATCTGCCCTTATCTCTACCAGATGCCCAGATAAATAATGATATAGAGTACTTGCACAGATTACAAGCGTACTTACTACAGCACAAGAGAGCTGTTTAGATCTACAATTTAACACATCTCATTCATCAGAAAATCATGTGATTTCCTGATAACAAGGCGGTCTAACAATACCAAATATCTTGATTAATTTCTACAACAGCATATTATACTACAAAAATGAACTTTTCTTACAAGATATACATGACAGGCTTGTTCACTGTTTGTTTTTGTTTTTTTTTCCAATGGATACAGTTGTTTCATGACAAACATCAACAACTGTCAGAACAAAACAGTAATTATAAAAACTCAGCTGTGAGCCAGAATTGCATGTTCAAGTCAAAGTTGGTCTAAACTTGAAGCCAATCTTATGCAAAAATGCATTAATTTATATGCTATCACTAGAAAATTTTTTGATTGATATTTAAGGCCCATTTGGTCACACACTGACCTGCTTGCTATTCTACTGCCTTGGTAGGTTATCTGAAAAAAAGTTTATAAACTCTACTCACATCTACTATTAAAATCAACTTCCCACCTATTCTTTTCAGTATACAATGAACAATCTCATTCAATCTCATTTTTTCAGAGTACCTTCAAACTCTTTTTTTCTCAGAGGGACAGATTTTATATACAGGCAAAGAACATTCTGCCTTCGAGACACCAGAGAGATTGAATGCCTCAATAAAACTTTGAAAAAGATTGCTAACTTGGAAAGAAAAGCTTGAAAATTCTTCACTACAGAGTTCCTACAAACTTGCAAGGTTACATGTTATCCAGCAATTCAAAGAACACCTGCTGATTTACTGCATGGATGGAGAATGCATACAAAGCAAAATGTTAAATGCTATTAAATTACCATTGTCTTAAGCTGAAAGATCACAATTGGATACAAGACAGAGCCCAAAAGAAACAGCAAAAATTTGAAATATACACAGATTGGCAGAAAATACCTTGAAATACACATTTGTGAAACTATGACAATCTGGAAGCACTCCGTAAATAAGATCTCTTAGAGTGTTTCTCTACTGTCAGTTTGATTGCTCCTTGTTTCATTCCACTGCAACAGGAAATAAGAACGGGGCAATACTTAATCTTGCTCCCTCCTCCTGGTTCACACACTCATGTCACAGCTCTCATCATGTAGAGCATGCTCTTCACGTTATTCTGTGACAGCCCGTGAGGCAGTCTTCTTTTTATTTTGTCTGTATTGTAAAGAGATACTAGTTGTTAAAAAAATTAATTAAACCTGGGGGGTTTTTGTGGCTTAAGCCATACTGGAGTTGCGAAGAGAAGTGCTATCACTGCTGATCTTCAAGTAATGTTCAAGACCTTGGGGTCTGGACACAGTGCTGCGGGTGTGGCCTCACCAGTGCTGAGTAGAGGGGAAATACCACCTTCCTTGACCTGCTGGCAATGCTCCTTCTAATTTAGCCCAGGATACTGTTGTCCTTGCTTGCTACAGGACCACATTGTTCAGCTGGCTCATGTCAACTTGGTGTCCACCAGGACCCTCAGGGCCTCTTCTGCAAAGCTGCTTTCCAGCTGGATGCCCGCAGCATGTACTGGTACATGTACTGGTGGGGTTCCTTTCAATTACACAGGATTTAGATGGTTAGGAACCCAGTGAATGTTAAAGAGCTCTAGAAATTGTTCAGTGTATCTCAGAAACCAAAAAACTAGAAAGAGAGTGCATGTCCCCATGAAGCATCCTTTCACCCTTTTTTTTTTTGAAAAAGAAGAGAAAGAGAAAGAGAGAAAGAGAAAGAGAGAAAGAGAGAAAGAGAGAAAGAGAGAAAGAGAG
>VWZL01000813.1:0-29731 GCA_013396915.1 Stercorarius parasiticus
CATTTGGCCAATGCCCTTAATAATTTGGTCTGACTTTTGCTCAGCCCTGAAGTGGTCAGGCAGTTGGACTAGATGGTCATTGTAGGTCTCTTCCAATTAAATATTCTGTTCTGTTCTGTTCTGTTCTGTTCTGTTCTATTCTACTCTATTCTATTATAAATCTACTTGTACGCAGTCCAGTCCCTGACTTCAGTTTCTGAGATCATGGATGAATTCTCACAAGAAGAAATTTCACCAGCTTTTTCTCCATAAAATGCAAGAGACTGTAAGAGAATTCATGAGGGATATAAACAAAAATAATCCCATACATTGTAAACTGCAAGGACCAAATTAAAGCAGGGATATTAATCTAAAATTTCATACACACAATGAACAGTCATATAAATGCATGGTGATATCAATATGTGCAGGGTATTTAGGAATTAAAGGTAACATGGTATACATTGCAAATTACTTGCCTGTATTGGCTTGATAGTAAACAAGTCAAATACCAGTTTTACATCCAAGAAAAAATTTAAAGGGAGTGAGTAAAGAAGAAAAAATCTGTCCTTTATACCTATTCATCTACAGAAAAATTAGATCAATGTTTTATAGTTAAAAAGGTGTTCTACATTTTAAAAGAGTTTTTTATACTTAAAATGGGGAACAGATATTTCCAAGTTTCATTTTACATTCCCAGGTCTCATGAGTCAAATTCAGTCCTGATGTCACACAAAACTCCCAATGTACTTAAGTTCTTCTCCATTTATGTTCATGACTGTGCAGCTACAAAGGTTACTAAGATTTTTTCTTGCAAATAAAAACCATTTATTCTAGGAAGTAATATTTACACAGTGCCTATTATGACAGGATATATCTCTAATTGGTGTCTCTGGCAACATTTAAAACACAAACACATTTAGTCTGTACAGTACCAAACCAAAACAATACTGAGTTTATCCAATTCAATACCAAATAAATACAAAATGAAGCAGTGATGCTATTTATCTCTATTTTATAATTCATCGAACCTAATCAATTACATTTAACATATTTTATATCGATTATAGAATAACAGTGGACAGAGATCACGGATATGAATTGAGTTGAACCTAAATAGCTGAAACTGAAATACAGTTTTAAATTCATTGAACTCTTGCAGTACCCAGATCCAAGCGCTGCCTTGCACTGTCTTCTACAGATATATATTTTGCAATATGATATGGTAAGGCAAGAAGGTTGATACGGTTTTAGAGTTCTGCTATAATTGAAAACCTCTTACTTTCTTAAGAATCTGTCATGGTTTAACCCCAGCCAGCAGCTCAGCCCCACGCAGCTGCTCACTCACTCCCCCCAGGTGGGAGGGGGGAGAAAATCAGAAGAGTAAAAATGAGAAAAAACTTGTGGGTTGGGATAAAGACAGTTTAATAAGTACAGCAGAGAAAAACAAGGAATTCAAGCAGTACTTCCGATCGTCAGGCAGGTGTTCAGGCACCTCCAGTAAAGCAGGGCTCCATCATGTGTTACTGTTAATTGGGAAGAAAAACACCATCACTCCATATGTCCCCCCACTTCTTCCTTCTTTCCCCAGCTTTTATTGCTGAGCACACTGTCATACAGTACGGAATATCCCTTTGGTCAGTTGGGGTCAGCTGTCCTGGCTGTGTCCCCTCCCAACTTCTTGTGCCCCCCCAGCCCACTCACTGGCGGGGCAGCGTGAGAAGCAGAAAAGGCCTTGACACTATGTAAGCACTGCTCAGCAATAGCTAAAACATCAGTGTGTTATCAACACAATCACAGATGAAATCTCACAGAATAATGAATATTGCAGGCTTTTTTTTTTCTTTGAATTGCTGTTTTTACTACCCATGTTTGTTGTGCTGACACCTCTGCTGTCACACTCCTAAACAAGGAGCTCCTGCTGTAATCCTGCTCGCTCTTCACAGGAGAGACCCACAATACAAATGGCCACAAAACTCTTGGCAGGGAGAGGAGACCTTGGACAGTCCTTCTCTTGTCAGTTAAACAAAACTTCTGAGCCCTCTTGAGGGCCACCTTGCCATGTGCAGGTGACCTCTACCCCAGGACATAATGGACATAATTTGCCAGTCTACATTTGTTCAGATAAGATTATTGTATTTGCCTCAGCTTAAAAAAAGAATCCAACTGGTTTTGTTATTTTTAAGAGAAAAAAGAAGAAAAAGATCAGGCATGCGGATGAGGCCTGCTTTAGCGAAGTATATTCTCTTCAGCTCTTCTGGTGGTAGAGAGTGAGTGGTGGTAGATGAAGATAGTCTGTCCCTCTGAAGTCTCCAAGGAATACTGGGCTGTTCAAGTCACCAACAATAAAGACAACCGTATACATTGCATCCTTCAGCTCGTAGGGTTTACACATTTGGCAGAATTTGTGACACGCTGACCCTACTAGATATCTTAGGAAGCTAAGAACAGGGTATATTAGTGGTTTTTTGTAAATTTAAATTTGAGGGGAACAAAAATCCCATGTGTCGTATTTATGCCAATAAAATATGTGGTAAGAAAATGAAAGAAGATTAATTTTCAGATTCTTGTTCAGTTTTAGCATTCTGCTCCCACAGAAACCAGTTTTTCTTGACTGTCAGGAACAAGTAAGCAACCCTAACTAACCCTAACTGATCTGTCATTCAGGGCACCTACATCCTCTTTGGCAGTAGTATAATGCAAATAAGGAGTGTTCAAGCTTAACTTTTTTGATGCATTAGAGTAAACTATAGTTCCCAAATGACAGGTGGATAAATTCTACATGCCTGCATTTATCTTCAGCTATGTCTCAACTGTAATTCAGAAAAGTAAAAAGGAAAATATCCTTAAAAGATTAGCTTGTTATTTCATCTTTTTAGCTCTTACAATAAACATATGTGTATCAAAAATGTGGGACTTCATAGGCATGGCAGGGTAAATAAGAAAGACTGTAGACAGTCAGTTATCACAGGAACCTGTAGACTTAAGGAGTCACCCTTAAACCTATGTTACTGGTGCTGTGAGGTAAGAGGTGCAACTGTAGCTCTGCTTCTTGTGTCATTCTTTGTCACTGAACTTCCAGTGTGCAGCTTCTTCTTGTAGCTCCCTTCTTTCGCTCTTTCCCTTGCAACACTCAGCAGTTTCCAACCCTTACTTCCTGAGGGTGCTCAGTTGCTCTTCAGGAAAGGTCTAATCTCCCTCCAGAGCATCCTACCCGACACACTCAATTTCTTCTTAAAATAAAATAACAGACTAACCAAGATCAATCAGTGAAGAGAACAAACACTATCTGTCATGGGTGAATATGTTTCTACTTGACAGGAAGTAGGTGCACGCTGCCCGCCCTTCTGTATGAGAAAATATTGAATTCCTTCAGACCTTCTAGGTTTAGGTCAAAATCTCAGAGTTTAAGCCTGTCTTTATACCCTGAGTAAATTTGGATTACAGTATCTAAGCCCCTTTTTCTCTCATATGAGTACTAGCATGGTTGCAAGGGGCTATTTGTTCTTCAAAATAGTGGTTTCCAAGAGTTTGTCCAAGTCCCAAATGACTGCTGGACCCTGGAAGGTCCTGCTGCTTTGAACATGTCTTTTCTCCCTCCCCTCTGAGAGCATCCAAGCTGACTGGGATAAATAAAGTGAGAGAAGTAGCAATTTTAATTCTGAAAATTTAGAAGTGCTGGGTTAATACATATATCACTTAGTAATTTGTGTGAAGAACAATATGTCTGGAGAAAATAGAATGAGTTAATAAAAGTCAGGTTAGAGCAGGAGCTGCATGGGGGGAAATATGGGTACACAGGGTCTAGCTTGAATTACATCTCAGCACGCATAGCAAAGGAAGCACACAATATTCTAATAAACTTCTGCTTCTGATATGTAGCTGGTATCAGAAGGCAACAGAATGACGAGACCATCTACATATTTGACAGTGGTTTATCCAGGCAGAAAGAAGACTAGCTGGATATGCTAGTAGAGAAGGAGGGAGACAGCATACTACACAAGATGGTTTAAGGGATTAAAAGATGACCTGTTATGCATTTAAAGTTAGTTGACCCATATAACATTTGACTGCTAGCATTTTGAGAATTAGGGCCTGTAATTTCTCTCCATGCCCTCCTCAGAAATTCCACCCTCCATATATGTTTTATACCATGACTTTTATTTCTATTCCATTACAAGAAATCAGAGAGCTCATGTAGACGTAGCCTACAACAGTATTTTGCAGTATGTTTAACTGTCCACAATAGTACAGAAAATATATGTAAGTGCAACAGCTTTAGAATAATAGAATTCTAGAATGGTTTGGGTTGGAAGGAACCTTAAAGATCATTTAGTTCCAAATCCCCTGCCATGGGCAGGGATACCTTCCACTAGATCGGGTTGCACTTAATTAATCTATTTCTTAAAAGCAATGAGTCTTTCTCTTGTCATCCCATAAAACCGATGCCAAAAGTGCTAACACAGTTGCCCTTCTTGCTCCTCTATGATCCAGTCTATCTGCTTTCAGCAATAAGACCTGGATTAATCTCACCTGTCTTGAGATCTTTGGCTGGAATTCTAAGTGTATGGTACCGTACAATGATCCTAAAATGCCTTTGTAATAAAAAAAAGAAGTATCTGTAAAGAGTGACCCAGAAATGCAGTAGACATTTCACTGTGTGCAGATTATAGAGGGATGTATGGAAATTCTGTTTCTAGCTGAGATTAGGTGGAATTAATCCTTGACTGAATCATATACCTTTGTAGCACATGCTTTATAGCACCTGGCAGTTTTCTGTCCCAAATGGCATTAGTGACTTCAGTTAGCAAAGCATGGCAGCAGAATAAGGGTACTAGAGATCGTCCTTTGAGAAAAGGTGCAGATGTTGCTAAATTTAACAAATCTACAGGTTTTTTTCTGGGGATGTTTTGTGCAACTGTAGAAAAGATGTAAGCCAATCCTGACTCTACAGTTCAGCATTCACATATTGCCCCACAAGAACAGGAGTCTTTGTCTTGTTGCGTTCTCCGAATTCCCCGTATTACCTGCAAAAAGAAAAAAAACAACCCAAAACCCCAAAAATTCAAGCACTGTAGATATTTTTGGCATTGAATGGAAGGAAAAATTAAATTTGCATTTGCCTGTATCTTAACTCCGTATTTTTTCTGGTTATCTAAGGTTTCGGTTTTGCTACATTCTAGAAGGGCGTAAGACCAGAAAACCTTAACTTGGCATTAGCAATGATTCTTGACACTGAATATAGAGATCACATAGAAAAAGAAGGATGAGTTTTCTTTTCATTTAGCGCTGCCATGACATCATCCAGAATAATTCATTCTAATCTTAACACTACAGAGATTTTAATAAAATTGTGAGACTTCAGAAGTGAAAAACAAATTATTAAGAAGATGGTATGATAACATTTTGTTGAAAGGTGACTTTTTCTGCAAGTGGGGAAGAAGTGGAAATGTAACAGTATTCAGAAAATACAGAAAAGTGAAAAAACAGGGAATAGCTGAAGTTGTTCCAAAAGATTCTGACTTGGTGAAACAGGAAAGCTGTATAAAAAGAACATGACTGAACACTGAGAACAAAAAACATCATGAATACTTCATTTAAAAGGGTGATGCAGATTTCATTATGAGCAATTGCAAATGGTACTAGGAAATACATGATAGGTGCTATAGGAAAGAGTTCCGTTATTAGGCGTAGATCTCTTTACCTGACTGTTCAAAATTGTTGAACATGTGCATCCATTGAGAGGTCAGAATGCTCTACCTGTCTAAAATCCAGATTTTTTGCTTCAGGCAAGAGAAATCTCTTCTAGCTTTAGCAACCAAGCTAACCAAGCTAACCAATTTAGATGCCTAAGTCAGAGATAGTAACCACAGATGTTCTCCATAGCTAATGGACAGAAATAGGCATCTGCAAGTGAGCAAAACAACTCATCCCGAGGCATCTAAGGATCCTTGACGATGTCATAAATGATCTGGATGATGGGGTAGAGTGCACCTTCAGCAAGTCTGCAGATGACAGCAAACTGGGAGGAGTGGCTAATACACAAGAGGGTTGTGATGCCCTCCAGAGAAGTGACAGGCTGGAGAAATGAGCTGACTGGAACCTCATGATGTTCAACAGGGAGGAGTGTAAAGTCCTACACCCTAAGCACCAGTATACACTGGGGGCCACCTGGCTGGAAAGCAGCTTTGCTGAAAAGGATCTGGGGCTTCTGATGGACAAGCTGGACATGAGCCAAGAATATGCCCTTGACACACAGAAGGTGAATGGTATCCCAAACTGCATTAGGAGGAGGGTTGCCAGCGGGTTGAGGGAGGTGATCCTTCCCCTGTACTCAGAACCAGTGAGGCCACACCTGAAGTACTGTGTTCAGTTCTGGGCTCTCCAGTAGAAGAGAGATATCAACATATTGGAGAGAGGACAGCAAAGGGCCACAAAGACGACTAAGGGACTGAAGCAACTGACATATGAGGAAAGGCTGAAAGAGCCGGGACTGTTCAATGTGGAGAAGAGAAGAGTAGGCTCAGGGGGAATCTTTTTAATGTATATAAATGCCTGAAGGGAGGTTGTAAAGACAGAGCCAGGCCTTATTTGGCAGTACCCAGTGACAGGATCAGAGGCAATGGGCAAAAAACACAGGAGGTTTCCTCTGACTATGGGGAAATACTTTTTCACTGTGAGAGTGACCGAGCACTGGCACAGGTTTCCCAGAGAAGTTGTGGAGTTGGAAGCAGGGGGTTGGACCACATTTATTTCCAAAGATCCCTTCCAGACTCAGCCAGTTTGTGATTCTGTGAAGGAAGCTTATATATTCACCCTCACAAAAGCTTGATTCACTCATTTGATTATGAACAGAAAAGACGGTGAATAGCTTAGAGGTTCAGCCTCTAGCCATATGAAGTTAGGTTAGATGACTTTGATGATTTTCACTCACAGTTACCAAAATACAGATTTAATTTTGTAAGTAGCCAGCTTTTGGACTTATAAGCATAGGAAAGCCCTTAAGATGACTTCTCCACTGTTTTTAAATTTAATTTTCACCAGTTCAGTAAACTGTGAACAAGGTCCGTATCAGAATGTGAAGATTATAAAACTTCCTATTCCATAAATAGCTGTTCTGGTACCTTATCTGATCTAAGCTAAATTTTTTCTTCTGGAAATGAATTCACAGGGGAAGAAAAACAAAATTACATAGTGTAAGCATAGCAAATACAGCATAATTCTTGTCAACAAAAACTGCTGCATAATTGTAACATAATCTTTCAAAATTTTTGACCTTTGCCTCATTCTTAGTAAATGTTATTCCTGTAGCTAATTTATTTTGTAACTGGAAATTTTGCAAACTGCTTTGAAGTAGCTGAAAAAGAGTCAAACGAAAGCACACAGAAGTTGGTCAATATGAAGTGTAATTTTTCACTGGATTCTCTTCCTAAGGTATGAATATGGGAAAGTATTTATTGGGAACCACTCAGTAAACTGACATTACTTAAAGCTTTGTAAATATCAAACTAAGACAAAATTACTGTACATGTAAGTATCCAGAATTTTTAACGTGCTTCCTCAGTTTATTCATGCAAATAAGATCAAATAGTGTAAAGAATTGCTGTTCCTCAGCTGAAAGTTACTATTGCCATTTGTCACCCCCCTTAGCTGAAATACAGTCACTGTCATTGAGACAAAGAATCATTCAGACTGGAAGTGACCCTGGGAGGTCTCAAGTCCAACCTTCTGCTCAAAGAAGAGTCAATACTGAATTCAGAGAAAGTTGCTCAGGGATTTACCCGCAAGTCCACACTGATTATTCTGAATTTCCTCATTTTTCTACATGCTGCTAGAAGTGGCTTTCAGGCAGTCTTGCTCCTCAGGGACAAGCCTGAAGTTCTCCAGATTGTGCTGCTTGCCATTTTTTGAGTACAGGACATTTGCTTTTCTCCAGTCATCAGGAACCTCCCTGCCCCAATATCTATGACCATTCAGAAATGATAGCGCCACCATGCTCTGCCTCCTTGGAGGCGTCCTGTTTTGTCCCATGGACTTTAATGGGTCAAGATTTCTCAAGAGAACCCTGACTCAATTCTTTTCTGCTACTGTTATTTCCTCTCCTCTTTAAACCCTGTCCCTAGGCACAAAGGCACAAGTGCAGACTAAGACACCAGCAATTAAATTTTCCCAACTGTGCACGCAATAACTGGAAATTTAAGTGAGCCAAATTCTTATATCACTCATATATTATCACAGGAATACATCTAATTGTGTACTAAAGGTATTCTTAAATGTATTTTGTCTTCAAAACTTATACTGAGAGTGATCTAATTTTATTCAGGCATCTAAAGCTTAACTGTATAAAGATGTAGTCATGATAGTTTAAACCATCTCATCACAAGATCAGAAAAGCATAAGAAAAAGGAAGGAAGGGGCAGCTGGGAGTGCAAAAAAGAAGCCAGAAACACCCAACTCTGACTTAGACTAAACTGTCACAGAATCACCTACTCATCTGAATGCCAGCACCCTCAGCCATTTTTAAAGCCCATAGAGGCAAACACCTGCAATGAGCAGGTCATGTTAATCTAAACCAGAGCAAACAAGTCGTCTTCTGTGTGTTCTTGTTTGACTACAGAAGCAGCATGGGGTGACTACCTTTGAGACAAACCATCATTTGATGACCATTGATTTCCACAGTAGTTTCAGCTTAACAAAGTCATAACTAACCCACAAACAGATGCCTTAGTGTAATTCAGTGGACAGTATGGAGAGAAAAGCATTCAGTGAAGCTAGGACCTATTTCAGCCAGCACTGTCAGCCAAGTAAGTGTTTGTCAGACTGCATCCTTGGCTGAACGGGATTTAGATATCTGAAGTCAGACTAGAGATCTCATCTCTTATGTGTACGTAAGGTAACCCTGCAAGTTTCTGTGTGTGAAATATTTGAAGCTCTATCTTAAAAAAAAGACACATCTACAATATTTTCTGTTATTTCTTTGAATGTTATGTGCAGATCATAAAATTGTGAGAGTTTCATTATAGCTAATGGCAAGTTATTTGCAAATATAGACTTAGGAAGTTGGAACCAAAGATATGAGCATTTCCAGGCATGCACCAAATACATAGTTATGGACTAATACTTGAAAATTCATGTCTTTTGGATGTAAATGTTGGCTTAACTCATTTCCTTATTTTTCTGTTTTCACTGTGAGGGAAATTCATGTTTCATTTCAGCAAATATTATTCTAAATCTAATTTTTTGGTGGGCTAGTTTGGAGGAAATTAATATTTGTTCTTGGTGTAAGAAATAACAAACAGTGTTTTAAAAAATCTGTGTTCATAAATAAATATTTTGAGTATGCTGAGTTTTCTGTACAAGCAATTCCTAGCTAACTCTCCAAGCTTAACTTATGGGTTTTGTCTCTGAAACATTTACATTGTGCTAGACATGCTGAAGTAGCTTAATAATTCAATAAATAAATTCATTCATTACTTATTTAGTACAGTACCAGATGAAAAGAAAGCAGCCAGTGTCATCCACTAATTTTCCACTTTGTTAAAAATTATCATGATAGTATTGACATTGAAAAGGAAGCAATATCCATTACTGGGGTTTCCAAAGTGAAGAGGCAAAAAGAGGCTGTTGTGCTGCTTCTAGTGCTGCAGTTGTTGATGATGGAATTTTCTCCCTGTTGTTATAAATGACCTGGCCTGAGAATTTCCATTCTGCTGTCACTCAGAGAAATGTTAATGACTTTTCAATCCCACTTTTCTTTTGTATGTCAGTGTGCTACCTAAATTCAAGGCACTGTCTTGGAATATATTTATGCCCATAAATTAAATCAGCAGGTAATCAATGTTTAATGTTTATGCTGCAGACACCTCAAGATTCTTTAACACCTAATTACATTTGTATTATCAGATTACTGTAGAAAAACCCCTGGACCAGATTCTTATCCACAGCAATACATGTTATGACATTGATTTCAGTGCCGTCCCATTGAAATAAGGACTCACATGAATTAAGAATCTAACTCTTAATGGAAGAGAAGTTAAAAGTTGGGGGAGGGGTAAGAGTATAGGGATGCCCTTTGACATTCTTATCGGAATTTATTTGCTTTTCAAAGTTGCATTACAGAAGAAGAAAACCCGTCAAGGTTTGTATTAACCTTACACATGTGTTAGCCTCTTATATTACAAAGAGTTACTGTAACACTATTAACAATAAATAAGAATATTTAGGTGACAATTTGCACAGCACCACCACCCAGTTTCCCTTAGGACCAGGCTGTACATATGCTTTTATAGCAGAACTGCCAACAGAAAATCTAAACATAAAGGATCATCAATTTTAATTTTCCTCCATACCTTCAATTTTTAAACAAGACAACACCACTAATGATATAGCAGAAATTCTCAGTCACATACGCAAGTCTTTCCTCCTCTTGTTTTTTTCTGGATTCATTAAGGGTGGTATTCCCACAACAAACTGCAGAAATAAGATGAGAAATACTGTTTTCACATAGGATTACTTGTCTCATTGTACCAGTGCATCATTTGTTTTACAATTTGACTAAAAGTGCATGTTTTAAAACTAGTATTAGTTATTTAGTAGTACTAAGAAACTGTAATTTGAATCAGGGTCCTATTGTATCTACTTGATTCAAACAAGGGAAAGTCAAGTTTTCCTGTCTATCCTAAAATCTGGTCAAAGACAAAAACTATAATCAGACAGTACAAAAACTGAAAACAAGAGAAAACAAAGAGTGAATTTAGCAATAACAGTAGCACTGACAGTAAAATATTATATAGCCGCATGCAGAATTTCAGTGGTTCAGAATCGTATTTATATTATGATTCTTTTTATAAATAAAAAGACATCAGGAAACACTATAAAACTTGTTTGTTGCAATGTATGTAAAAGTCATATAATGGCACTCATTCGTGCAAATCACATTAACGTTTGGATCACGTCATAACCTAAAGTCATAAATATATTAAAAAAAAAATAAAATTCCCAGCAATAAATACGTACAAGCAAAACAGAAGTTGAAAATGAATACAGTACTTTTTATTCCAGGAAGAATTTTTAGCACTTTGATGAAGTGAAGAAGGCAATGAAAAATTCTGCATATTCTGGTGTAAATTTTTGCATTTAACGGACTTTTATGTTTTTCTCTAAGTTCTTCCCTCAATTGTGTTGTGCCTAGACAAGTAAATCACTCAAAGCACCATCATGAAAAATTGTGACTAAAACATAGGTAACACTTGAAAATCTATCCTTAAGTTTACCTTGCAGTAACTGGTTCTGCAGGATGCGAGGTTTACAAAGATTCCACTCTCTTTGTGCAGGTACAAGAAATGTAATTCCTTTTTAATAAACTAAAAGGGGCATGGCAAATTTATCAGATTCCCATTTTACTCAGTAATAAAGAAATCTCATTTTCAGGACTGCAGACTTGTCGAGACAGAGTATAGGCTTGAGAAGCTTAGCTACAGTAACATGAATAAGGATTCTTTCTTCTTTAACACAGTAGAAATTTGGTGAGTTGTAAGCAGTGTCTTCTTCGTGGAAATTAATTAGAAGCCTACTGTAGTATCAACAGAAAGAGTTATCTATTAAATCTTGTATCTAAGTAAAGTATTACACAATCGAATTATCTAAGTACAGATTGAACGCTGTATTCTAGTTAGAAATTTCAATCACGGTTTTCAGAAAGATTGCAGCAGAGATTACATGAGTTCAGTCCATGTAAGTCGTCATACATTCTGAGATATTCTTCATCATTAAAATGTGGCATGTACATTTGCTGTTTGAAACCCACAGAATCACAGAATGGTAGGGGTTGGAAGGGACCTCTGGAGATCATCTAGTCCAACCCCCCTGCCAGAGCAGGGTCACCTACAGGAGGTTGGACAGGATCACGTCTAGGCAATATCTCCAGAGAAGGAGACTCCACAACTTCTCTGGGCAGCCTGTTCCAGTGCTCTGGCACCCTCAAAGTAAACAAGCTATTCCTCACGTTGAGATGGATTTTCCTGTGTTCCGGTTTGTGCCCATAGCCCCGTGTCCTGTTACTGGGCTCCACTGAGAAGAGTCTGGCCCCATCCTCTTGACTCCCGCCCTTTAGATATATGTAAGTTTTTATAAGATCCCCTCTCAGTCTTGTCTTCTCCAGGCTAAACAGACACAGGTCTCTCAGCCTTTCCTCAGAAGACAGGTGCTCCATTCCCTTGATAATCTTAGCCCTCTGCTGGACTTTCTGCAGTAGATCCTTGTCTTTCTTGAACTAGGGGGCCCAGTACTGGACACAGTACTCCAGATGTGGCCTCACCAGGGCAGAGAGTAGACCGTGTCCCTTGACCTGCTGGACACGCTCTTTTTAATGCACCCCAGGAGACCATTGACCTTCTTGGCCACAAGGGCACATTGCTGACTCAGGGTCAACTTGTTGTCCACCAGGACTCCCAGGTCCTTCTCCGTAGAGCTGCTTTTCCGCAGATCAACCCCTAACCTCTACCAGTGACAAGACTAGACCCACTACTGACCCCTGGGGAACTCCACTAGTTACAGGCCTCCAACTGGACTCTGCACCACTGATCACAACCCTTTGAGCTCTGCCATTCAGACAGTTCTCAATCCACCTCACTGTCCACTCATCTAAACCTACACTTCCTAAGCTTACCGAGGAGGATGTTACGGGAGACAGTGTCAAAAGCCTTGCTGANACTGAGTGCCCCTGCAGCCCCAGCTCTCTGCTAGCCATTTCCCTGGGGACCTGCGAGTCCCTGAGCGGTGACGTTCTCATGGGATACTAAGCACCAGCCTGGAACCACCCAACATGATGATGCGTGAAATGGCTGAAACCTGCTCAGAGTC
This sequence comes from Stercorarius parasiticus, assembly GCA_013396915.1. Classification (NCBI taxonomy): domain Eukaryota; kingdom Metazoa; phylum Chordata; class Aves; order Charadriiformes; family Stercorariidae; genus Stercorarius; species Stercorarius parasiticus. The sequence continues at coordinate 12,841 of VWZL01000813.1, forward strand.
TTTGAAGGTACCTGTTATTCTGAAAATGTCAAAACCAGTTTCAGTGCAAATGTAATTGTGGGTCTAATTCAGACCTCTCTAGGAAGAAAAAAATCAGTATAAATATATCCAGTATGTAAAGCTGTGCTTTGGCTTCAGAAGGATGTCTAGGAAAAGAAACTGAAGAAGGGTTACATTAATCTGAGTGGTTTTGAACCATTGCAGTTCCAATCCCAGTTGCAAGAATACTGCCTCAGCCACCATGCTGGAATGATAAGGTAGTGGGACAATATTTACCCTTTCTGCTGGACCTTTATGCAGAAAGAAATGCAAAACTGATGAAAAGGTGGAAAACAAAAGAGCTTGACTTTCCAGTTCAAAGAGACGGAAGCTCCCAAGGAAGGCAGAGACCAAGAGATGCTGAAGAGAATTTCATAGTGAACAGAGGTGCTTACTGTCCATGCCTTATTCAAACACACTTTCTTAGATACCATTTCATATCGGTCAGCTCTAGGCTGTTCTTCACACAGGATATAAGAACACTTGTCACCTCTGGAGGCAACTATATACAGGGGTAGTTGCCTAAAAAAAAAGAAAACAACAGAGAAGGACAAGTACCTCAATTAGATCTTCCAAGGCAGGCTTTGTTAGGTGATTTCTTTTCTCTACAGAGAGACAGATCCCACAGATAATCCAAACCATACCACTGTAATCATCAGACTTAATAGCAGGCTGAGAACAACACAAAAATCGTCAGCGTAACTGGTCAGTCAGATGATTTCTGTGAATTCACAAGGAAAAAAGAAGACTAGATAAAGGTATCTGTCCCACCATGCAGTACTTGTACTGAGAATGAAAATGGATGTTGAAACAAAATTATAATCTGGGAGGGCAATGGTCTGAGAGTCAAAGGCAGAGCAAACAGACAGTAAATGTAAAATGTTTATCAGAGTGTCTTGGATCACTGGCAAGGCAAAATGAGGTTTTATCAGTTTCAGTAAAGAAACATTTATCCAGAAGCTTATAAGGTAATTAGTCTATTTTTGCTTTTAAATGCAAGAATGAAAGTCCAATCAATAGCGCAAACCATTCACAAACTGAGCTAACTATGTTTGAAAAGAAAGCCTTCTCAGACTGAGCTTGCTAAAACTTGGTTTCAGGAGGCTAAGAATAACTCCAAATCAGCAAGCACAATACTCTGTAGTAAGTAGTGAACAGAGACAATCTAAATTTTTAAGGCATCTCGAAACCAAATAATAACAAAATTCTGGGCAAAAAAAGAGGTATCATGTAAGATAGCTTACTGACAATTTTGCTTACCTCTGCAAAGAAAATCTATAGATAAAGGTTAGACAGACCAGTTCTGGTTATAACAGCTCCCACAGATAGCGTTAGGTGCAATGGTGTCATGGATAGGGAATATACGAAGAATCTTTAAAGCTTAAAAAAGAAATAAAAGTGGAAATGTGATACTATTGTAAGATCTGTTGGTCTTTTCTGTTAAACGGTGGCAAAAAACTCTGTGAAAGGAGGAATTATTTATGTAACCTTTGTCCATACTCAACACTAAAGCTAACAGCTGAAGTAAAGACTGCCTTGTTTCCCTCACACCTACATCAAACCCAAATACCTTGCAAGCTATCTATAAAGAAATTAAAGTTGGCATTGATGTGTCTACCTGAAGTTGGAAACTGCAAGTAATTGAACTGTGTGGAGGTTAATAAAAACACAATAGCTATCCAAGAAAATGAGTCAAAGCTGTGAGTCTTGATGAGTCCTTTTTTTAAAACGTGCAAACGTTTGAGATGCAATGTGTACAAGGCATAGTGAGACTGACAGTTCTGGTCAAATATAACATTAGCACTGTTCAAACACTGCAACTTAGTTATTACTTGCCAAGTCTATGCAACCTGTAGGGAAAATATAGCCTGACACTATACTGATCATCTCAGTATAAACAGAAATACACTGAAGTTATTTCAATGTAAGAAAAAAAATTAAAAAACCCAGAAGTTGATTAAGTTCTATGTAGAATAAGTTGTATTAATATATTCTTAAAAGCTACCTTCCATTTACTCAAGAAAAATAATAAAAAAGCTGTAGAAAGGACAATCCTACAGCCCAGAAATACCAAAGTTTTCCTGTGCAATTCTAACTGCTCCCTTGTGCTTACATATTATGACAGCCTAATTGCTAGATCACCTACTAATTTTCAAATGATACGTTAGAATATCTTGCAATAACTTTTACAGACCATATGAGACACATTTTGGAAGGTCTGGTTTTCCTGAGGAATTTCCCTATATCCCTGGGTATCTTGGTAAATAAATGTATTTATGGACATTCACACAAAAAAACAATATACATTTATAAAAAGATTGCTAAAAATGTATATTTTTGTTGAGAAAATTATATATAGCTGTGAAAGTGAAGAAAAATTTGTCACATTACAGATGTGTGCAAATAGCTTCAGTGAAGTTCAGTCTACCTTACCAACCTCCCACTGCCTTCCTCTCTCTAACTGTCTTCTTTATTGCAGTTCTAGGAAGACTGACTAAAGACTGAAAAGTACAGACCGAATCCTTTCAAGAACTTTAGTTGGGGATGTATCTGCTGAAGAAGGTCTCAAAACTTCTTCCTCTAATGCATGTGTTGTATGGACAAATGCAAACAACCAAAAAATTGTGCATTTTTCTTTTCCTTCACCTTCCACACCCACAAGTCTATGGGGCCAGATGGCATCCACCCAAGGGCACTGAGGGAGCTGGCTGAAGTGCTCACCAAGTCACTTTCCATCATTTACCAGCAGTTCTGGATAACGAAGGAGGTCCCAGTTGACTGGAGGTTAGCAAATGTGACACCCATCTACAAGAAAGGCAGGAAGGAGGATCCAGGGAACTACAGGCCTGTCAGTCTGGCCTTGGTGCTGGGGAAGGTTATGGAGCAGATCATCTTGAGTGCCACCACGTGGCACATACAGGACAACCAGGTGATTAGGACCAGTCAGTATGGTTTTATGAAGGGCAGATCCTGCTTGAATAACCTGATCTCCTTCTATGACAGGGTGACCCTCTTAGTGGATGAGGGAAAGGCTGGCTAAGACTTTAGTAAAGCCTTTGACAACATTTTCCACAGCATTCTCCTGGAGAAACTGGCTGCACATGGCTTGGATGGGAGTACTCTTCACTGGGTAAAAAACTGGCTGGGTGGCCAGGCCCAAAGAGTTGCAGTGAATGGAGTTAAATCCAGTTGGTGGACAGTCACGAGTGGTGCTCCCCAGGGATCAGTATCAGGGCTGGTTCTGTTTAATATCTTTATCAATGATCTGGATGAGGGGATCAAATCACCCTAAGTTTGCAGACGACACCCAGTTGGGCAGGAGTGTTGATCTGCTTGAGGGTAGGAAGGCTCTACAGAGGGATCTGGACAGGCTCGATCGATGGGCTGAGGCCAACTGTATTGGGTTCAACACGGCCAAGTGCCAGGTCCTGCACTTGGGTCACAACAACCCCATGCAGCGCTACAGGCTTGGGGAAGAGTGGCTGGAGATCTGCCTGGCAGAAAAGGACCTGGGAGTGTTGGTCAACTGCCAGCTGAATATGAGCCAGCAGTGTGCCCAGGTGGCCAAGAAGACCAATAGCATCCTGGCTTGGATCAGAAATAGTGTGGCCAGCAGGATTAGGGAAGTGATCATCTGACTGGTGAGGCTGCACCTCTAATACTGTGTTCAATTTTGGGCCCCTCTGTACAAGAAGGACATTGATGTTCTGGAGCGGGTCCAGAGAAGGGCAACGAAGCTGGTGAGGGGTCTAGAGACCAAGTCTTATGAGGAGCATATGAGGGAACTGGGGTTATTTAGCCTGGAGAAGAGGAGGCTGAGGGGAGACCTTATCGCTCTCTACAACTACCTGAAAGGAGGTTGTAGTGACATGGGGGTTGATCTCTTCTCTCAAGTAACAGGCAATAGGACAAGAGGAAATGGCCTCAAGTTGCACTAGGGAAGGTTTAGATTGGGTATTTAGGAAAAAATTTCTTCATTGAAAGGGTTATCAAACATGGTACCAGGCTGCCCAGGGAAGTGGTTGAGTCACCATCCCTGGAGGTATTTAGAAGATGTGTAGATGTGGCACTTAGGGACATGGATTAGTGTCGGACTTGGCAGTGTTAGGTTTAGAGTTGGACTTGATGATCTTAAGGTCTTTTTCAACCTAGATGATTCTATGACTCTATATGTAGGAGTAATTTTTAAAAAAATGACTTGGCATTCACACAGTGAATGTATCATGGCCAGCAGCCAAAAAACAATATTAGAATTTTCCTGCCAGGCAGGTAATCTAGTGTGTGTGGGAGTGAAACAGGGTTGTGCCGAGCTTCATATTTAACCAACTCCTAGGGACTGCCACTGACCAGGAATACCACAAGTGGTATAAAACCAAGAACTCTGCAGTCAGTGAAGCAGTTCACACCAGAGGGAAAAGCAAAGGAACTTACAGTCTCTTTCTGAGACTGCACAGGACTGCAAGAGTCAGCACAATGATGATGTTGGCATACCACAACACATGCTCCCCAGCAGCAGCCAGACTCACTGCTCCTGGCACAGAAGTCTTGATTGAGATGAAACTGCTGAAAGATGACTTAACCATTCAGGTCTCAGTTTGCAGAGAGTACCTGCTGCTTCTCTCCAAGACTCAGCTGGAAGTGATGGTGTCGTCTGTATGAGATGTGCTCTGCTCAAATCATTGAGCCACCAGGTTAATGTGCCAAGGAAGGAGATGAACAGACTGCATAGTGTTGGAGAGAGTAAATCAGAGGAAATCTACAAGTTCTCCATGAAGATTTGTCAGAGGTCAGCCAGAAGCTGAGTGGATGGTGGCTGGAAACACTTGTGACTTTCACCAAGAAAAAGAAGGCTCTTTCTACACTGCACACATGCAACTGGACAATACTTGCAACAGGGAAGAAAGAACAAGTTCCATCAGGGGATGCAGCGGATCCATATGTTGAAAAGGTGACATTAAGAGGCCCTAAGGGGCTGCAGTGGTTAAAGACTGGTGACAGAGGCACCACACAGCTGATGAGGTTTGCCATATTTGGAGGTTTGTTTCCAGGTGCTTGGATCTAAGATGTTGCAAAGAGATTGACAAGGCTTGCCCAGCCCTCAGACCATTACCTCTATCATCCCTGTGAGCACCAACATTGTCAAGGGAGACTCCAGGGCTCTGTGACCTAGGTGGAAGGGCACAGGAGCCCAGATATAGACTAGGGTAGGAGTGGAAACATGCTGTGGATGAGCAATTGGCTGAGCAGCTGGTTTTGTAAGCAGGGTTTTGCCTTTTATGACTCTCTTTGAGGAATGATGACAACTACAGGGAGGTGGCATCTTCAGACAAAATGTGGCATCTTTGTCAATAGGCTCAATTCACAAGGAGGGCTTTAGACTATGCTTGGCAGGGAATAAAGACCAAACCTTGAAGAGAAGGCAAAGAAAGAAGGGCTTGGTGGACAGTACAATGGGACAGGTTCACTGTTCCCCTGAGAAAACAGCACAACTGCAGATCCAGTGGGATGGGAAACTTCTCAACTTCCTATCACATGGAAATGAATAGGAGGAATTAGAAGTCCATAGACAGTCACGAGCTGTGGTGACAGGTTTATGACCTCACTGGAATAATAGAGGTGTAATGAGATAGCTCACACGGCTGGAGCACTGCAGTGGATGGATACAGACTATTTAGGAACCATGGGCTGAGAGGCAAGGAGAAGGTGCTCTCTACTACACAGAGAAAAGGCTTGAATGCACCGAGCTCTGCTATGGAAAAGATAACAGGCAAATCAAAGCTTATTTGACAGGATGATAGGGGAAGTCAATGTAGGGAACCTGTGATGTCTGTTACAGACTGCCTCAACGAGAAAAGGAGGTGGACAAAGGTTTCTTTGATCAACAGAAAGCAGCATCATGATTGCAGGCTCGGGTTCTCTGGCAGGGGTCTTTAACCACTCCAATAACTGCTGGAAGGGAATCATGGTGGTGTGTAAGCAATACAAGAGTTCTCTGGAGTCCACTGAGCACAGTCTTTTGACACAAGTGGTACATGAGATTAATTGCTGGGTCTTCTACTAACAAGTAAGGAAAAACTGGCTGGTGATATGAATATCAATCGAAGCTTTGGCTGCAGTGACCATGTGACAATGGCAGTTTAAGATCCTGAGAACGAAGGCAAGTAGCAGAATAAAGACCTTTGATCCCAGAGCAGATTTTGGTTTGTTCAGGCATTTGCTTGGCAGGATCCCATCAGAAGCTGCCCTGAAGACCAAAGTAGACCAGGAAAGCTGGTTATCTTCAAGGACACCTTCCTCAAAATGCAAGAAAGACTCCGTCCTGGTGTATTGGAACTTAAGCAGATATAGCAGAAAGCCAGTCTGACTTAATGGGGGACTCCTGATTGATCTAGAATGCAAAATAGCAAGTATACAGAAGATGGAAGTAGGGACAAGCTATCCAGGAGGATTACAGAGACACTGCTCGAATGTGCGGGGAAGGAACTGGGAAAGCAAAAGCTCAGTTGACCTGAAGGGTCACAAGAACTTTTATAGGTGAAACAAAAGGAAGAGTAAGAAAAATGTGGACCTGTTGCTGAATATGTTGAGGGACTAATGACAAAGGATATAGAAAATGCTGAAGTACTCAGTGCTTTCTTTGCCTCAGTCTCTGGCAAGGTCTGCTCCCAATCCCTGGTCATTCCCAGGTCCCTGGGCCTAGTGGCAGAGTCTGCAGGAGTCAAGTGCTACCCATGGTAGAGGAAGAGCGAGATGATGATAATTTAAGTAAGCTGGACATACACATGCAGTCAGTGTGGAATTATCAAAGCAAGACATGTCTGACCAACCTGATCACCTTCTTTAATGACTTACCGGGTTCTGTGGATAAGGGGAGAACAGTAAATGCTGTTTAACTTGGTTTTAGCAAGGCTTTTGGCATGATCTCCCATAGTATCTTCGTAGACAGGAGAGAGAGGTACTGGATGGGTGGACTACAAACTGCATGCAGAGCCAGCAGTGATCAGCTTCTCAAAGTCCAACTGGCAGCTGATTATTAGTGGCAATCCTCAATGGTGGACACTTGGGCTGATCTCAAGGAAGCAGTGAAAGCCCACGGCTTCACAAGGGATGGGTAGTCAGGAGCTGAGTGCGACAACACAGCAGCAGGGAAGGGGCCTTGACAGTAAGTCCCATAGTACTTAAATGAGGGTAGTGGGGTCTGACTGTGGTAGGTAGGGTCAGACACTGTCCAGTGATTGCAAGGCAAGTCCATAGTGGCAAGGCACAGCCAAGGTCAAGCCAAGAAATTGGGCCACATGTCAGGGTCCCAGTCTGGATCAGCAGGGCCCATAACCAGGCACCAGTGTGGCTGCAATGCAATGGGGGCCAAACAGTCGAGCTGCAGCTTAAAGCAGCTCCCAAGAGAAAGGAGTCAGTCTTTGCTGAGGCCTTCCTGCAGAGCTGTCTGTGAGTACTCTATCCAAGGCCACCAATAAAAGGGGGACAGCCCTCAGCTGCGCTATCTCTAAGTTGTCCCTGAGCCCAGGGAGCCAGACGTCCAGGAAGGAGGATGCTCTTAGGGCTCTCACACTGATACTGTTTAATGACTTTACTGAAGACCAGAATGATGGGATGGAGCGCACTCAGTTTTGTGAATGATACCATTGAGAGGAACAGTGGATAAGCTGGAGAGAAACAGGCTGGCAGGAACCTGCCAAACAGCAGCAGGGGCTGGCTGCCCTGCAACAGAAAATTAACTGGGAGCCAAGAGTAGCAGCAAGGCAGACAGGGGCAGACCTCACTAAAAAGGATCCAGAATGTTGAGTCATTAAATCCAAGTCAGGATCAGGTCCGGACACAGTGAATAGGTTCAGCTTCAATCCAGTGACCACCTCAAAAGTCTGCAGTGACAAGGCAGGTTCGATGCCATGTTAGGGAGGTCTGACGCCAAATCAGAGGGCCTAGGCCAGGGTCAGTATCAAGAAGGTACAAGATCAGGTGCAGATGTAGATGCTATACAACTGCAATATAGCACAGGCAGGGGCCAGCAGTACAGCTTCAGCTTAAAAGCAGTTCCCAAGGGAACAGAGGGTAATGCCCTCACTTCTGTCTTGCTTCGCAACAGCTCTTACAGCATGAGCTGACCTTGGAACAAGTCAGCCACACTCCTTAACTCAGCCAACTAAATTACTAGGAGGGGGGAATGTGTTCAGGAACCTGACAGTGCCTCATGAAATTCAGCAAAGGCAAATGCAAAATCCTGCATCTGGAATAGAATATTGTAACGGCACAGGCTGACTATCTAGAAAGCAGATCTGTTGAAAAGGACTTAGGGTTACCTAAAGGACAAGAAGATAAGCATGAATAAGGAGTGCGCTTCTGCAGCAACACAAGCTTAAATATAAATCGGGTTGCATTAGTAAGATTATAGCCAGCGGGTTAGTTGAAGTTGTTTATTCTCCTCTAGCTGGCACTTGCTAGGCTGCATTTGGAGAACTGTGTCAAGTTTGGGGCTCCCCAGAATTAGAAAGACATTGACAAACTGGCAGAGTGAGTCCAGCAGAGGCCATCAAGATGGTTAAAGAATGAGAGCACATGACATACAAGGAGAGGCTGAGAGCACTGGACTTGTTCATTCTGAATAAAAGGATAGGTGACAGCTAACTGCTGTCTTCAACCATGCAGTGGGTGGAAACAGATAAGATGGAGCCAGACTTCTTGGATATACACAGTGAAAATACGACAGGCAATGACCAAAAGTTGCAGAAGGGCAAATTCCTGATAATTATAAGTGAAAAAAAAGACACCATGACTATGGCTAAATATTGGAAGATTCCCAGAGAGGCTGTAAAATCTTCAGCTCTGGAGATATTCAAAACCTGACTGGACAAGGTTCTTCAGCAACTTAAGTTCAATGTTGGATCTAACTTCAAAGTTGACCCTACTTAAGGCTTCACAGTGTTGAGGGTTGGGGGGGGTCAGAGAAGGGAGAATTAGACCAGGTCACCTTACAAGGACCCTGACAGACTAAATTACTCTGTGTCATGTATCTCATTGTCAGCTCAGCTTTTAGGAATGTCTTAGAACATATTTTGAAAGCAAGACTGGGAAACATGGTCTGTATGTAACTTTTATTATAAGGTTATGATGAACCTATATATATGGCTCGTTATAATGAAGAATAGGTGTTGATGGCTCACAGTCCACATGGAAAACGGTGCTGTGCGCACTTCGGCAGGAGTCACCAAGGTTTGATATTATATAACAACGTCATTAATGATCTGAATGATGGAATAGAGTGTGTGTTTATTAAATTTGCAAACAAGACTAGGCTGGAAGCAACTGTGTGTACATTGGAGCACAAGATTAGAATTCAAAATGATCCTGACAAACTGTAGGAATGGTCTGAGAAAAACAGGCTGCTATTGAACAGACACAAGTGTGAGGCATTACTTTTAGACTGCATACTAAATTGCACAAATACAGGATGTGGCTCATCCAGCTTGTTTGTACTTCTGCAGAACAGGATCCAGGAGCAACAGAAGATCACAAGCTGAATAAGAGTCAACAATGTCATATTGCAGCAATAAAAGCAAACACCACTGGCATTTTTTCTTTAAAAGGTGTAGCCTGCAAGACTTGTGATATAATCTTTCCACCACTCTACACAGTACTGTAAAATCTCAACTGTAGTAGCCAGACCAGTTTTAAGCACTACTTCAAAAAAAATGCAGAACAATTAACTCAAGATCATGGCCTTAAACATAAACCCTATTGGAACTATGATGACAGGGTAATTTTGACTTACTTTCTCAGGGCAACTGTAAGCATCCAGAAATACATCCTTTTCCCTGCTGTGCACCATACCCCCTCTTTTACAGTCATAGGTCAAAATGATTAAGTCAGTATCAATAAAATATCCTGAAAGGTAACCCTAAACCAAGGAAAAATAAATAATACTTGGAACTTGAAGAATAAGTGTATCATAGCTCTTTCTTTCCTGGATGATAGATGGCTTTTCTTTTTTTTTTCGGGAGTGAATCAGAAAAAAAAAGACCTATCCTGAATAACACCTTGTTTTCATTTTTGTACAAGCAAACAAGCTACTACATAAATCCCCTTGCATAAATCTTGCACTTACTTTCACTCATGAAACTTCTCTGAAGTCAGTTGCTTTGCCGGAATATAATTAATGTTTACTGGGTTTTTCGTTTGTTTGTTTCTTTTTAAATACTTCTAATGTTATAGATATGATAGCTAAATATATAATTTAGGAAGATAATCATAGAATCATAGAACAGTCCAGGTCAGAAGGGACCTCCAAAGATCATCTGGTCCAACCTTTTGTGGGAAAGGGAGCCTAGATAAGATTATCTAACAACCTGCACAATTGTATCTTGAAAACTTCCAGTGACATGGTCTCTATCACATCCCTGGGGAGGTTGTTCCAATGAATGATTGTTCTCACTGTAAAAAATTTCTTTCTTACACCAGCTCTCCCAGTGCAACTTGTACTCACTGCTCCTTGTCTTCTCTATGTGGGTCCTTGTAAAGAGAGAGCCTCGGTTCCCTTTGTAGCTGCCCTTCAAGTCCTGTGATACTGTTTTGAGGTCCCCCCTGAGCCTCCTCTTCTCCATGGAGGAAAGACCTAGCTCCTTCAGTCTTTCCTCATAGGGCAGGTTCTCCAGCCCTTTGATCATCTTTGTGGCCCTCGTTTGGACCCTCTCCAGTCTGTCAACATCTTTCTTGTATTGTGGGGACTGGACCTGTACAGTGCTCCTCGTGCAGCCTGACAAGCACTGAGTAGAACAGGAAAATGAGTGCTGAGTTGCTGATAATATCAATGATATTTTGGTAAACTGTTGAGTGTTCCCTGATAATGAAATCAGGCCATCAAACACATATACTTTGTTGACATAAACTAGCCTATCAATTTTAAACCTTCCATTGATCTCTATTCCTTGGGGTATTATAAATGTTAAGTCCTTAAAGTTATAATTTAATGGTATTTGTTTGTGAAAATGCTTCTAATGAGCTATGAGAGCTTGTGATCCTTTTTGTCTCCTGTTGTTGGTCATACTGCAGTGTATAGACACAGGTGTGTGACCAGCATCCTTTCTGTCTAAGCACTTATTCGGTTCCAAGTAGCTGAAGTATAAACATGCAGAAAGCATATAAAATAAACATTTGCCAATCAATTAGGTCTTTTTCTTCAACAAATAGACATGTATAATAGCAACGATTAGTTTGTTGTATTATTGCAGAGAATGTTTCCACCAAAAGTTAATTTCCATCTTAAGTTATTGTCTAGAAACACAATAAAAGAAAGACATCAAAAGTATAATAATTTAGCTCATACGTATGGAACTTAAAAAAGTGCTTGCTTGTTGTATCATTTTTAAGACACCTGGATTAATTTTGTAAGAGCTACATGTTTTTATCCCCAACTAGAGTTTGAAATTTCTAAGAAAAAATATATTTTGCTAAAAACAGCACATGCAAATCTAGTTGTATAAAGCGTCTTGGGCTAACAATGGCAGTATGGACTGACTTCTTTGTGAATTAGCCACACTATGATGAACGTCAGAGGATAATTACCAAAGTTAGCTGGCAGATTGGCACACTGTATGCAAATGGACTGCTTAACAAAGAGTAGGGAATACAGGGAGAGGAGAGACTAACATGATTTTCCTTAAGAGCCTTACTGTTGTCTAGAAAATAGAGCTTTATGGGTCCTCATATTAACAAATTCCCATTGTGCAAGAGCAAACAATATAGACTGAAGCATTTACAGACCAAGGAGACAAGACATCAATAACAATGAAATGAAAAATCAGTTATAGAGAGAACGAACAAAGAGGTCAATATTAGTTATTGACCTTCGTAATAATTGACCTAATAATAACTTCAGTATTAAAAATTACTGTATTCATTTCACCAGTGAAAAGGCTTCCATGGTTTTTAAAAAAAAAAAAAAAGATAATAAAATGGCTGAATTGATTACGCAACTCAAACTCATATTTTTAAAGCAAGATTTTGTGAATCAAGCACAGAATAAACCCTTTAAAGGCCAAGAACGTGAGCTATACATTACCGTAACAAATTATGCTGTATGTTTTCTGTAATATCATGAATCCTGCTATTTACGTCTATGCATCTTTTACTATGATTATAACATAATGAAAGCAACTAGGCAAAAAAAAAAAAAAAAGACAACTTGAATACACATTTTCATTTAAAAGTAAGAGTTACATTTTAAGTGGATCTGGCTACTGTTTAACTACTTCTCAGACTATTACCTCTTCTTACTCTAAAAGCTTACATTTAATGAATTCTTCCCAGAAGTATTTACAACCATGAGAACAAACATAATGTCTATTTTATTTTCACTGCTTAGAGTGTAAAAAGCAGAGAGAAATTTAATTTTCAATAACATAAATTTCATGTAGATATTAACTACATCCTTCTTAAATTTCAACTGAATTATTTGGATAACCTATTGCAATAAAAATCAAAATAACTTAGTGAAGTCATACTGGCTTCATCTGCTTCACGGTGATTGAAATGTTTATAATCTCACTTGGAAGGTCTGTTACAGTGTTTCTGAAATTACACAGGGTATAACAAATCTTGCCTCTGGAAATATATACAAGGTTTTTTTCTCATGTTTTTTCTCTTTCAAGACTAAGGAAAATGAATTATAGAAAAAGCAGGTAGAAATCATTTACAGTTAGAGTAGCAAGAAAATTCTAACTTCAGGTTTTTTTACTTCTGCTTTAATGTACCTTGTTATGTGGAAGCTTAAAAACAGTGAATGGAACTATTTGGTGCAATACATACGCACAGCAGGGTAAGTTTAGGTGCTGTGATGGCCTTTCAGTTTGTATTTCCTAGCTTTTTATTTTAAACTTCTGAGAAATCCTGATTTTCAAGAGAAAGAGGCTAATAGCACTTCCTGAGCCTGGCACAAGAACAAATCACATTATCCTTACTCATGAGAATAGTCTAATTAAACACAACAGGAGTCCTCATATGGACATGGTAAAGCAAGCAGTATTTTGATGCCACTGTGGTAGACAAATGAAAATTCTCTAACTCTTTCAAATATGGTTCAGTCCTGATCTACATCATTTCACTATTATAAAACAATTTTTTTTCCTGGGATTTAGTGTAAATGTAGGTCTGTACAAAGCAGTCTCTATTCACTTAAGTAGTTCCATTATTTGTAGCCAAGACTTCTTCTAAAACATGTTTTTCAGGCTTTCTTGGTTGAATGACTACATAATCTTTCTACCCAAAAAATGAAGTAGTATTGCTACCACATATTGTAAATGTAAAATTGTTAGTTTTATTTTCTCCCCCATCTGTTTGCTTGTTGCAAGCACAGGAACATGGATACATGTCTTTTTCCTTGGTTTTTGAAATTATATTTGAGACCACCTTCTAGCATTTATGGAGAATGGAGGCTGAAAAAATTTGAAGACTACCATGAAAAGAAACCTCCCATCACCTATTACAGGCGAAGCAAAGGCATGCTCTGGGAGTAAAGGCATTGCTTTATCTCATTGCAGTGGGGAGCAAGTGTTGTGAAAAGTACAGAAAGGGATGAGATCAGATCCTGGCACCAGTCTTATCTTTGTGAAGGATAAAGGAGTGCATAGCATCCTTCCACACACACTGACTCCCGTCACACATAGCCTGGGCCTGTGTCACTGACTGATGTTGCAAGCTGAACTGAAAATGGTTATGATTACGCAAATATTGGGATTTGCTAATGCAGAACACCTTGCTGGACTAGGACGCAACTAGCCAATTCATGAATGAAATTGACACTCACAAATTCACAGTCTTTGTATCGAATATGTCAATATCAAGATGAGACGAACATTATTTTTAAAGAAAATCAATTAATCATGTTATGTAGCATTTCTAGTGTATGTACTCTTATTTTAATTTTCAATCTTTTGAGGTGTTAAAATGGAAGCAAATGAACACTAGGGCTGCAGTTACTACAGGGCTGAGATTAGTGTTACAAATTTGTTGTTCTTTCAGAATGCCAGTGCTACAATAATGTTTGATGAGTTGATGAAAGGCTCACCTCAATGAAAGTTTCCTTACGAAAACCAAACACTGTCGATCAGAGAAGATAGCTACCTCTCAATAGCGTTCCAGCTTATAAAAATAAAGAGAACATGATTTTGTAAAATTTATTTGCAAAACCAAATATGAGTTTAAGAACTAAAGGAATTCTCTCCTATTAAACATAATGTTGGGATTTCACCTTCTTTTTAATGAGTTTTTTTCCTATACTACATTTAGTATATTATGTGATTTCAGCAGAGGAAATGGCAGTCAGACAGTTCAAATCCTAAACTGGGAATTATATAAAGAAGGATTTCACAAATACAGCTACTAAACAAACACATTATTGCAACTTTATCAGAAATTCAATGTGGAGGAATGCACTGATAGTTGTATATGGAATAGCTGTAGCCAAGAATGACCCCAGCATTTGGGTACATGTGTAAATCATGGAGTCTTCCATGAATAGTAGTATGAAGTATAGAATGGATAATAAAACATATCAAACCATATTTTGCTATCCCACTTTTCTAGAGAAAGGAAGTTTATGCGGTTGTCTTATTGGTCCATCTGTTCCATCACAAAGATGAGTAAATAACTGACAAACTTTAAGCAAATTTAACAATGGATCTCAAAGTTACAAAGTTATCTTGGAATTTGTAAAAGTCAGTAAGTGGGTAGAGATCCAAACTAATATACTTAACCATAGAAAAGCAATTATAACTTAGCTCCCAACCCATTCAACAGGCAGCAGCCGTGTGATGAATCAGAACAAGAAAATTGGTCAACCTATTAGCCGACATGAAGTTTCCAGCCAACTTAAATGTTGGTAGCAACATGCCTCACCACATAGATGTGGATATGGGAATAATAAAGAGGAGAACCATTGGATGTTAGCTCCTAAAGGTGCTACAATTTTTAGTGACTGTTACGGAGTTCTAGGTTTCAGTTTAGTGAAAAAGGTCATGTATTCTTGAATTTTCCAAAAAATTTACATGTATCATTAAATAACTTAGGTTTACACAAAGTTGAGGAACTCCAAACCTTAAGAGGCTACCTGCTTGACAGATAGTATCATTATGAACATGAAATATTCCTTCCTGAAATCAAGAGGAACTGTTCTGGGCAGCCCAACTTGAACATTTGCATAATTGGTTGGTTTGTAGACTGCAACAGTAATCTAACATTCCTACATAGTCAAAAGTTTTACCTTTGGGATTGGCTTTTTTTGTTTGTTTGTTTTTATGGGAAATGAGGCAAAGTAAAACAAGTAATGGAACCTTTCATTGACATTTCAAAGTTAAGGATTTTGCCTAGGTTTTTCTGGAGAAATTTTTTTAAAGCTTCCGGAACAGGACTTACCTGTTAGCCAAGGTTAGAAATAGCAAGAGCAATCTGAAACACACTACTCCACCAGCTCATCATTATCCATTAGCTGGAAGTTACTGTGCCCAGAACTCATCCTGTGATATACAAGACCTCCTCATCCGCTATGAAAGTCTGTAGTGGATGCTTCTCATCCGCTACAGTCTAGTTACCTCACTGGAACACCCCTCTTTGGGGGTTTAAACTAAAATGGGCTGACTCTGTAGTAAAGCAGTTAAGCGCATGTGTATATGTATTTTGCTAGTTCTGCTATGGTGCCAGTGCGAACAGAACCTTTGGCCCCTCCACGAGTATATGCAACTAAAGTATACCTTTACTTTGAGTCATACAAGGTTGCTTGTGGATGGTGGCAAATTGTAAAGGAATTTCATTCCAAGAAAACTTTGTGCTTTTCTTATCTCCTATAACCAGTCTTCTGGGTTTTCTCCCCATCTTTTGCAGCTTTCTGAAATAATGTTGATTCTGTGATTCCCAGATAACCACTGTTTTATGGGCTATGCATACCATCAACCACCTATGGACCTTGCAAACAAGTAAATATAAAATACTGTATTTACAAGTATAGAGCTAACGCATCTCATAGTACAGAGCTGAGGTCGTCTCCTTCTTCTCTTGGTGGAGTTTAGAGCAGCTGCTGTAATCCTGGAGGATGTAGCGATCAAGTCCTGCTGATTCACTGTGTTTATGCAGTTTGTTATCTAAAACTGGATATAAGGAGGACTGGCAATCCAGCCAAATTCCCAAATTTGAGGTTACAGAAGAGACAGGATAAATGGGATTCTGAGACCAGGGGACAAGATTCGTTGTAAAATTCCAACTTTGCGGTGACAGTCACTACAAAGCCCAGAAAGAACATGTTTTTGAACACGGATGGATTATCTCCAGCACGTGTAGAACAAACACATACAACTTTATTCAAACAACTATTTGAATAACTTGAGCCTCCTCAAGACATCAGAGGTACTTCTGTTTTATTCTGATACAATGCTGGAGAGGCTTGAAAAAATGCTCACTGCCACGAGGCATCACTGAAACCAACAGGCTCGGTAAAAGTGCTGTCACTGGACATCTCTGTATGTAACACCACCACCAAGGACCAGAAGTGCACGTATTAACAAGAAACCTGGAAAAATAGCCCTCTCCTTGAACAAGCAGCACATGAGCTCTCAGGCCGGCAGACCCCAGTGTTTCCCCCGTCCCTCCTCATGCCCAAGGGGACTGCAGCTCAGCAGCCCTTGCACAGGCCCCGACATCCTCACTCAAACACGACCACTTGCTAAGGCTGAAGTTGCTAAAAAAACCCCATCCCAAAAGGTCCTTATCCAGACACTTTTCCTCACACAATAGCGTGAGGCCAGTACGGGAAAGGCACGGCAGAGACCAGAGGCTAGAAAGCGTGGAAGCC
>VWZL01000813.1:31042-174638 GCA_013396915.1 Stercorarius parasiticus
GCCGGCTGAGGGAGGGGGGGTCCCGCCCCGGCCCCGCCCCCCGACGGGGTCGGCGCAGGCGCCCTGGCGGCTACCGCAGGCAGGGGGCGGCAACATGGCGGCGTGAGCGGCGGCGGTTTCGGCTCCACAACAACAGCGGCGGCGGCGATCGGTCGCGCCGCCCTCAGCTCCGTGCGCCCCTCGTTTCCGTCGGGCCGCGCCGCGCTCGGCAGCGCCTGCTCCTCCCGCCCCGCGGCTGGGAGGCGGCGGCGGCCCCGGCTGGGCAGCCTTGGGCTAACGGGGCATCGGCGCCCATAATAATCCCTCATTATAGCGGAGCGGGGGAGCGGCTCCTGGGACGGTGCCTGCGCCTCGGGCCGGCTCTCTGCGGCCCCGCCGGGTGCGACTGCGGTGGATGCGCGGCTCGGCCCGGCCGGGCGGGGAGGCGGCGGCGGCAGGTGCCGGTAACGGCGGGGGGTAAATGGCGAGCGAGAAGCCGGTGTCGGGGCCGGACCAGCAGCCCGCGGGACTCATCTCCGTCGGGGCCAGCGGTGGAGGCGGCGGCGGCGGCACCGGCAGCAGCGTCGCGGTGATGGGGGAGCTGAGGGCGTCGGGCTCCGGGTCCGTAGTGCTCCCCGCGGGGATGATTAACCCGTCGGTGCCGATTCGCAATATCCGGATGAAATTCGCCGTCCTCATCGGACTCATCCAGGTCGGGGAGGTCAGCAACCGGGACATCGTGGAGACGGTGCTGAACCTGGTAAGCGGCCGGGCACCCCACCCCGCTGGCGCCCTGGCGGGCGGGGGGGTCCCTGGGCACCGGCCCGAGCAGCCCACCCCCTCCCGGGGCTGCTCCCCGCGCACCCCCCGCCCCTGCGCGACCCGAAAGGGACCTTCATTTTCCCAGCCCTTCTGTCCCTCCTACACACACGGCCCTTCTCCGACCATCTTCCCTTCCCAAACTCCTGTCGTTCCCGTCTCTCTCCTTGTCTCCGCGACCCGCTCTTCTCCTCGACATGCCTGTGACAGAAGCCCCCCTCAGAGCTCCTTAAACTCCAGGCAGGACCCTACCTAAGACAGATAGGCCACTCGTCCCCTTTCCCACCGCCTCCCGCCGGCTGCCTCCTGCAGAAGTGAAGTGTGTGCAATTCACAATGTAAAAAAAAAAAACAAAACCAAGAGATTAAATAATTTGCAATTTCGGGTTCTGGATGCTGCCCTATAACCTGGTGGCTTCCTCACTTCCTCACTGGAAGAAGAGTGGTGTGAATGTAGTGTCTGTTTTTAATTGAAAAGCATTAAAAAAAAAAAGGCAGCCTGAGCTAATATCTTTTCTTAGTGGCTGAAGCATGTGAAGGGTTTAACCCTGTTAGCTCAGAGCTAGTTGAGTATTTTATGTAGAGGAAGGGGGAGGAGGGAGATTTTTGCAAGGATTTAGTACGCTTTAGTATCTGTAATAAAGAGTTAGTTGTATTGCAGTATTGTATTGCATTGGGTTGCTCATGTCTTAATAATCTGCTATGCTTTCCAAAACACATTCTTGTCTGCAAAGTAAGTGCTGTTGCTAATTTTGTTTAAGGTCTGTGCATTGCAAAACACCGTTGTACACTGGTAAATAGCTTGAAACGAGGAGAAGATGCTAAAATGTAGCTCCTTAGTCATCTGCTTACTTCATGGAGTGAAAGAGTTACTGCAGGACTGTATGACTTAATGTTTTTGCGCTACCTACACCAAAGCCTGAGGAACCTACAGGAGCCAAACGAGTGGATCTAAAAATGAATCACTTTCAATTATGTGTAATTTTGTGCTGCTCCTGAATGCAAGATTTGCTGCAGCAAAGCTTTTGAAGCAGTTCAGTCAATGAAATATCCTCAATTTTTGCATGTAAAATATGATAGAAAAACGACAGCTCAAAACTGAATGGCAATTAATTGAAACTGCCTTTGTTTCAAATGAGTTTAGTGCTTATAACCTCCGCTCATTTGAAACAAAGTCATGTAAAGAATATATTTTGTTACAAGCACTTTAAAAGGATATATTCTTCTGTTTGGTTATTTGCATTTGACCTAGCACAGACTGTATGGAAAAGCTGCAGCATGCAGGGAAAGACATGGTTTGGCCAGATCATTTTAATATTTATGGCTTATCTGAATACACAGGGTTAAAGCCCTAATAGTTTTGTGAATATGTCAAAGCAGTAACCTGGTATATTTCTCACTCCACAAGCTGTTTTACACTTAACTGAAACATGATTTGTAAATTATTTTTTTTTTGTACAAGTGTGGTAGAAGTCATCATAACTTTATTGGATTATTACCCATTCCTTTAAAAGTAGCACTCAAAATAAATGAAAGACATGCATTACCTTATTAACTGGCTGTGTATAGATCATGACTGATACAAAGATGTTTAATCCTTTTCTGGTTTTCTTTCTTATTTCATTCTTTTTACTGATATTTAAGCTTGTTTTAATTCTGCCTGTTAATGCATCAGCAACTGGAGGAACATTGGCTTGTCCTCAGTGGGATGAGGTTAGGATGTGTTTTGGTATTTGTGTGGAGGACATATAGTGCATGTTACAGTGCTTGCATATAACATCTACCTACTAATTGGTTCCTACTGCTGAAAACTATGCTTATATTTTAAAATAAATGCAAGAGTGTTTAACAGTGCTCTCAGCACTGGGAGACGTATATGAATGTGAAACTGCTTGGGAGTCTGCTGCAGTAGCGATGCATTCTGGATCAGTCATTACTTAACAGATGGACTCTAATATACAATAGTCAGTATTCCCACAGCAGAGAGAGGTTATATTGTGTCTGCTAATCGTTTTCTTCTCAGGGCAGTGAACGTCTCAAACTTATACTTGTATATTTGAAACTTAATTTAGTCACATGTGAAACAAATGTAGTGAATATGGCAGATACAAAGTAAAGCTGATGGCATATCCATAAACTCCTAAACATCTGATTCTGTATTAAGGATTTCAACAGCAACTTTAAATAAAATGCATTTTTATATTTTAGAAGCATTCTTTGGCGGGTGGGTGGGAGTTGAGAGAACTTGATTTGGGTTTGTTTTTTTTGTTTTTTTTCCTTTTCCTTCATCCTGTACCTTTACTATTTCTGAATGACTTTTGATGCAAGTGTGATAATGAGCAGATAGTGGTTAAGGAGCTGATGTGAGTTGGTATGTTAAGTCTCTGAGAGAATTATTACCTATACTGTACCATATTGGGTATCTATAAGCCATTTAGTAATAGCTCTTTAGTATCGGAATTCTGCATAGCTGAGACTTCTTTTATTATTGGACAGAATGAGAAGTTAAAGATTGAGATACTTTTTTTCTTTTTTGTTTTGTTTTCTTATCTGGGATTACTGCTGTCTTCTCCGTAAAGCTTAAATAAGTCTGTTTGGTTTGGTTTGGCTTCCCCTTGTCGTGGAAATGGTCACTCTTCTTTCCTCTTAAGTTTTCATCTTAGGTTTTCCCTTGGATGTTTTTTACCTTTAAATGTTTGTTTCATGGCCCCGCACTGTGGTCTCTATTACTGCATTTCAGACTTACTTTATGTGGTACCTTCTGATGTTGATGGACACAGTGATTTATTGTAACTGTGAGGTGATGAAGTGCTTTTCATGCAGTGCTGAAAATCCAATGACGTATTAGACACGGAAAGAGATTTTCAGCTTTGCCAAATTTTAACAGTTGACTTTCAGCTCAGACAGTGTTCTTGGGCATGCCTGTGCAGTTTATGGGATTAGTTTTTTCTCTTAATGCTTTTCTTTTTCTTAGTGATGCTTCTTTTCCTCTGAACTTACTGTGTGTTCACAGTTCTGTTATACTGGTGAATTTGTTTAATGGAGTATCACTTGGTACAGTTTCTAGTATTGCTTGTGTTATTATTTTTCATTGTTTGACAGTAGTGTAAGACATAATGGAGAAGAGGGTTCAGCCCTTTATATGCCAATGCCTATGAGCTGCATAAAGTTATCCTTAAAAAAACCTGCTAATGTTAATACTGTGAAGGTCAGAAGATGTCAAAAGTCTATGAGATGGTCTTTTCTAGAATGATTTCATAGAATATTGCATTCTTTTTACATTTCTGGAAGTAGGAGGGAAATCCTCATTCGACCTCATGTGTTCTTCTGTGATGGTGCTTATTTTGATTTTGGTCCATGAGTTTAATAGTAATTCCCAGGTTCAGCATGCTTTCTCTGAGATGTATGTTCACTGACCCTTGTGTACTGCAAAGCACCAAACTGGAAAAGGCTTTCCTTGCAAACAACATAATCCTCTAATTGCTTTTGGTGATTTCTCTTTGGGGATATTTTGACACCAGTCCTGTGCTTCTATTGATGAAGAGGCCTTTCCCCTTTGAACAGCCTGATTAATTTTCTTGGGGTACTCTCAAGGATGTTGTTATTGCTATGATAGATGTGCTTGTTGCTATTCTCCATGATTTCTTTGCTTCTTGGTACCCTTTCATACTTATGATATGTGTTAGACTAATGTTTAAAATAAAGTTCTGCACCCTGTGCTCCAGCAAATAAGATACTAAGGTGGAAGTGGGTCAGTCTGTCCACCTGTATTCTTCTAGTTCAAGTGCCTTTTTATTTCACTTATTTCCTAGTGCAAAGTTTCTACACATGGCTTTAATTAGTCTTTCTACAATATATCTTGAAAGGCCTTTCCTTTCATTATTTTTACTGACTAGCTTCCTTAATTGTCTGCTTTTCGAGTATTTTAATGGTCTCGGGACTTTTTCCTTCGGTGTGTATTTTGAACTGTCTCTTGTCTGGCCAGCTTTCATCAAATGTGACTATGTGAACTGCATTGTTTCTTAGGTTTTAGGAGTCTTTCTGTGTTCCAGTTTGAATTTAGTGGAATTTTTTATTTTGAGTTTTTCAGTGCTGATTCTATGGCAGTGTGAAATAAGAAAGGTTAACAGGAAGCAGGCAGATACTAAAAGATAGTGACTGGTGCTGACACATGCTGCTTGTTTTGCCTGTGCATCTTGAACAGATGATGTGATGCAGATTTGAACAGATTTCAATCTGATACAGGTGTAGCTGACCAAGGTTCTCCTTGTGCAATCTGGAAAGCTTTTATATATGTTTTGCCAGGCTAGAGTGCGCTTATAAGAAGTAGGTCAAACAGGAGGCATAGTTCAAAAAGTCTCTTGCTGTTCTTGTTGACTACAGCCCACGCTTCTGCCTAGCTTTTCTCATTTTCTTGGCTGTTCCATCCTACTTCAGTGTTAGTCACCCATCAGCAGAGGTAAGCCGCTTTTTAGTGCTCTGTCACATTGTGTACTTGTAGGAGTGGTATCTGCAGCTTCAGAGCAAATGGGTTGGATTATGTGAGAGGTGCTTCTTGCCCTACAGGCTTTCTGTAGTAGTGGTCATAAGGAAATACGTACAAGGAGGCGTAGATAAGAAAGATTTTTATCCTTTCATGCTTCTTTTCTTCAAACATTGGTTTAGGGTCCTCTTAATCTGAAGTTGGCTTTTGATACTTGAGTTCTTTGAATCCATTTACAGTTTTGGTTGCTTGCGACATCCTGTGGCACAGTTCTACTCTTGTGTGGGGAGGAAGAATCACTTTTGTTCGTTGGATGCTGTTGTACTCTGAGAAAGTGTGGGCCTCATGAGCTATAGCCTCCATCATATGACTTCTGTTTTTCTTGTGGAACTAGCTTTGCAGGCTTGAGAATCTTATTCCATTGTCTTGGCGGAAGGCTTCCCATTTTTATAGATAATACTCTGCTGATAGACGGTATTATTCAAAAAAGTGAAGTTTGGGGGAATTTTGAAGTGGTTTCCATTATTTTGTTTGGGGTTTTTTTTTTGTGTGTGAATTTTGCTTTAGGTGGTACTTAACTGGAGGTGGCAGTCCTTGTCCAAGTTACTGTCTGTCCCATTGGTCCCTTTTTATCCTGCTCATATTATCTCATACTAAGCTATGTCTGAATGTTACTGTAGAAGCTACTAGAGCCATATGAAAAGAGCAGTATCCAGCATGAGAGTTTAAAATAGCATTCCATGGGCAGCTACTGAAGAGTACTGTGGCTGTTGTCATTATCTAATACTTCCGTGGAAAACTTAGTTTTGGTTAAAGAAAAGCTTTGAATGACTGAATGTTCACTTAACTTCTTTCAGTGTAACTCATTGCTTTTGGCTTTTATCTAATCTTTGACAGTAGGTGTTTATAGGTGAGAAGCTTTTTCAATCCTTGTATCAGTCACGAAGAACTAGTGATATCTCAGCAGGTGACTTGGAATGTGCTGTGGTTCTGGTATGATGGATTGATACATTTCTATAGGCGATAACTTTTTAAAGTCTGTCATGGTGAGCATATCACTGAGTATTCCTTACTGCTTAACTCTGAATAGCTATTTTCTTCTTAGCTTTACATCTTACTTGTCTTTACAGGATTCAGTTCATGGATTGTAAGGGAGGTGAATACCTAAAGGCTTTTTTTATTGTTTTTGTCACACCAAAGTAATAAAGTTCTGAGATGGGTGTTAATAAAACACCTCCAATTTTGGCCTTCCCCCCTACTCCCACCTGAGACCCTACCTATGTTTTATCACTTTGCATCAAGCAAAGGGTTAGCACCTTTCTCTATCAAGATGCTATTTTTACAAAATCATGACCTGATTCCCCATTTAAACCATGTGTTTAACAAGAATAAGCATCTAGCTGTGGGCTCAGTTATACACTACTTTCTCTCCCCTCCATGTTTTCCCCCACTGTCCTGTCCCCACCCCCCTCATGGCTTTCTGGTGGGTACTCAAAGGGGTAGAAGTCAAGGGGCACGGCTCATTACATTTGTGATGTTGATGTCTAGGAGGCTGTGGTGCATTTTTTTCCTTTTGTGTTAATGCTTTTGAATGTTTCCGCTCATACCTTTCAAATATATGAATCACTGTCTATATTACGTCCTTAAAAAACCCCTATCAAAACTCAACATCCAAAAACTGCATAATCATCTCTGAATTCCTGCTGATGTGTTTGTTCCCCTTTCACGCCATATTCAACTTAGTCAAAGTGGAATGAAATCTATGATTAGTTTAGTACCAAAACTGAGACTTTTATATCATGATAAATACTGGGCACGCTATTATCAGAGCTGTGTTAACTTAATAAGCTATCAAAGCTATTTTGAATCAGTCTCTTAATCTTACCTGTTCATTAGTTCGTACTGCACTTTTTTGATTTTGAATCTTAGCCTGTCTTGATAAATCTGCCATTTCAAATCAACTTGTGTTTCTCTCCTGTTACTCCATCATTTTGTAGTACTTCACACAGAACGGTATAATTGCAGCTACTTCATTAGTTGATATGTTGTACGTGCCTGTGGCCAAAGGGTCAGTGTAGTAGTTTGTGTTTATGTTGATGAAGTTCCATTTATTTCATGATGGAATTTGATCCTTAATTACCACTGATATTTTTGCAAATACCCCATGGTGGAGTTTTAATTCTTGCATAGACAGAATCCTTAAGCTTTCTGTGTCTGAATCAAATTTAGAACTTGCTTTTATAGTCGGAGGTAGCAGATCTTTTGAAACGTCAGTTTTGAATTTACTGATCTACCTCCTGCTTCTGTTTTGCAAAGGTTTGGCTTGGGTGTACTACAGTACAGTATTTAATAGATGATATTCAGCATAAAGATAATGAACAATAAAAAAAAGAAGAAAAAAAGGATTATTTGTGAAGAGCCACATATTGCTTCCTTAATGATAGAAATGCCTGTTTCAACTATAGGATTATGATGGATTTCAGCTATTTGAACTATAGTTTCATAACTTCCAGTTTAGGAAGACTGTTAATGACATTCATCGCTAAGAGAAAGATTATCTGTTATTTCCAGTAGAGAAGCACTTCAATTTCTGATCAATTTTCTGATAAAATTTGCTTTCCAGTAATTTTTGTGGTTTAGAGTTTGTTCCACTTTTGAAGTACATAGACAATAATAATCTTCAGTAAATAGGTAAGTCTAAGTAGTTTTGGTGTTACTGAGATTTATACCAGTGATGTCAATTCATTTATATTAATGCAACCCTATAATGTGACTACCCTGGCTTTAATTTAAAATTGGTTTGCATCAGTGAAATTGTTGCAACATAACAATTTACTGAAAGCTTGCATAAATGTGAATACTGCTTATGCTATTCAAAGCTTACAAATACTTGACTTCTATATTTGGAAAATAATGTTTCTTTCACTTCCCTTTTGTTTACAGTTGGAAGCATTTCTTAACTATGCAGAATAGGTATTAGGTTTTGGAATTAGCTGCAAGTGAGATAGGGCAAGATATTCACTTACAAGTGAAATTTTTATTCATGTCATGCTTTTCGGTACCTGATGGCTTTTTTATTACTGGGACAGTGTAGACAGAAGGATGGAAATAATCATTCTCTATGTAGAACCTTCTAAACTAACTCTAGTACCAGCAATATGGCATTGTAATCAGTTTTATGTGATCTCAATTTTTTTTTCCTTTTGAGTCATCATATTCTGTGACAAATACTCAATTACATAAAAGTTTTTAACTTTTATTGACTTTTGCCTGCTTTAAGAGCCACTATAACAGGATGTTTTTCGTTTTTTCTCTTTTGTTTTGTAAAAAGAAAATGTTTTGAATATTTATAAACACAAATACAAATTTGGAAACAACATGTCCTTTGATTCACAAAGGAGCCTGTACAAACCTACTGAAACAAAGACTCTTTCCTGCTACAGAATCATAGAAAACAATAAGATGTGCTTTCATTAAATATAGAATAGTAACCATGAAATACATGTTCAAGCTAGTAATGAACTGACTGAAGCCAAGTCCTGTCTTGGATTACTCATGCCTGACCGATCAGAGTTTGCTTTTACTCTTCAGCAATACTTTGTGTAGTTCACTGCATCCAAAAAATATTTCTTGATTTAATTGTGAAGTAAAAATCTCCCTGTGTCACTTTTACTGTTAAGAACCTTCAACTGAAAAAAAAATAGGAAAAAAAAATTACTTAGAAATCAGGGGAGCATTCTTGCTTAAAGTTGAATTAGTGTTTTATAGTTAACAGAATGGGAAAGCTGTCCACCCCTTCCAATAGGACATATATATCAGAACATAGCTACAGAGTTTTGTCAGGTACAATTGTGTAGCATCTCCATAATATGAGTAAATGTGAACTAGTATGTCTGAGGATGTTATGCAGGGAGAATGAGCTTCCCAGCGGTCTGGAAATGGACTCGGGGATTCAGCATCTTTGCAGAAGGGCATTAGCTGCAGCTGTTTAATTGCAGGAATTGGAATGTTGAGACAATGGGGCAAGAGCTGTTGCCTGAAATGAGAAGAAAAAGCCAATTTTGTAGGAAGAAAGCATCTCCTCCCTTTTCAAGTAGTAATTTTTGTCTTAATAAATGAAACTTTACCAAATGAAACTTACTTCTGAAAAATGCATTGTGGCTATATTTAAAAGTTATGGAAAGAAGTAAAGAACTTTAGTAAGGGGTATGTTATACTTTCATGGCTGGTGACTTTATCTGTTTTCTTTTGAGACTGAGAGCTCCAACCAAAGCCATCACTGTAAACTTGGTGTTTACACATCCAATAGGATTGGTTGCCTCAACATGTTCCTCCATGAAAAAGAAGTGCGCTGACCTAAAATTGTCAAAAAATTAATATCAGCACCCCCTCTTTTCCTTCTGTTACTCCAGTGAAATACATTATCTGTTTTGGTAAATGGCAAGTTGTGTGGTATTTGTGAGTCATATCTGTGACTGATGGCTATTTGGCTGTTAATATTCATATGCCGAATAGCTGAAACATTTGTGTGAGACTGCATTTGACTGAATAAGGTCTTCCAAGCAAAATACTCAGGATCTGGGAGCTACTCCATTCTTCTAATTCTTTTCCCCTGAAGACAGTTGTGGAGCTCTTGCCCCATATTTTAGTCTCTGGGGTTCCAAAAATCTTCTTTGCTGCTTCTTCTGTATCTTCAGCTACGGCATGTATACCTCCAAATGACCTGCAGAAGTCTTCTGGTTTTTGTTTGTTTTATTTTATGCAGCTTTTAGGTGATTTGAAAGATTGTCTCATCCACTCTGTTCCTCATGGAAGTGTTGCAGCCTCCAGTGCATCTTCTGATATCTTAGAGAGCATTATGTGAATGCAGAAATAGACTTACAAGAAGAGCCTGTTAGAATTGCATTTGCTATCCAAGGCTGAAGTGAATTGAGTCCATCTGAAAAGAAACTTCCAACATACTGTCCTGGGCTCACACTTTTTTTTTCCTTTTTTTTCTCTCATCAAAATGATGTTAATGACCATGCCTCTCCATTCCTCTCTTTGGCACTAACACTACAACATCCTCCTGAAATTTCCTTGCCAGAGCAACTGGCACTTCTGTAAACTAGCAGAATCACAGAAGTTTCAAAGAATAGTAGAACAGCTGAGGATGGAGGGGACCTCTGGAGGTCTCCAGACAAAATAATCTGTGCTCAAAGCAAGGTCAACTAGAGCAAGTTGCTCAAGGCATTGTGTGACTGGGTTTTGGATTTTTCTAAGGGTGGAGACTCCCATGTCAAGTTTTTAGTTAGATGTAAGTGGAGTTTCCTGTGCCTGTTGCTTCTTGTCCTGCCACTGGGTGCCACTGAGAAGAGTCTGTCTCCCTTGTCTCTACTCCCTGCCCGCCCCCACCCCCCATCCCTTCCCAGAAGTACACTACACATTTATAAGATCTCTTCAAACCTTCTCTTAAGGCTAAACAATCCCAGCTTTCTTCAGCCTTTCTTTGTATGTCAGATGTTTCAATCCCTTAATCATTCACACATTTAGATCTTTCTTCTCCTTGTAGAGATAATAGTGCTCCCTTTCCAAAAAGTGGGAGGTGGAGTCTGGGAAGCCTTTTAATTATAGCAACCCTTTTCCTCATCTCACAGTATGTGCTCCAATATCTACCACAAATAATCCAGTCAATATTGCTCTGCCTAACCCAGCAAAGGACAATTTGCACCACATGCAGCCAGGAAAGAAAACAGACCTCCATGAGCCACAGCAGCGAGTGTTTGCTTTTCATCCCTTGTGCCTGCTTGTTAATAGATAGCCTTGGATGAAACACACAAACCTGAGAGTCTCTGTCAGTTCTGCAAATCAGTTACGGTTGTAGGTAAGCTTTATTTCTTGGATTTCAGAAATATAAAGTGTAGCTACATTTAATACTCTGCTGAAAATGTATGAAGTTAATATTAATGGCTTAGTACTGAGTTAATGAAACTTTGTGGCTCTTAACGTATACTATAAATACTACCTTCTTCAACAAATTAGCATGAATTGAAATTAAACTAGAAGAGCTATTAGCATAGTCTTCGAAGTTACAGATGCTTGATATCAGAAGGAAAAAAACCCACTAACACTCATAGAGCCAACGCTGTTGAAGTTCTGCATTGAGTTTGTTGAATAGAACAGATTCATGACTCTATATATAGTCTACTATTTATAGATTAGATGTGTAATATCACTTTATGTGTGTATAACTATATGTGACTTAGAAACTGCAATATATTAAGCAAAGATAATTGTGTAACAAAATTTTTATAGTTCGTGTTTTATAAAAAAAAAAATTTTTTTGTTCAAAGTAACTTACAATGTGCAATAATAAACACATTGTGACTGGAATAATGTGTAGGCTTAGTCACTGAGAGGAAGTCAGTCTTTGACAATTGATACACTACAGTATTTGACATTTTAAAGGTAGTGCTCACTGAACAGGAGTTGGTACTGTTTTTAAAATGGACTGTTCTTCAATGAAGAAGTTGATAGTTACAGGTATTTCCTAAAACCCAGAAGCAGGTTATTCACAGTTCTCACAGTCATGCTGATTTCCCTTATTACTAGTATAAACGGTTTTTATAACAAGGGAAAATAAATTATAGTAAAATAGCTTATGTGATTTCCCCCCACCCCCATAATAAAAAGTGATTAAATTCTATTTAAGAACAAATTTGGATCTACTTGCTTTGTTGCATGTCCTGGTTCACTTAAAAAGTAGTTTTCAAGTCTGTAGTCCTTTTCCTTACTTGAAGGTGTACTTTACTAAGCAAGCTGTCACTTTTTCAGAAACCCAAGAGCTCAAACTAATGTAAACACATGTAAAAAATGTATTAAGAGCCTTTGGTAACGATAATCAACAATCAAAAGGAAGAATGGGAAAGGGGGACGCAGAAATTTCAACTGAATGAGGCTAAACCATATAAGTTGGTACCTTTTAGACTGTCAAAGCTGATACTTCTCCAGTTGAGTCTGTTCTTAAAAGTACCAGTACACAAAAAATTAAGTTAATTGTTTAGGTGAAGTTTAGCTATTAAGAAATGATTCCACTGAAAGGAAGCTTTACATTAAAAAAAACTCTAACAGTATGAGTGGAAAATCCTTAGTACAACAGGTTATCTTCTCTCAGTGATGCGGTGTCCTCCTGGATTTACAGAGACCTTGAAATGACTGGTTATATCATGTTTTATTAATTTTTGAGGTGTCTGAGGGAATTACCACCATCTGTTAATACCAGAGTCTAAACCCACATGTGGGCTTCAAAATGCTTTAAGTGTTGAATTTTTTTAAGTAAGAAGTCCTCTCAAAACTTAAAGCAGTTAACAGGTTTCAGAGTGTAAGTAGAAAATACATTTGGGTTTTTTTTATAGTCCAGATTTAAGCTCTTGGATCGTTCGTCACAGCTTTGGTTTAGTTTGTGGTTCTTGCCTGTCTTCTGAAGTTAGAATGGTTGCAAATACTTGTAACTGAGCTCTTCTCCTGCTCTAGTTATGACATAACCGGCTTTTCAACTTACTTCAAGTTAGTTGACCTCTGTTTTAGCCAAAACTTACTTCATCCTGAAAAGAGAGCAGCATGTATAATGTATTTTCTTCTGGCTGAGATCAATCCTAAATATGTCTTGTACCAAAACCTGATATTATCCAGATGTGCAGAAAAAGCCGCAAGAAGCTTGAAGTGTTGATATAATCTAAATCCTCACTGGAGGTCAGAGAAGTCTTAGGAGCACATTGTTTAAATTATTATTTCAAAATTCCTCTCTCATATGCTCTTTGTGGAGTTACAGTACATCTTAGGGCTTCCTCAGTAAGGAGGTGGTTAAGCAACCTGAACTAAACTGGTGCCAGCCTGCTAATGTAGGGATTCGGTTTTTTGAACAGTGTCCATGGTCGTGTTATGTCTTTCTATATTGCCGTTTCTTAAATTGTTGCATTTCCCCCAGCCCCTTATAGGTAGGATGAGGGATGGGGTTTTTTGCTCAAGCAGTACATCTGAACTGGCTATGTATGTTTTTGCTGTGTTAGTTTTTGAAAAATCTTGGGTTTAAAAATTTCCTTATGTATGCATTTTGTGGAGTTTGAGGTATTGAGAAGACCGCATACTTTGTGGTATAAGCTCTAGCTGACAGTGCAGCCAATGTGAATTTTGATTTAAAATTCCTTTAAGAAATCCCGACGATTTCCTGGGAGATAGGAAGGAATTGTTTGTGGTCTAAAAACAAATCCTGACTTAAGAAAAACTCCTTGGCGTTTCTCTTTATTTAGAAAATTGAAATCCAACTAAGTAGTCTATACTTAGCGTAGCAAAATGGGATCTTTAAAACACTATAATGAAAGGCTACTGAGGCATTATTAAAAATTAATACAGCCAAGAGAGTTATTGAGAAAAGTAGCATTTAGCAGTAATTGTTAATACATTTTGGTACTGCTATATGATCAGTAGCTTCCAGCTTCTCAATCTGTGTTCAGTTTCCCTAGTAATATTTTAAATTATCTTTTTCAACATTTTTGTTCTTATATATTTGTTAAGAGTAACCATTCTAGGTCAATGGGTTTGTACTGTGACTGAAAACAAAGACTTGCCTGAAGTCTTTTATTGTTATAAGCATCAAAATAAGCTGTAGAGGAAAAATACTTTAAGTAATCAGACTGAACTTTGGGGAGTAAAATGTCATAGAAAAAACTATGTTATGATGTTTTGTGGAGAGAATGTCTGGAATAATGCTTGGGTTTTGAAGGTGTTGGGGTTTGGGGGATTGGAGTGATATAGTCCTAGTCTCAAGAGTGTGCATTGGGTTTGCGTGGCAAGGTTTTGGTAGCAAAGGGGCTGCAGGAGTGGCTTCTGTGAGAAGCTTCCGGAAGCTTTTCTCATGTCCGATAGAGCCAATGACAGATGGCTCCAAGATGGACCTGCCACTGGCCAAAGCTGAGCCCATCAGCGATGGTGGTAGCGCCTCTGGGATAACACATATAAGAAGGTGGAAAGGTTGCTGCCCAACAGCAATTGCAGCCAGAGAGAAGAGTGAGAATATGTGAGAGGAACAACTCTGCAGACACCTGTGAAGGAGGAGGAGGAGGTGCTCCAGGGACCAGAGCAGAGGTTCCCCTGCAGTCCGTGGTGAAGACCATGGTGAGGGCATGCTGTCCCCCTGCAGCCCATGGAGGTCCATGGTGGAGCAGATATCCACCTGCAGTCCATGGAGGACCCCACGCTGGAGCAGGTGGATGAACCTGAAGGAGGCTGTGACCTCGTGGGAAGCCTGTGCTGGAGCAGGCTCCTGGCAGGTCCTGTGGACCCATGGAGAGAGAGGAGCCCAAGCTGGAGCAGGTTTGCTGTCAGGACTTGTGACCCCATGGGGACCCACACTCGAGCAGTCTATTCCTGAAGGACTACACCCTGTGGAAAGGACCCACAGTGGAGCAGTTTGTGGAGAACTGTCTCCCATGGGAGGAACCCCATTCTGGAGCAGGGGAAGAGTGTGAGGAGTCCTCCCCCTGAGGACATGTGATGAACTGACTACAACCCCCATTCCTCTGTGCCACTTGAGGGGAGGAGGTAGAGAATTTCAGGAGTTAAGTTGAGCCTGGGAAGAAAGGAAGGGGTGGGGAAAAGGTGTTTTAAGATTTGATTTTATTTTCTCATTATCCTACTCTGACTTGATTGGTAATAAATTAAATTAATTCCCCTGAGTCAAGTCTGTCTTGCCCATGACGGTAGTTGGTGAGTGATCTTTCCCTCTCCTTTTCTCGACCCACGAGCCTTTCATCATATTTTTCTCCCCCTGTCCAGCTGAGGAGGGGAGTGACAGAGTGGCTTTGGTGGGCACCTGGCGTCTGGCCAGGGTAAACCCACCACAGAGAGGTAGCTTGGGGTTTTTTTGAATGATGGAAACATCTTGAAATACAGTTCTTAAGAAGGTACAGAAAACCTGTGGGTTAAGTATTTTCACTTATAAATAGAATTACAGTTTTATGCAGAGATTGATAAATGTACGCTACTATTCATTTCTCTGTATTTCAGCAAACAGCTGGTTTTCAGCTGTTGAAGTCTGTGGAATTTCTTCATTGTGTTGATGTTTGCAGTGGTTGAGGTATAATTAAAAAAATTTGATTGATACTTTGGAGTGATGAACAAGGTTTAGTTATGCATACTGGCTGTCCTGGATGCATTGCCATTTCTGATACACCCATAAATTCTGACTAGTTAAAAGAACTGAGAGTGGCGCGCAGCTCTTCAGCAGCTCCACTGCCGTCTCTGGTAAGTTGTTCGACAGGGAGGAATGGGCTTGTTGTCTCATGCAGATCGCTGATGTCTCTCTTCGTACATGTGAAGCTATTTAGAGACTTCTTGGAGGACAGCGTTACCAGTAAACAGCTTGTATTAAACTTTTTGTGTCACTAATCCCACATTCTACTTCAGTGCGATGGGGATGAAAGCGCTCACATTTCATGTTTTTTAGCTATTCGTTATACATCTAGGGATTATTTCCTACTAACTAACACCCCTTGTGTGACACATCCTCTGGAAATGTATGCCCAGCTTTCACAGGGGGGCTCAGAACTTGGGTCTTGTAGGATTTGTATCTCATAGCTACGTGGTGCTTTTTAAGTCCCTGGATGAACAGAAAGAGGACTCTAACTGTTTGTCTTGTGGAGAGGTCATAGTAGTTGAGATGTCTTACCCTGGCTTGGAACATTATAATTAAGTGTGTATTAAAGAGGAAATTAAATGGTTTTTTTTCAGGTCTATCAGACGGCTACTGCTATTTTAAACTCCCTTGTATAGGGAAAGCTGTAATTTATTTGTTATGGTGGTTGAATGGTAAGTTACAATTTAAATGTAACAAACAAATGAACAGGAACTTCCTAAGTTTGTATGAGTTCTGGGTATGTTCAAAATGCAACAAACTAGTTTTTAGTTAAGTGTCATACTGCTGTGGCACAGTTACTGTGAGAGTTCTTTTTTTTTAACTGGAAGGCTGGGAGGCTTTTCTAATTTTTTTGTAGAAGAAAGGATCAGGGCCGTGTTTGAACTCCTTCCTTCTTGTCACTATCATGTAGTATTTTCTGTTTTGGTTGACTGCCAGAGACCAGTATGTGTGTGTTCTACCTGGAAACATTTGATTGTCTTTACTGTATTTGGTAGTTATACCATGGATGCTTACATAAGATTGTCGTTGTGTAGGTGTGATTAACATTGTCTAATTTTGTGTGCTTTTTAAATTGCAGAACCATTCCTTTTTCCCTTGCACGGGGCCAGTTAAGACTTTCACAGATGTCTGGCACATTTAATTGCAAAATACCATTGAACTGCACACACATTGTTCAGTTGGATCATCTTTTCTTGTTTAAAAATTTATGGCAAAAATGAAAGAAAGTGGAATGCCTAGTGAGCATCAGTAAATTATAAATGTAAATATAAGCATTTGGAGGCACTTCTGCAGTACGAAAAAAATGTTAATGTAGATGATGTTATCCAGCTTTGAATCACAGGATTCTGAACCCTCAAAGATGAACTATGAAGGTTGGTTAAAATTGAAAAGAAAAAAAAAAAGTCTTGGATCAGTTACAGAATGTTAAATCATGACTCACAGAACAATTTGGAATGGAAGGCCTCTTATTAGTGGTAGTCAAAACTGAGAAAGCATGTATTCAAGTATAGACTTTGGGGGAGGGTATGATGGAACATGTGTATACCTAAAAATCTGTTAACTTCCAAATACTGTGATTTTATTTTTTATTTTTCTTATTTCTGGTCACATACATAAAAAGATTTGGTTTTACTTTCCTTTCAAAAATGTTAAAGGTTGCATGTTTAAAAAATGTGGCTTTATTGGATCTGTGCGGTCCTCTTGTCCTCAACAGAGAGCGGCCTTGTGGCTTTTGGTTGGTTGTGTTGGTGACACATTACTTACAGGTGACTAAAATTTCCTCCTTTGAGATGAAACGGCTCTACAGAGCTGTTAACAGTAAAAAAGTCATTAAAAAAGCTACGTGTCTGCTCTAAGTTAGCAGCTAAAACTGGATAAAAAAGGGACGTCTGTTTAGTGAGGCACTATTAGTTGTTTTAGATGTTTATTGGCCAACGATTTGTCATTGTTCAATTGCTTGGACTTTACTTTCTTCAGAATGGAAATTTGAATTAATGTACTTAAGGATTAACTTTTTTTAATACTTTACCATCTTCACTATTTAAATACAATTGCGTTTTTAAAGTCTCCTTTTGATCTGCAGTAGTAAAGTTCACTGTAATCCTTGTCGTAAGTGATGTCAAACAGTGGGTTATGGCTTTACTTTCAAATTAAAAATTGAATTGTTATGGAGAGGGAAGTATTGAAGATGCATTTCAAGGACTGTATTTGTGGAGTACTGCGTAGATGTTGTTAACAAAAGAAACAGAAACCAAGTATCTGATACAACTTTCAGTCTCTTTGGGTTGTTTTTTTTCTCTTTTGTAGGCCCATTTGATTAGATTTTACGTATGTTCTCCTTTCAGCTTCCATAGCTTCACTGTTACAGCTTATCTGTAGCTAAAATTATTGTAATTTTTTTCAAAATTCTTATTTAAAAATCATTCTTCAAAGTGAGTATCGTTACTTATTGAATGAAAGTAGGGCTTACATGGTCTTTTATCCTGAGTAAACAGATCACATTTTCCTATATTTAAAATTTCATGAACATCAAAGCTGTGCCTATTCTTACAGGATTTGGGGCTAATTGGGGTTTTTGAGTTTGGGGTTTTTTTTAATGGATTTCAAATGAAAAATATGCATGTATTTCTAGCTCTGCATTCCTTAAAATAAAAACATACTTTTCAAATAATGTTCACAATATTTGAAGTGTGAAGTATTTCTTCTGGCTGGAGTATTTTAGCAAAATGCTTCTTTCCATAAAAATCCTTAATGTGCTTTCATTAACTTTACTAAACTGCTTTTCATAAAGAACAATGAAAAATCAGTTTCAGAACTGTGTGGTGATTTTGTTTTTCTTCTTTGCTTTTTATTTGTTGTTTTTTTGGGTTTTTTTTTTTTGCATTTCTTTAAAATGCATATTCTTATGGAAGAAATGATGGCAAACAAAAATCTAAACAAATAATGAAACAATCTCACTTGTCTGGGAGTCAAGTCATTCTTTTTTAAACTTCTTAGAGTACCAATCTTTTCGAATAACTTGCTTTGAAATAAAAATCAAAGCTGGCTATTTGCACAGTACTGGGTATGGTCTCTGGAAGTTTTCTTTCCAGATCTATTTGTGATAGATCTACGAAGGGCTAGAATTAGATTACTAATATCATTTTCACTTGTGAGAGAATGCTGAATTTTAGGCAGCATGAATAAAAGTAGAAGGTTAATTCATTTGTGCCCTGTCGTGGTGGATTGTATTTCTACCTTTCTTGATAGATTTATTTTTTTTTTAACGCCTTCTGAACTTCAAAAATGTATTTCACTGAATGTCTGTGTACTGTTGAAGGAAAAACCATTTTAAACTATACCAGGGGAGGTTTATATTAGATATTAGGAAAAATTTTTACACTGAAAGGGTTATCAAGCGTTGGAACAAGCTGCCCAAGGAAGTGGTGGAATCGTCATCCCTAGAGGTATTTAAAAGACGGGTAGACATAGTACTTAGTGATACAGTTTAGTGATGGTTTTTGTCAGTGTTAGGTTGATGGTTGGATTCAATGATCTGAAAAGTCCCTTGCAACCTAGATGAGAAACTATACAAAGAAGTTCTAGTGGAAAAAAAAAATCTTTGTGGTCATGAAGTTTAATTGCTATAGTACATTTTGGTTAAAGGGATGTTTTCAATGAACATTTTTAACTGTGTAAATAGCATCTAATAGAACAAGGGGAAAATGTTTTACTTGTGGATTTGTTAAAATCAAGTAAATATGCATCTTAATAAAGCAGCATAGATGCAAATACAACCTTTTTATTTTTAAAGGAAAAATAAATGTCTATGAATCTTTCCAGAAGCTTTAGTTGCCTTTTCTATATTTAAGAGGCTTTTTTCTTACTTCTCCCTCTCCTTTCATGAAATCTGGTATGTTAGATAGACCATCATCTTCTATTAAGTCATTGGTGGAGGAAATAATGTTGTGGAGAAAGTCCAAGCACCAGTTTTGAACATTACTTGATCTCTTCAGCAGTTAGTTTTTTTGAGGAGGGCAGATTTAGGAACCAGAGTAACTTTGAAAAGTGGGATTTATACATTTCTGAAAAAATCTCTTCCAAATTGCTTGATCATCAATGTAAAAGACATCTTTTAAACCCTTTTAAGTATTTCCTTTCCTTAGCCAAAGTACCAGTACTGGTGGGTAAGTTCTTGTACTGTTAACATGTGTCTTGCACACTCAGATTACCAGCTGGATTTCAGATTGGTGTTAAATGTTCAAGAACGGTACTAAACATCTTGTGGAACTCTTATATTCATCAACAAGTTAAAATATTTTTTATAAGTGCTAAAAGGGAACTATGAAGGCTCCTCCTTTAACTTGAATAAATGGTTTATGGGAAGGAAAAGATGGAGGGGGAAAAAAGCCCTTTCAACATTCAGTAATTTCTCAATTTCAGTATTTATAAAGTTATGTTGCAAAATTACTTGGTATATTCCTTTTTTCTGTCAGAGTTAGACGTTCTGGCTGCATGAATGTGTATGTGTATTACACTAAAGTTTGACTGAAGAAGTGATTTATTTAAGTGAAAATGCTGTTTTGATGTGGTATTCTTGGCGCATTTTGACGCCTGAATCTAGTGTTACCAGTCGTAAGCCCATGAAATTTCTGCTTAGGTCCTTGATTTGTGGTTGGTGAAGGCAGAAAAGAAGTGTCATTTTGTCTTCATTGTGATAAATCTTTGTATTTGAATAGCTTGCTTATTTTAATAATAGCTATATAGTATGGCTGTCACTAATGCCTTAGGTGCTATGAGGCTCTTGCATCAGAGTTTTTTCAGCTTGATAGCAACAGTACATTCAGTAGTTGACTCCTGATGAAACTACAATAATTGGTATTAAGATGCACGTTGAAATGGGATGTACGTAATGCTGTCCTTAAAAGTGAAAATTTGTGGCTGCATGTCAGAATCCCAGCAGAGAAGGGGAGGCCATTTAGAAGGTGAGCTGTTTGGATCAGTTTTTGATGAAAGAGGATCTACTCATAGCTAAATGTAACTGAGTGATGCCATTACAAATTTAAATTATACTATCACTATGAAAGACAAGCTCTAATACTTCAGTCCCTTCTAGAATGACATCAAGAAATCCTTTTTAAAAGAAAGGTAGGCTAGATTTTAGAATTGTGAAGCTGGAAGCAAAAATTATTTTACTTCCTGCTCCTTCTACAGCTTGGAGGGAAAAAAAAAAAAGCTGGTCAATCTGAGAATCACTTTCATATTTTAATTTTTGAAAACATACCATCATTTTTCCTAAAACATAGGCAGAAAGCTTGGGCTTGATATAACCAACCATCTGTTGTAGAAATTGTCCTGAAGATATCACTACTCTGTGTGTGTGCAATTATGTTTCCTAATTTCTTTTTACCAGCTCTATTTTAGTGTCATTTCGTTCTCACGGATTACAGTATTAGTGTAACTTCTAAACCTCCTTTTATAATATGCTTTTATAAGCCACCTTAGCACAGATTTTTTTTTTTTTTAAGTCCCTCAGGATGGGATTCTTCCCCTCTTCCCAAAGCCACTCTCTTGTGCATCTAGAGAAAAGTTAATGGTCAGGCTTTGTTATACTCTTAACAGGAAATTCAGCTTCTAAAATGGACTTCTGTGAAGCCAGTCTTAGAATAGTTTGGGTTGGAAGGGACCTTTAAAGGTCATCTCGTCCAAACCCTCCTGCAATGAGCAGGGACATCTTCAACTAGGTCCCCCCCCAGTCCAACCTGACCTTTAATGTTTCCAGGGGATGGGGCACTGTGGTGGGTTTACCCTGTCCAGATACCAGGTGCCCACCAAGGCTGCTCTATCACTCCCCATCCTCAGCTGGACAGGGGAGAGAAAAATATAACAAAAGGCTGTGGGTCTAGATAAGGGCAGGGAGAGATCACTCGCCAATTGCCGTCACAGGCAAAACAGACTCGACTTGGGGAAAATTAATTTAGTACCAATCAAATCAGAGGAGGATAATGAGAAATTTTGCACCCCCTTCAGGTCTCATGAGATTTATTAAGTATATCAGTCTGAAGTTCCTGAAACCTCAGCTACAACGAGTGCAATGGCAACATGCTACTGTGGACGTACTTTGCACTGCTGTTGATCAGGGCTTTTGTTGCTTCGGACTGATTCTTAGCTGTGGATGTACTCATCTTGCTAATGATCTTAGCTTGCTATCCTGAGGTCAGCTTGGGTCAGTGATCAAACTGCACCCTGTATATGCATGGCCATTTGTAGCAGGCATCATGTCTGGTCCCTCTATGCCCAGATAAACTTCAGTCTTACATGTCCTTGGCATCACATGCCTTCAGAGTGCTGCTGGCACAGTTTTGAGGTTCCTTTTTCCACAAAACAATGGCAGGACCATCAGACCATCTGAATTAATAGGCCTTTCCCTCCAAGTTGGTTGTCATTTATCTGCTGATTTGGAAAGCTTATTCATGTAGCCAGAGCAACATGGGCCTATGAACACTGTAGAAAGAGGTTGCACAGCAATATAGTGTAACTTTGGTAAGGAGCATGTGCCAGGCATTTGTCTTGTGTTCAGGATTATGATGTACAAGTGAATGACAACATGACTATGTTGCTTTACTTCCATAAAAATGAAATTTGAGTTTGTATCATGAAATAGATCAGTCTTTGTGAGTAGCATATAAATATTAGTTTGCCTATCAGAAGTTTCCTTTACGGAAGTGATGAACTTAGAAGAAAGCTTACAGGAGCTTATAAGAAAGATAGAGGAAGACTTTTTATCAAGGCTTGTAGTGGCAGGACAAGGAGCAATGGTTTTAAACTGAAAGAGGGTAGATTTTGATTGGATACAAGGAAGAAATTTTTATGACGAGGGTGGTGATACACTGGAACAGGTAGCCCAGAGGAGCTGTGGATGCCCCATCATTGGAAGTGTTCAAGGTCAGGTTGGACAGGGCTTTGAGCAACCTGAAAGTGAAAGATGTCCCTGCCCATGGCAAGGGAGGGTTGAACTTGATTCTCTTCAAAGGTCTCTTCCAACCTAAACCATTCCATGATTCCAGGAGCACTCTCTGGCAAATGAGAAATGGACATTTCATTTGCCTAGATCATATAAATAGGAGCTATAGTCTGTCCTTCGTGTCCTTCTTGAGGATCTGTTCCTGTGGGATCCAGTCCACTCAAGAGCCTTAGTCTGTGTTCTCTGGTGTATGTCTCCTAACTCCTTGGTGACTGAGATTCACATGTAGTTGGAGGAGGAAGAAAGGAGTGAGATGAAGGGCTTGTGACCCTGCTTGTGACTGCGTGAGGAAGCTTATGTGCCATTGTTTCAGTCAGTTAAGCCTGTTAGGATTTGCCAATTTGTTGTGTTCTTGGAAGACCTGCTCAGTTAGAGGATGAAGGAAGTGTTTCTGAGCTGAACTGAGCTGATGTTAAAATTTATTTTTGAGTGGATGCTGTATTTTCAGAAGGGAAAAAAAGTGTTAGGGAAGAGTTTAAGAGCAGGAAAAGCATATAACGAAGCCTTTTCCTAATGCTCCTCTAGCCACTAGCAAAGCACAGTGCTGAGACTTCTTAGGTGCCACTTTTGTACTGAACATCGGTCAATGGATTTCTTCTTCCCCTGCCTCCAATGAAATTCTTTGCTGCTTTTGAACATATGTAAAATGTGTTTTTAGCATATATTCTGTGGGAAGGAATTACAAAACTGATTGTGTAGTATTTATTTTTAAACCTACCTTCTCCCAATTTAATGTGATAGCCCTTAGCTCTTATATTTCAAGAGCTGTTGATTTTTGACTGTACTACCCATGATTTTATACGTCTTCCTTAATTTTCCTCAGATGCCTTCTTCAAGAAAAAAAGAGTCCTAGTTTACTTACTTCTCGTAGGAAACTACTTCATATCTAAACAGAAAAAAAAAAAAGGTGAATTGAAAAATATTTTAAAAACAGCGTTTCACTGCTTCACTGGAGTGAAAAGTGTTTTCTAGAATTATACCTTTCAGTCTTTAACTAGTGTTTGTTTCTTAGGTTTCTTGTTCATGAGCTTGCTGGAACAGATTGAAGTCTTAATCCCTTAGTTTTAAATCCCCTAGTTTTGAGAACATACTGTTTGGTAGTGGTTTTATTTTTTTTTCACCCCACTGTTTAAGTATGCGATACATGGAGCAAATCCTTATCTGGTTTGTTTACTTGCTCCTTCTGTCTTACTAGGTCTTGCATCCCTGCTGATGCTAGTTAGATCTTTTTGTCACAAGTAATTGCAGTAACGATGTAGGGATAAGGCTGTTTTACTAAACCCAAATTCCATGACCATTCTTTTTTTTTTTTTTCTTCAGTGGAAAGAAAATACTGGGGAAACTTGTGAAGGCCATTATAAAAATTTAATTGGAAGATTCACACAAGCCTGATTCAGATTAAATTGGTTGCTACAGTGACATCCACAGAATCTAGTAGTGATGCCACCTTGATTCTTGACTGGCTTTAGCTACCTGTGAATTTGTTACCATGACATTATTTATCAGATGATGTACTAAACCTTGGTAATTTATCAGAATTTTTCATTTAAGTGGATTTTTTTCTTGATGTTTATATAGCTATCGTTATTAGAAAGTAGGATAAAATTCCTCTGTTGCCTTATACAGAGCATGAGGACCTATGTAAGTATATTTAACTAGTGCTTCACAGTGTCCTTATTTTTTATTCTTAAAATGCTACAATACTTTAAATGTCAGATTGTCTATTCTTTTCTGTGATTCTGTTGTAAAGACAATTGGGAGCACAGAGGTACTAGTGTGTTGTTTCTGGTCTTTTTAAACAGCATCTCAAGGTGCTGCTATTTTTCCGTATTACTTTGGTTCCTGGCAAGAGAATTCAAATGGAGGTGGTTTTGCTTTTGATAAATCTTTAGTATTTCTCATAGAAGCTCCCTTAATTTACTGTCTGATTTTTGCAAAGTAAATTACACTGATGAAGCAGAGATATGGCTTTTGTTGTTTAGGTGTGACAAATTGTGTGGTTTAAATAGTTCAGTCTTGAATGTATACAAATTGTGGCAAGTTTTTAGTGCCTTTAGTTGCATGTAGATCTAATCAGATTATTGTATAGCTCTTCTCTGGTTTATTTTTCCTAAGTTTGAGCACTTCTTTTTCAATCTTTTTGGTTTAGCTGTTTGTAATAGCCTAACCTGCTTTTATGAATTGATGTCAAAATTCAGTGTGCTATTTCACACCTTTGAGACTAATCCTGCCGCTAAGCAGTGTGTTAACGTAGGCGTTAACAGATGAATGCTCACAAGAATGTGACCAAAGGCATTGTGAAGATGTAGATGGCAGTTACCATGTGACAGAATGGCAAAATACCGTGGTTTTCTTTATTTCAGCAAAACCTAAACAAAACAAAGTAAAAACCAAAACTACCATCCTGTGAACGAGAAGGCGGTATCTCTTGTCCTCTGACCGAAGTGCTTTGTTGTAGGG
Source organism: Stercorarius parasiticus (assembly GCA_013396915.1). NCBI lineage: Eukaryota > Metazoa > Chordata > Aves > Charadriiformes > Stercorariidae > Stercorarius > Stercorarius parasiticus. Next base: position 55,960 of record VWZL01000813.1, read on the forward strand.
CTGTGGAACGAGTAATTAAAGATACTGTGGAGTAGCTCTTCTTTTCCTGGAGTTGAGTCATACACCTGTTACGAGATGGTGAGATTGTGTAGTTGGAGCCATATCCAGCACGACATCATGGATTCTCTGACAGGCTTTTACTGAGACTGTGATGACTGTGAATGTGTCAGGAAGGGAGGATAAGATGAAGTTGGAGAGCTGGTGGTGATTACAGTGTCTAACAGGTACCAAGTTTGAGGCTATCGTCTCTATAGATGTACTTTATAGCCATTCAAGGAAGAGAAGAGATGAAGCACATTTACAGAGGTGGGAAAATGCCTGAATTAGAATCTTTCTTTCAGTTGACCTTAGAAAAGCTTATGTTTTTCTCTTTCCCTTGTCTCAAGAGATTAGCCCTTTATTTAGGAACCAAATTAGATCCCTCAGATCTGGTGATGCAGATGTTTTCCTGATCACCTAGTGATTAATTTTCAGTTAATTCGAGATCCACTATTACATGGTCAATGTAATCTCTTTTCTTGCAGTATAGCTAGTGGTACTGACATATCCAAGTCTGGGATTTGAACTTTGAATTTGATATTTTCTTCTTGGAGCTTCATAACAGTTTTGTTGTCGTTTTTATTTTTTTTAAACTAGACTTTTCTATTGTAGTCTATTTTTGTATTGGCTATGCAAATTATTGTACTGGTATCTGTAAAGATTTTTGTTGAGCAATTTTGTTATACTTGATATAAAATGTATCTCTAAGTTTCTAATGGAAAAGATGTGAACATATATGATTTCAGACCACATTTCGAATAAAATCACTGAAATGTCAAGTTCATTATTTTGCCTCTTTAGGCATTGTACATTTTTTTGCATTGTGCATCTCATGGGTATTGTCTTCTTGGTTACAGGACAGTTGCCTAGTTAAAATAAGTGTTTTTATTCTTGGTGTATTTTCTGACACAGATGCAGTCATTTTGGTGAGTTTAGCTTGGCTTAAGTAACGAAGCTTTTATTGCAAGCTTCATTGTGTTTTGGCAAAGAACAGTCTTGTCCAATTATTTCCATAAGATTTCAAACCCAGAGTTAGTAACTGTGGTGGTCTTCCTTATAGACTGAAGACTATCAGTTGGAACTCAGTTTCATTTATGACATTATCCTTAAAGTCCTAACACTTTAAACAAATATAAGTAATAATCTATTCTTACATCTTCTAGAACACTGCCATTTGCTATGTGTGAATCTGCGTAATGGATTCGTACAGTAAGTGTTGTCAAAGCTGTAACTTGTAAAGCTTTATAAAATAGCTTTTGGGTACCAAATCCCAAAAAGAAGCAGGCTAAGCAGTGTATTCTTATGGCAGTTTTATGAAAAAACACTTTTTTATTTTTGAATGATAACAAAAAGTTTTAAATCCTTGTCTCTAATTGTTTGTCTGTTCTTTGTTGAATACCTAGCCTGAGGCTCATATTTTGTTCTCTGCTTCAGTGATGTTATAATTGAGCATGTCTAAGGAGACTGATGGAGATATTAATTAGGAGAGATTCCTAAAAGAAATGGTGTTGAACACTGGAGGGCAACATTACCGTTTGCTGGCGACCGTTGTCAGTCTCTGTGTAGGAGAACCTGAGCTCGCACTCAGTGCTATATGCCAGCTACCTTTTTTACTACTTGTCCTGTTTTAAGGTTCTTCACATGTAAGTTACAACGAATGGGACTGTTACAGCTGACTGCTAATGTGGCCTTTGCTTTGCTGTTTCCTGCAATGTAGTGATTTAATGAAAATATTTGAGTATTCAGTTTTAGTCAAGCTTTAAAATGACAGTCCAGGAGTGTCCACTTTTAATGAACTCCATTTACCATTGCGTGGTAATCAGAAAGTTATCTTCCATTCTGTACAAGCTAGTGGTTCTTTAACACTGATTCAATAAGTATTTTAAAAATGCATACCAAAAATACAGATTTCTTTTAGATGACTGAGATGCGTGTCAAACAATTTGGATGGCAACTGGGCTTCATTCAAATCTATGAAACAGCATTTTAACAAGTTTTAAAAATAATTTTAATTCTTCTGTGTAGTTTTAAAAACATCTGATAGTTAAATTATTCAAATATTCAACAATATTCAATATTTTAGTATTTATCAGCATATTGGTCAGGAAATTGAAAAATTAATGAGATCAGAGTTCCCAAACAGCTTAGACATACCTGTAGTACCAGACACATAGGTAGCTCTGAAAAACTGGCTTCACATCTCCTAAAGATTTTTTTTATTTTTAATCTGTACGTCTCATAACCTGTTTTTTGGAGCACAAGTTTTGTGTTCTTATTTGCAACTAGTTCAGCTAAAATACTCTTCTGCTTTTCACTAAATAGGATAAGCCATTATCTACTTTGCCTCCTTTAAAAACATGATGTTTATCTTGCATTGTAAAACTTCGGTCTCTCCTTGCTTTGACGTGGGATTTGCCTTTTAATTCCTGAATTCTAATTCCTGATGCGAAAATGTTTTTGCAGAGATGCTGGCAAATAGTGTTTTCTATTTCTATTTTCTATTTAAGGATACATCCCTTTAAGGATAACTGTTTCTTCACAAGCCTGCTTCAGCATAACCAAAACTGTCTTTTACAGGTAGAGAATGTTGTGGGTTTTTTTGTTTCTTTACCTGAAGTAACATGGAATGTCTCAGTATTTACACATAGACTTGGTCTAAAAGAAAGTTTACATAACCCGTGTTTTACAGCATATTAGTTTATTTATAGTTGTTGGAATTGGTAAATGAGGGTTTTGCATTCAAATATTTTTAGCTGTGTTAGCAGGTGTGTATGAGTTTCAGTCATGGCATTGTTTGATTCAAGAATATATGATAATATGATAATAACATTGATATTGAAAGTTTGGAAAAAAGGCATTGTGAGAAGTGTGAATTAATGAATGAGCAACTAATAGATAAGAAAATGTAGCTATTTTGGTAGAAATGGGTGGAAGAGGGGGAAAAAGAGCAAAGAGAAATAAGGTGACATTTGAGTGACAGAGTAAAGAAAGGATTTGGAATGCAGAAGATTCAAGAAACATCATCTCGTGAAAAGGAAAGATTAATATTCTTGGTAACATGGAAGATGTGCAAGAAGTGGTATAAACCACGGAAACAACAAAGAATAAAAATAAGGATAATCCTAAGATGTGAGGAGTGGGAGGGGAAGGAAAGAGGACTGATGCAGATAAATGGGGAAGGAACAGTTAAACACTATACTTTGATTTTTGACTGAAGAAATACTATCTTTAACAGCTGTTTGGTCTAAGGATCTGTTCTTAATATTCAATTTTAACATCCTCAATTTGCAGTTTTGTTTGATGTGATGCGATTCTTATAAATGACAGAGGAATCTGGGTTGAATGTTTTTAGTTGTCAAAGATGATTTCAGGCTACTTGCATTTCCTTTCCTTGGATCAGTGAGGCTTTTAAACAGGAATCATGCAGTGGGTTCTTCCGTAGTTGCATAGTCTTCAATAGCAGTGGAGGAAGCCCTTGGTTTTGCAACACTGCTAATCGGGTTCTAGTCTACCTGTATTCCTCCACTGTCTCAAATACTGCAGTTCTGGAGTCACCTTTTCTGTTCTTCCCAGGGCCCTCCATGGGCTACACATTGCAAGCTGTTTGAGAACATTTGTCTGTCTGGCTCCAGTGTTGATGTCTGACCCGTTGCCATAATATTGTGATAAAAAGTGAAATCAACCCAAATCAAGGAAATACAGTATTTAAACAGAAGTGGATAGCTTGTTGTAATTGAAAGCTGATATGTATTAGTCTTCTACTTAGTATGTGCATCTTATAAAATAGATTAAAATGTGTCTTGTGAAGTGTAATATATTTATAAATGCTATAGTTGCAAGGTATTTAACATACTGGAACTAAATACATATTTCTGCAACATACAGATTATATTTTTATGTGTTGATCTTTGCATGACCAAATATTTTATTTCCAAATTTCTTTATGAAACCCATATGACTTATTAGTAAGACAAAGTAAAACATGGAGGGGTCCTCAGGAAGCTAGACTGATTTATCTGCTTCACTGTGCCTCGTCATTTGAAAGTGTGGTTTTGGTGTTGTTGCAAATCCCATAATTTGCCTTAATATCAACTTTCTCTTAAGGTTGAACTGGTAACTATGTAAATATTTTATGTAGAGTTTCTTATCAACTTAATTACCCATCTAACAACCTAGTTGTCAAAAAAAAATTAGTATTTTGTGTTTTGGCTGATGTCCGTAGATTTGAAAAATACTGCTTATGCTTTTAATGGTTATCTTATTTCTTTTAATAAGCTTTCCTTATTCAACGCCTGCAAACAATGGCCTTTTTTAGAGATTAGCTGGAGCTTACCTCTGCATATCCAGCAAGGCTAAAATAGGGTTTGAAATGGTTGTTTTACAGATAAGTCATTTAAATGATGCATGCTTTGTTTATATAGTGAAATTGTATACCTTCAAAAACCTTGGTCACGTAATTAAAGACTGATAAATTTGTAAAGGTCACAAACTTATCTTGAATTTTTCTAATCCAGTGTTTTCAACAAGTAAGCCTTGTTCTTCAGGGATTTTGATTCCCTAAAAGTATGTGTGTGGAATCCCAAACGGTGTTTCTACTTCGAATTGTAGTGTAAATGCTTACCTTTTATTGCAGGCATTCTAGGAAGGTATGTTCAATGTAGATGCTAAAAGCTACGTGAACTGCAGTCCCACATAATTTATACAGGTTCAGTTAGTTGCCAATTAAGAAATTCAAATTGTTGACCTAAGATTTTACTTTAAAATTTCCTTCTTGTCTGTGTCTTGTGGACCGTTTCAGAAAGGTTTCTTGAGGCTGTTGTGAAACAATACTTCTGCCTTTTGACTAGAATCTAAGAACCGCTTTCAAGAAGGATGAAACTAGGATGATGGTTCTTCAGGTGCTATTGTATATTCCCACTCGTATGGGTTAAAGAAGCTGGTGGCATTAACTTCTGGAACTTGTTTGTGAACTGTATTTGCCAGTTGAGTCAATGCACCTCCTCACACAGATTTTAGAAGTAGAAGGGAGGAAGACTATTTTTTTGGTTATTTCTAACTTCTTGGGGTATAGTCAGCTTGCACCACGTTCAGAGTTGGTATTGCTTTCTTTTGCTATTTCTGTGATACTTTAATACATGGGAAGTAAACAGTTATGTGCCACCTGCAGGGTGCGTACCTTATCTCCGTCTGCAAAGGTGGGCACATTGCCTTTCGTTATTCTTAAGGAGCAGTTGGCCAGGATCAAAGTCCAACCACAGTTACAGTGGTGGAGCAGTAGGAGCTTGTAGCACTGGATCCCATGCTATTATAGCATTTCCTTTCTGTCCTACCGTGTCCATCATCTTCCTGCATCTTTCTACAACCATATCATTGTAGTACAGCATGTGCTCACCTCCTGCCACTGCAGCCTGGAGAGGTCCAGTGCTTTATTTGCACTGTGATAGCTGAAGAAACTTTTTTCAACTTAAAAAGGGACAAGAAAAATCTCTACTGCTAGAGTGTGTATGCACATACTTAGTAAACTTAAAAATTATTAAGATGAAGAAGAACTAGATCTGTTCAAGATCCCCCTGTTGAATGGGATGTTGCACTGAATAAATCAGTACCTTAGTTAAATGTTGAGCACCTTGAAAGTTAAAATATTAATTTAGTTTTGCAGGGGAAAATCAGTCATTTTGTTGTTGATACCGCTGGAATGCACCACAGATTGCTTAAATCATTGAGAAAGACCAGGGAAAATAGTCACAATGTCTAGAAACTTACTCTGTGTCAGTTATTAGGATTGATTAAAAATGAGATGTCTTCACTTGTGAAGTTACACTCTAAGGATAAGGTAGCCACAAAAAAGTTTGGCTTCTTCACTGGACATGAATGAGTGTGAATTAAATGTGAAATTACATTTGCTTGGGAGTAAGGTATTTGAATAAGGATTTTAGTTTACTAAGAAGATTATTAAAGATTTTCTGTTAGAAATGTGATCAACCTATAGTTGGTGGCTGTGGGGATTATTTACACATTCAGCATTCTGAGAAAGAACCCATTTTTGTCCGTAGTCCTTCCTTTCTTTTCAGATTTTATTTTACAGTAACTTTTTTCTTATCAGTTAGCTAATAGTTAAGTGATAGAAGTAACAATGAAAATCTTAGTAAATAAGGAATGTTTGATTTTTGGCGACAAGATGAAACATGTATGGGTGGTGTAAAAATTAGGAAGGTAAGTGAAGGCAATCCTGAGGAATTGTGACACAGTTTTGCATCACTGTAGTAGCTGTAATGTATTGAATATAAAAGATGGAATATCCATAGATCCCTGAATTTAAAAAGGTTAAGAGAAAGTTTTTTTTATTTTATAAGCCCTTATTACTACAGTATGATGCTTCAGAACATCACAATTACATCTAAGCATTCCTCTGAGATAAAGTAATTATTAATATTCTTACTGTCATGGTATGAAGCTGAAAGAGTGGATGTATCTACATAAAGCTGCAGTTGAAATGGCTTGTTGAGACCTGGTTCACCTACTTAGGATGATATAATTTGCCTAAGGTCACCCTCAGTCTTGGCGTTAAGAGGTAGGTATTGTCTGATTAGACTAGTAGTGAAGAGCAATTACTTAAAGGAATTGGTGTTAGGAAGGTGTCTGACTTATATATTAATGAGTGTTGCAATTTACAGTTCATAAAGTGATATTAAAGGTATATATAAAGTTATATATAGCAAAGCAGCTGTGTTTAAGCACTCAATACCGTGGCTATTAAAAGGTGCCTAAAGACGAAAAGTTTGTTTTAGTAAATCCATGTAAGTACACTTGCATGTGCATGATCTGAAGCTTGCTGTCCAAGGAGATTGATATTCAAAGTCCTGAGAAGTATCAGATTCTATTTGATACCTTTCCTTCACTCCTTTAGTGTTAGAATATGTAAAGTGATTTTTAAATAATGATAAAAATAATTATTCTGGGATGAGATTAACATAAAATGCTTGTTCTGAAGAGGTTTAATGGTTGCTTGAGTCAGAGGTTGAATAAATAAAGACTTTGAAAAGCCTTATTAACTTCATACAGACCCATCTAATGTCATGCTAGGACTTGGTAATTCTTCAGTAACACTCTGGTGTTTCAGTGTTGCCTGCAGTCTGCTCGATGCAGCATGATGTCACAAAATCAGATTGGAAGTACTCCAAATGGTGCCTGTAATGTCCTCCTCTACAGTAACCACTGACAGATACAATCATCGCTGTCTATTGTTTCCACTTGCTGATAAATGACTGCAACATCTGTTACTTAATGAGTGTCTTAGGGAAAAGGGAGAAAGAGAGAATGTAAAGATTTTTATTTTTTTTCCCAGCCCACATTGACCTGTATATTAACCTTGTATACTTTATTTAATTTTTATAAAGAGAATGTGTAGTTTCATTTGGGGAGACTTGTGTCTGTTTTTGTATTTTGCTAAATGAAGTGGGGCATGTCCTACAACATGTTTCAGTATAAAAGAAGTTTAATTGCTGGGAAGCAAGTGTGCAAACAAAATCATGGACCTTATTCCATATCTGATTCTGTAGCCATCGTCTGACTTCTGAGGGAGCTGTTTCTTACGTCACCCTCCTCTTGCAGAGCAGTGCTTGGTGTACGTGCCTTCCAGGAGTCCCTCAGCAGTGTGACAACTGTAAAGTGTGTGTGTTTTCTCCCTGGAGGGGACTAATTGAATCGGAGCAGAACCCTGTGTTTGAACTGTTACCTTAAAAACAAACAAATTCCTTGACCCTGATCTATTACCTTGAGGTCTTTGTTGCTGCTAGATCAGAGATTTGCAGTATTATTACAATTTCAGGATTATTCTGTTAAAGGTGACTACGTATTACTGCGGACCCATCAGCTCTGGGACTGTGTGAATCTGCTGGGATTTGCAGAGCCACCGTTCCTTGCTGCGTGAGTCAGCAGTGTCTTCAGCAGCACATGACCTTTCTTTCTTGGTTATTTGGCTGTTGAGCTGCTTGATCCTGCTCTGCTGACCCTAGCATGAGCTGTACATGTCATGTGGAGCAGCAACTAATAAGCCCAAGTCATCTTCACCCAGCATTCCTGAGGAACTCAATCTGAGGAAGAAATCGAACTATCATATATAATAATGAAAATGGTTCTGAAGAGATTGAGGTGTAGACCACTACATCTGATATGTGTACTGGTAAGCAGGTAGAAATCACAATTCAGAATAGAATTACAGAGCATGTGGGTGAATACTGGAAAATTTTCAACATGTTTTGAGACTCAGCATTTTGTGAAAGAAACTATGTATGTGAGCAATTGATATCATCCAAAGTATTTGGCAAGATTTTTCACCAAGTGCTCTTAAAAGAATTTGAGCTGACATGGTATAATAAGGGATTTTTACATGTCTAAAAACTGGTTAAAACGTACAGTGAAAAGAACAAAAATAAATGCCCTGTTTTCATACTGAAGGGAGGTCACCAATGGAATCCCGTAAGGATCTGAACTGAGGCCTGTGCTCTTAATATATTCATAAATCATTTAGAAGAGGAATGAATAATGAGGTGTCAAAGTTTGCAGACACTACAGGGTAATTCAGGATAAGTTAAAAAAATCCAGATGATAAAATGGCAGTTCAGTTCAATATAAGTATATATATAGAGAGAGGGAATAATCCTAATCTTACATGTAAACCTATGGTCCTTAAATTGATTGTTACTACTCAGAGAATGAAACCTTGTAATTGAAATAAATTAATGAAAACGTTAGCTCAATCCTCAGTCACAGAAAGAGAAGTTTTGGGAATCGTTACGAATGCAATTGAAAGGAAAAGATCAGAACAGCACACCAGTAGGGTACAGTTCTGCTGAAATAATGTTACAGATAGCTGAACCGATTTGCTGTGGCTTCTAACTAGGAGTTGTCATATTAACCTAACAAGTAAAGAACATTCAAAATCAAGTAAGACGCTTTTCAACATGATGTGTAGTTAAGTTCTGAGACAACTTGCTATGGGTTTTTGCAGCAGAAGGTATCACATACAAGTATATCCCCACTAGCTCAAGAAATCTGAAGAAAATACAGGAGGTTCTAGAGGGGAAAATTAGGCCAAGTGATGTATATGCTTACCCTATCTTTACTTTTTTTTTTTTCCCGTGATATCTTTTAATGTCTGTTGTTAATAAACAGGTATTTTTCTATATAGATACTAGATAGATATTTATTTTTTTTTTGTCTGACCTAGTCTGGCAGTTTTTAAGAACTTTTTGAGTATGAAAACTCTTATTCTGGCCTCAGGCTCTAATTAAAACTCTAATTAAATTTCTCTCATGAGGGAGATGTGAGAGGGAAGGGAGAAGCAATACTCTTCCTAGGGTGGTAGTATTAATGTATGGTTCTCCTGAAGTCCTGCTGATGCTGGTGATCTGACCTTACTTCTGATACTCCTTTTGTCATACATGTAGAGTGGATGTGAAGTGGCTCTGTTTGCTTTTCTGTTAACATGCTAATCCTGTTCTACCGCAGCACTACACTTCCAGCATGCCTAGCACTTCTTTACTTCCTCAGCTCCTTGTATCAGATGTAAGAAACTGGAAGGGAAGCTACAGTGATCTCCTAGATCTCCAGGTTTGCTTCGGGCTTTGCTGTAGAGCAAGAGATAAGGCTTGAAGCTGCACTTACTAAAGGCCTATCTAATTACCTAAACCAGCCTATTTATAAATTGTATTCCCCCTCCTGTCTCTGAATTGTTTCAAATTAGAGCAGGATAACCAAATTGGTTAATGAAACATTGTTGACCTGAATGGGAACCTGAAGTAGAACTTAACTGTAGCTGTCCCTGAGCCGAAGAAGGAAGTTGTTCTGCACCATGGCTCTTCAGCTTTCCAAGGAGACAAATCTGTGTGATGCTAGGGTTGTTTTGGGCTTGCTAATAAACAGTTTGGCTGTTAAATAAGATCAAGTCAGAGGCATATCTTGGTGTGAAAACTGGGAAGATTTTTGATGATCCTTGGCTCTGATGACATTTGTTAGTCTTGAACTGACTCCTTTATGAATCTCTGCAGTACAATAAGGGAAATGCCTCATTTTTATGCTTCAAAGTAAATTGTCAGCTGCAGCTTTAAACATAAAATTCTTTTAAAACATAAATTTTTAAATGTGAAATCTTTTAAAAATAAAAAAAAACAGAACATCATTAAGATAAATACTAAATCTTTCATTTTGATTGTAATATTATGAGAAAGCAGATGGGAAGTGGAAGGTCAGATATGATGTGCTTATAGCATTTGTTTTCTAGGCACTGAAAACTGTACCCTGGAGTGCTCTTCTACTGTTGTTTAGCCAGGCCAGGGGATGTTATCATCTGCTTAGATTAGACTTCATTAGTTATCTGGATTTAAGATGCTACTGGATACTCATATATGAGTTTAGTGTCACAAGGAGGTGCTAGGAATAATAATAAAGTACAGACTGAATTTTCCTGTTTTCAACCATTTGGGACCACAAGGCTGAAAAGCCTTCATAATCCTTTCCTCCTACTGTGGGAAAAACTCCTATGTTATCTTTGGGTCTTGTCAAAGAACAAATCCAAGAAATTTGCTAGTATGCTATTGGCAAAAGACTTTTAAGTTTCTGAGATCAATTTTGTAACACAAGAAAGTGCTTCAATTATTCGAAAATAATTTTACATTTGTAATTTGTTCATTTATACTGACTTGTAGATTTTATCATTAGTTGATTAAAAAGTGCCCTGTGGTTTACATAAACCACACTTCATTTACAAGAAAGTAACACTTCTGTTACAAAATGTAAAAAAGTGAGCAGTGAGAACCTCCCAATGAAGAGAAACCATGTTTGCATTGGGGAATTTGATTTTGAAAAAATGTATATCTGTTGTCAGTTTACCCTGGTAGGCAGCTAAGCACCACGGCACTCCTGTTGGTGGTGTGAGCAAGAGAATCAGAAGGGTAAAAATGAAAAAAACTTGTGGGTTGAGGTGAAGATAGTTTAATAGGTAAAGTAAAAGCTGTGTGCGCAAGCAAAACAAAAAAAGGAATTAATTGACTACTTCCCATTGGCAGGCAGGTGTTCAGCCATCTCCAGGAAAGCAGGGCTTCAACATGCCTCACGATTACTTGAGAAACAAATGCTGTAACTCCAAATGTGTGTCTCCCTTTCTCCTCTCTGCCAGCTTTTATTGCTGAGTGTGGTGTTGTATGGGCTGGGACGTCCCTGTGGTCAGTTGGGGTCAGCTCTCTTGGCTGTGTCCCCTCCCAACTTCTTGTGCATCCCCAGCCCACTCGCTGGCAGGGTGGTGTGAGGAGCAGAAAAGGCCTTGACACTCTAAGTACTGCTCAGCAATAGCTAAAACATCCCTGTGTTATCAGCACTGTGTTGGTCACAAATCCAAAACATAGCCCTATACCAGCTACTGTGAAGGAAATTAACTCTATCATAGCCAAAACTAGCACATCTGGCTTTCACAAAACGTGAATAAAAATTGGTTAACTTGCAATGTAAAGATTAACACCCTCCACCTACCCCCCAAAAACCATACCCCTGAACGATTGAACACGTGAGCATGGTATTTAAAAAATATAAAGATGATTTCCACTAGTTCATATCTGTATTTCTTCTCAGATTTTACTCTGAAGCAGAAGATGTCTTTTTGTACTTCCCGATTGTTTCTGAACTTGACTTAATTGTCATGATTATCATACTTGTTTAGAGAAGTTTACTTCGTAGCATTTTACAAGTTTACTGCTTGTTCTTTTGACTGAAGCATTTAGAATCATGCTATATAACTGAGTAAAGGAAACAGCTATCTTATCTGCTCTTTTTCACCAAATTTTGAAATGTGTGCTGCTTATAAATTGCACACAATTAATAATATACAGCTTGAAAACATCCTGGAGATCATACTACTTATGAAACCATTTATAGATCTAAAGTGGGTGTGAAATATCTCTTAAGCATTCCAGTTTTGCTAAATATGGCAAAAGTAAACTTCGCCTTTAGTATTTGTATAACTATTTGTACTTGACTATGTTCATGCCTGAGGCAATTGTGGCCTATGGGTGGCTGGAGCAGAGACACCACTGAGGGAGAAGGGACACCCAGGGATACCCCTGAGTTTCTGTTATATAATGGTTCATTTATTGATGGACATGTCTTTAAAATATGCAATATAAATAGTATTTTTCCTGGCTTTTTAAAGAGCTGCTTGAGAGATCCGACTAATTTAAAAAATAAATAAAAAAATCCAACATGGTTTGCTTGCAGTCCAAATTAGGCAGTTTAAGCCATCATGTCTAGACAGTCAATATGTTAATCTAAAATGAACTGAATCTGCTAAATAAACCAAAATTTGTTCTAGTTAATGTTTCACTTCATCTTGGTACCTTTTTACTTTGTTGAATTGTGTATGGTAGTCATTTGTTTTTTGCTGTTGTATAACTTCTTTATCTGGTGTGTCATTCACTTAAAGACAAAATCATATTAGATAAAGCCAAGTTAGGACCGTAATATTGTCTTAGGTTAAATTTTTCAGTGTTACAAAATACTTGAAGGGTTTTTTTTGTTTCCGTTCTAACTTCTGTCATCCATGAAAGTTAAGTCAACTTAGAAATTCTTACCGTAAGTGGATGCAATATGGGGCTGCCTTTTTTTTTTCCCCTTGAAATAAAAAGTCTAAATCAAATTCTAAAACTAATGACTTGAAGGATTATTTCACCTTTTTATTAATTTGTAGGGTCATGCAAACACAGGAGATGTGTATATCCTAATTTCTGTAGATGGTTTTATAGGAGACTCGTTATCGTGATTGAATAAAAGGCAAGACAATACACTATTTGCAGTGTTCAGACAAGAATGCCATTGATGAAAAATTTGTATTAGCTCCTAATATTGTTATTAAGTACTCTTGTCCTGTCCGAGGGGTCACATTTCAAACTATGGATACCTGAACAGTCACTCCAGTGGTTATTTGAGTATTATGGTGAACAGTGGGGTAGCACAACTCATGGTGTAATATCAGTAAATCTTAATTGCTCAGCAGCTGGAATTTAAAGTTTACTAGTCATGGCTTCCCCAGCATAGTACTGTGTAACTACATTGGTGTTTAGTAGTTGTATGTTATATTTATGACATACTATGTTATGTAGTACATAACTAATTTTCCATGAAAGTATATATGCACATATATGTGTATTGCTTAGTACCTTGGTTGTGTTCAGAGCATGTATGTGCCATTCTTGTAGCTATTCTGACTCTTCTGTTTGAATTGGGTAGAATGTATGGTGTGATACAAATGTAAGTCCAAATTACTTGCTTAACTGTTCTTGCTAGCATCTTGACATCAGATGCAGTCCTGCAGGAGCCAACAGTTTCTGTGTTAATTGTTGCTGTATATAGTTTTTTCCAGTCTTTTAAGTCCTGGACTTTACTTTTCTTTAGAATGAATCAGTAGATAAGAGATCAGTAATATTTTTCATTAGTTAAAGACAATTTCAGTATCAGTTAGAATTGCTCTTTTCAGTACTAGGCACGCTTTAGAGCCCACAATGTGAAGTGCAAGAGCATCATTCAGAATCGCTAAGGGGGTACCTAGTGAAGGAGGCACTATGCATGTTTGTGCAGTAATGTTGGATGAAAGTGTAGCGATGCAGTGAAATCAAGGATGTGTTCATATCTCCTTTAATAAAGAAGTTCTGCATCATCGCAGTCATCCCATTTTGCACTTAAGAACCACCTCCTCATTTTTTTTTATAGATGCTGTTACTCAGCTAAATCTCTCATTTCTTCCTTACTTTCCTTCTCTTTTGGTATCCCTACTGAAAATATAGGAAAACATGGCATCAGATTCCCATGATTCATTCTAGGCATCCATTAATTTGACAGCAGTTCAGACTACTCTCAGGCAACGCGGATAAATGCTATGATTAATAAAGTTGTTACCAAGTGAATCTTTTTCATGGTTGAATATGATTTTTCCCTTTATGGGAGAAGTAGGGGATAGCACTGTTTAACACACGTCACTGTACCATTTGATGGGTGAACTTTGTCTGAAGAAATTTCCTCTATCAGCATAGAGTACTTCTGGTCAAGGAAGTCTGTATTTTCTATCGTCTGGGTGCTCAATTACTGCTTGTTTCCAGAGAAGCCTCAAAAGAGGAATCGTATCAGTTGTACTCAATCAAGCTTTTTTTTTTTCTTCAGTTTAGGCCTTTCAATTACTCTTTTGGACAGATGTTCAGGTTTTGTTGGACTGCAGCGTCCCGTACAGGAGCTGCATGGGTATTTACATATCTTTCATCCAGACCATGTGCCTGATTCATTATAGCTGGGCATTTATCAGTGCCTCGATGGATGTGTCGCTAGCTTACTAAAAGATTTCATCATTTCTGACTTGTTATACCACCTCAGTTAATGAGGATATGAAGATGGGGCATAATTTCTTTTAATGAACACTGCTCAGGAGACACATCTAGGATCTACCTATATCACAACATAGGTAATAAGCACAGCAGCAGTCTGGTAAACACAACAGCTTAGAACAGTTTTAATCCGTTGGAAAGCCTTTAACTGATAGCAGCTCTGTGCTTCATAAACTTGTCAACTGTGATAGGCTTTTGGCTGTAAGAGATTATTTCTGTACAAGTACTGGCAAGATTGTGCAAGATGTTTATCACCTGAATAACATATTTAAAGTTCAGGGGATTCAGAAAGAGGGTCTTTCCAATCATGGCCAGCAGAGAGACTCCACTTTGCTGTACCAATTCCTTTTCTTGTATAAAATGGACAGTAAATGAAGCTTAAATCCTGCAGGGAAAGTTCTTAAATTCCAAATTCAACACAAAAGATGTCGTATTTGCTCACATGGTCTTTTAGTGCACCTCAAAGATTTTTGCAGAGGTAGGTGTGATGTCTTTTATGGATATCAACTCTTCTTCATTGACAGTGAAGCTCATCCATGGTAGCTTTTCCTTTTGAAAGAGACAGTTTAGTGGTTGGTGTGTCTTATGTGGAGGAGAGGTGAAAAAGAAATACTATCAAACAGTCCCAAAAGAACAGCTATTTTTGTGGCAGTTCTTGTGCTAAAATAGAGTACTGCTTTTAAATTCTCTGCTGGCACTTACAGATCAACATAAATTATTCTACGAAACTAGCGGAAATCTTTGGTGATTATTTTTAAAGATGTTGTAAGATTTCATAGTCTCTTGAAACGTGCATCTTGATTTGAGCCATTTACCTTATGAGGTTTCATGTTAACTAAAATCTGAACGTATTAAAAAAAAATGTGTAAGGTAGCATAGTCCATTTCTTGATTCTTTTCTCTCTGTTTCTGCAATAAAAATAATGAATGTATTTTATTAGGTTTTAACTTTTCTAATGCTCAGCTCTTGATCAAAGCAGGGAATTCAAGTTAGTATCCAGGAATATGAAACGTGCAGGAACAGCTGTGAGTTTTAATACAATGGGTTATGAAGTTCAGCATATCTAATGCAGATCTTAGCACAATATGATTAAGTGTCTAAATATTGTAGCAGGTGAAAAGAGACTTTTTCATTTGCCTAGCATCCAGATGGTACATAGAGGAAAATAGGTTAATCCCTATTTTGTATACAGAACTAGTACATACTTATTAGCAGATTTCTTCTCCATGGAAATTTCTGTCTGGTTACAGTAGAGCTCTCTTCCATTGCTGTTCCATTATTTCTGCTTTTATAAGGATCTTGCATAACATCTAGATCTCTGTGATCCTGGAGTTCTTGAAGGGTATGATACATCTTGCTATGATACATTTGTTAGAATGCACATAAGAAACACAATATTAAAGAATGCTTTAATTGTTGTTCATTCTGTCATGATGTTCTGTTGAGAACTATCAAAAAGAATAGTCTGCTTCACTGATAACAGTATTTGCAAAAATGAATTCCTTCACTCATGGTAGAAAGAGAAAGGGAAGTTTGAAGGTAATCATGCTTGAAAGCTCTGTTCTGATCCCGTATCTCAAATATGTACATCTCACTTGCTCTGACTTAATAGTAGTTCTAGAATTTGCTTTGGAAATGTATATGTGTGTGTGTCCAAAGGTTCTTTTCCACAGGCTATATGTAATCCAGAGAAAGTAATCCACATAAAGGATGCCTACAGTGGCTTACAAAGTTCTGTAGGGCAAAGTGAATACTCTTCAGTTTGTGAATCACTCTTCCATACTGAGAAGATGTTGCCAGAAAGACCTCAAAAGCAGAAGGGGCTTTTCCCAGGGCAATAGTGGGATATACGGTGGACACAGGTTGAACCAGATAAGGAATAATCTTGTGGGGCAACTGGAATTCTTCCAGAAGAGTCAGAATGTCCATACTAGTTGAAAGCAATCACACTCCTTTTCCATAGACAGGAAAGTTAACTTCGTCAGGGGAAAAAGTAAATTAAGCTAAGAAATAAGTTTTATAACTTCTGTTTTTGAGACAAATCCTATCACATTAAATTGCTGGTGCTAAGGTTGTGGTTTGTCAGAGTTTTCATGTCTGTATACTGCAAAATGTAAGAGTAATTATTGCTTTTGCAAGTATCCAGAGCGGCCTCTTTATATTTTTATTTTTTTTTTACAATTGTTAGAATGCACTCTTCTGTGCTTTGTTGTTTTTTGGGGTTTTTTTGGTTTTCTGTCAACAACCTGACTAAGCATATACTGTGAAATGACTATGGATTCCTTCCGGATAATAGATTAGTAATTTTAAATGTTTTAAATGGCTTTCAGTAAGAGGAGTTCAAGTGAACTTTTTCATTTAAAGAATACAGACAGCAAATATTTCTAGGTCAAATGAAGTGGTATTTTGAATGATCATTATAGTAGTTTTCCAAAACAAGAAAATTACATCTAAGAAAATAATTTTTGGTTTTAAATATTTAAAAGTGTAATTTCCCTCTTTACATGACTTGGTTGTCTTTTGCCTTTTAGAATATTGAGTGCAGAAATAAGAAGAGGCTGATTGTATACAAGTCAGAGATGTAACAAACTTCACCATTCTCCAGTATTGCTACTGGTAAAGCCTCTTTTTTGGACTTAGATCAAAATCCATGGTTGTTTTCAGGGCCTAGATTTCTAGAGGTTTAGCTTGTTTTCTTTCCTTTTCTCACAAGAGATTTGGAAAAGGCCATAGAGCGGTTTTTCTTGCATCTAATAATCAAATCTGTGCTTACTATTAGTTGTCATAACTAAGGCTGACTGCAACCCTAAACACAAACTACAAAGATTTCTAATGGTCCTGTCCTTTTTTTTTTTTAAATGTTGATGGCTTTGAAATAAAAACCTAGACTCTTATTTAATTGTGTGACTTAAGATATCAGAGACAATTTGACTATAACGATTTAGTGATTTGGTATACTTTGCTGAAAGTGCTAATATCTGGAGACTTTTCTTGGGGAGGGGGGGGCTGTAGATATCCAAGCCTTTGTGAGTCTGATAAGGACTTACTTTCTAAAACTAGGTCATAATCTTATTTTAAATCACAGTAATTTATTAGAGGAATAAATGTGTATTTTCAGAGTATCCAAATCGTATTAATCTAATTGTGTTTAGGTAGTCAGTGTATCTTCTTTGTGTTTTTTCAGTTATGTTTCATAAGGAAAGCTCAATGCTTGGTAGCCGTTAAGAAATTTTCTGTGCCCCTAAATAAAGCCTCATTGCTGAACTCGATGCTGCCTGTCAGTGAGCATCAAAGCCTAGTATTTTAGAACTACTTTTGTTCGTAAATATGAATAATTTTAGGTGTCCTGATTACAGTTCCTCCAAACCAGCTTTGCATTTAAAACAGCCTCAAAAATAATGCGAGAGGTTGGAGATTCAGTTGACTGAGGTCCTGGTTCTTCATGACATTAGAATTGGTAGATCCACCTCTTCACTTATATTCATAGATTAAAAAGGGAAGTGAGTTTTACTTTGTATCTTAGCCCATTTCAGAAGTTTGAATGAACTGATGATATAGATGAAGATACCAATAAACATTAATAATAGATAGACTAGAATTAGGTATTTTCCAAAATTTTTTTCTTACTTCACAGAAGAGACTTCTGTGTTGAGGGGTGGCCTAGCCCTTCAGCAAGGCAAATTTGGCAGTTAACCAATGGCTTTTGTCTGTTTAGTTACATCTGTCTCTAAAACTTCACATGTGTTAATTAGATGCATTAACAAGTGCTCTTAATTAGAGCATTACGACAATGTATGTACTTAAGATCCAAGCTTATGTGATAATTTCAAATGATGTAATTTTAGAGTTTAGTTTTAATAAGTGTTTACTATTAATAAAAAGAATACATTTCTCAAAGATTTAAGCAGTTCTAAATACGAGGAACTGATTTAGATGCGTCATATTTTCTTGGTTTAGTCTTGAATGACTTACAGATATGTGACATTCTCTTCTTTTGTCATCTTGCTGAAATATAGGCCAGGCTCTCAAAAGGTAGAATTAATTTTTCTAGTGTATTCACAGTTTTGGTGGTTTGAGTTCCTTTTGTAACTATTTTGATAAAGTAAAACTTTTGTTAAGCACGTAAATACAAGCAGTTAATTTACATCAATAGAAAGGAGCCTTTTTTTGCCACAAGTACTAGGAAAGAACAACAGAAAACTGTTAGTATTTGCTGGTTGATTTTTGTCTGTCACTTGAGCGACTACTGTGCTGCTTTATAAACGGGTAATCTTACTCTGCTGGAAGTCTTGATAATGATCCTTCAGGGCACAGCATCTGTAGATCTCAGAAACAGCCCTGTGTTGTTGCAGGCGAGTGTAAGCTGCTGCTTTGTCTGGTGTCCTCTTTCTTACTGCAAGGACAAATAGTAGGTGTCTGGGGAAAGAGGAGAAAGGAGAAAGACCTAATAAGGTGCTGAGGATCTACACAAGGATTGCAGGACAGAAACTTTAAGGTAGTCCAACGTTTTTCAATTTTAGCAGAAATAAAAGAGCCAACTGTATAAAGTACACTCATTTTAATCAAGCACAATCTGCACCTTGTGGAGGAGGAGGTAAATTGTGCTAATCATCTCCACACGCGGCACATTAGAGGTAGCATTTCTGTAGTGTTTTCTTTAGAGAAATGACTCAACAATTAGTTTTGCTTTGATATTTCAGAGAGTTGGTTTTTTTTAAAATGACTTGGTAATAAAGGGAGATTCACTGACTGCAATCTTTGTCAATTAGGAGTTTGTGCTGTGTGTCTTTGCACTGTCTCCTGCTTACTGAAGGAAAATTAGGGAGGACCTTTCTAGTGATTCTGCATTTGGAAATGCTAACACTGACCATTGCCGCTGGGTGGGAAAAAATCACAGAATCACAGAATTGTAGGGGTTGGAAGGGTGTTCTAGAGATCATCTAGTCCAGCCCCCCACCAAAGCAGGTTCACCTAGAGCAGGCTGGACAGGAACGCATCCAGGTGGGTTTTGAATATCTCCAGAGAAGGAGACTCCCAGCCTCTCTAGGCAGCCTGTTCCAGTGCTCTGCCATCCTCAAGGTAAAGAATTTTTTCCTCATGTTGAGATGGAATTTCCTGTGTTCCGGCTTGTGTCCTTTGCCCCTTGTCCTGTCACCGGGCATCACTGAAAAGAGCCTGACCCCATCCTCCTGACACCTGCTCTTTAGATACTTATAAGCATTGATAAGACCCCCTCTCGGTCTTGTCTTCTCCAGGCTAAACAGACCCAGGTCTCTCAGTCTTTCCTCCTAAGAGAGGTGTTCCAGTCCTTTGATCATCTTTGTGGCCCTCCACTGGACTTTTTCTAGTGGTTCCCTGTCCTTCTCAAACTGGGGGGCCCAGAACTGGACACAGTACTCCAGATGCAGCCTCACCAAGTAGAGTAGAGGGGGAGGATGATCATCCATATCCTGTCCTGAAATGCATCTGCATTGGCAAATACTACTTGCTTAGAGGGCAAACACTGCAACATTTGAAATTGTAACTTCCTGAGGAGCAATATGGGCTATACCTGTCAGTTTTCCCTTAGTATTGTCATAGTTTAACCCCAGCTGGCAGCTAGGACCATGCATCTGCTCACTCAGTTCTCCCCCTCCCTGCTAGAAGGGTAGAGAGAAGAGGGAGAAAAGGAGGGGGAAAAAAAACCAACAAAAACCCCCAAACAAACAAACCCAAAACCAAACAACTTACGGGTTGAGATAAAGACAGTTTAATAGAACAGTAATGTAAAAGGAAAATAACAATAATAATGACAATAATGGTAAAAGAATATATAAGATAAAGTAATACAACAGAATTCACTTTCACCACCTGGTGAATTGGTTGCGCAGCCCACCCTGAGCAGTGATTGTGGATTCCTGCCCCCTGGCCAACCCCCATTTATATACTGAGCATGCTGTCTGTGGTATGGAATATTCTGTTGGCCAGCTTGTTCTATCTATGCTCCCTCTCAGCTTCTATGGGAAGCTGAAAAAAGTCCTTGACTAACATAAACATCACCTGGTAACAACTAAAACAATATGCATTATTGACATTTGTTTCATACCAAATCTGAAACAGAGCAGCCACTAGGTAGAGAATTAACTCGGTCCCAGCTGAAACCAGGACAACTATGCTAAACAGTACCAAAAGTAAGAATGGGAATTTCCTTTTAGAAAAACAAAATATTCTGTATTACAAAACTGGAAATATAATTAAAGACAAATTTGAAAAATTTAATTTTAAATCATGCTTCGACTTTCAGATTAGTGATTGAATCATTGTTTCATCACTTGATCTACCATCTGAAAGGAACTATTAGTGAAGTTGCTTTGAGCTTTTTGTTTCTTTAGATTGTCATGAGACGGGCTTAAGTTTCATGTTTTATGCCAAAGAAGCATCTTGCTTCAGGATTTATACTGTATCTGGCTATGAAAATCTATTTTTTAATCCATTTTCATGATGAAATAAAAAAATTAAAAACAGATGTAATAAACAGAACATTTCCATCCTGTCTGGTATTCTGAGATGGTGTTTTTCCCCTCCTTTCACAGAATTGTCTTGAAGTCACATTTCAAATGTATTATTTAATTAGCTAGAAATTATAGTTATTAGCTAGAAATGCTCATCAAGTCTTCATCAAGTCAAAAATCTTCAAGAGCATGCAAAATCTTGTAAGTGGTCTATGACAAAATAGGATTTTAGATGCATCTTACTGAACCTGAAAGTCATGGTTTCTTCTCACATTGACCAGAATAGACACCCTCGGCAGTTAAACTTGGCAGTTTGACTACTTTTTCTAGACTATGCTGTTCCTGCTGTAGCTTCATTTTGGAGTTCAGCTATCATAGCTGATTAAAAACTTAAATTGAAGTCTTAGATTAGTTAGATTAGGTAGATGAAGAAAAGCAAGTGACTATAAAATTACTAATCTGTCCAAGAAGAGAAACTGCTGAAGACTTTAAGTGAAATAAGTAAATTTATCACTTCTGGTTTGCTCCTGAAATTCAGTAAACTCTTGTATATTGTAATAGCTGAGTTTTAATCTCTGTTTTTTCTTCCAAATTAAAAAGGTGAGTCTATTTTAAATAATGGGTACAGACTTCATTGTTAGTGTGTTTTTCAGGAATTTGGAAGTGAAAGTAGAAGTTCTGGCCAAAGGAGAATGCCATTAGTTTATTCCAACATTGAAGTAAATACTTAATGAAAAATTTATATCACTCTTGGAAGGCCTTATCCTATTCGGGAAAAAAAATAAGTCCATTAACTAAAAGAAGAACTGGTCAACACAGTCCCTGTATTTGTGGGGAACTAAAACAAAACTGAGGAGAAAAGTTATGAATGTTTAATTGTTCAAAGTCTGATCCAAAATTTTCATTAGATGAAGACAGATAGAGTCCTTCTAGTTAAGCTGTTGGAAATTTTTAGACATTATACTAATATAGAAGTCAGAAAAGTATGTAATGTTCAGGAAAATGTTTGAAATGTCTTTGTTTTGAATTTCAAATACAAGCTTGAAAGCTTGCCTTTGAAATTACAGATGGATATATTATCTTTTATGTAATTTTACTATACTGAAACATAAATTAACATATTTACTTGAAGTACATTCTGTAATATATGGTTTTGGTTCCAAAACCACATAACACATTTGATCATTTTACTTTTAGTTCTGCCATCCATAAATACTTAACAAGGTATCTATATAAGTCTTGTAAACACTTATTTGAATATTGTCCTTAGTAAGTCACTTTCTCGTATTGAGATTTTGAAGGAAATGATTGTACACTGTAGTGAACAAAAAGAGGTAGATAAGACAGACATTAAAAGTCCAAGATTACTATTTTGATACTGTCATAGTTCTGAATATTAGCTTTTACCTTAAGTGAAAACTGAAAACCATAATTTATATTAAATGTTAATCTTATTTGAAGTTAATGCATTATTAAATCTATTGATTATTCAAAGGGCTTCAAAATGTCTGAATTGACTGACCATACTCAAGCTCCGGTCTGCTCATTTAAAATGAGTAGCAGTTCAATGCAGGCATTCAAATGTAAGTTCATGATTTAATTGCATGCTATGACTCTGTTTGCTAGACAAGGAAGGTTTAATTAGTGAGGTCATTATGAAATTTAAGTAACATGTGAACAGAGAAACACCTCTATGGACTTGGTGGCTCTGTTCATTCACTTCCAGGAACTTCTTCCTTACTCTAGTACATAACACGAGGTGGAGGAAAGAAAGCAGATTGCATTGCTCAACCTGGATGCATCCTTTGAATGAGTTCCTGCACTGCTTCTGCAAGTCCTTCTTTACTGATTGGAGCAGGAATGAAAGCTTGAGAGGATAGGGAAACTAGAGCAGCACAGTCAGCCTGGAGAAGTACGTTGCTCCATATCATCCCAGCAATTTGCTGTGGTCTCCACTGATCAGCAATCAACCCTCATCCTGGTGTTATTCTAGCCATTACCATCAGCTTCAACATCAGTATCATCCTGAAATCTGTGCTGTCCTCTACCAAAGCATCATCATTCCAACCACCTCGGGCCCCTGACTGTTTCTGGAATTGAACTTAATCCCTTTTGCCACTCTGAATTCCCTTTGAGTATCGGTGTCACTTAGATGTAGGAGAGAGATGATTGCTCTAGCTAACGTCATAGGGATTACAGAAGACTGAACAGGCACGAAGGTAGCTGGAGAAGAGGAAGGCTTTGTGAGTAAGGATGAAGAGAATTCTGGTCTGGTGAGGTTTGCTGTGTTCCACTTTGTGCGAACGCCTTCTCTGGGATTTATGACATTGTTGCAGGAAAATGTGCTGCGTTAACAGCAAGAAAATGCTTTCATATATCTCTGTTTACATAGCATTAAATCAGTTTACACTGCTAATGCTTTTTCTTAAATAGAAATTATGTCTTGTTGCTCCAGATTGCACATATCTTACAGTAAGCTAGCAGTATGGAAGAGCTGAGTTAATTCAGAATAGTAGAACAGGCAGAAATTTCAAGGTCAGAATGCATATAATAAATAAGGATGAAATATATAGCAAAAGAGGAAAATGCTGTCAATTCGCAGTTTGAATGACATTCATAGGTAAGGTTTTAGCTGAGTAAACTTCTAGAAATGGATGCATGTGCAAAAGGCAGTAAAAGTACTTGGCATCTCACTTTGTAAAAAATTAAAACTTTCACGATGCATCTTCTCAGCTGTTTCTCTTTCTTCATTGCTTTAAGATTAGAAACTTTTCCCAGGGTAAATTTATCGGTTTTAGTCAGAGGGACTTTGTTGAAATTAATCTAGGGGAAAAGCTGAAATCACCCCAGTGTAAACAATGATGTGATAATTACTCTGTTAATTTATAGAAAGGAAGGGGTGGTTTGGATGATGGCAAGAGAATGTAATTAATATTTAACTTTCTTTTTGTGTTCTGTAATACAAGTGTCAGAGTCTGCTAGATGTTCCTCTTTATAGAGGAAAGGGGAAGTCCCTTGCTAGAGTGCTATGTATGTGGCTTTTTTCACTGTAGTAATAATTATTGTAGCTTTCATGTCTGTTTCTTGTTAGAGAGAAAACGTGGTATGAGTTTAGGTGTATGTCAGGCATAATTTGTGTTTAACATACAGTAACCTTGAAACAGATGTAATTATTAGATGTTATATAGGCAGGTTTTTTCATAACTGCAGCCTGAGCATCAGTACAATGCTAGAGTTGTTCTTCTGAAATTAATCTTGTCTTTTGTGTGTGTGCTTGCACATGCACACACAGCGAATCAGAAAACGTGTCTGTTAAATGAAGGTTTACCAGTAAAAAGCGTAGTAATAAAAAAAATGTGTGATAGTGCCATCTGCTGACCCCTGTCATAACATAACTAAGTTGTATGTGGGTACTGGAGAAGTCATTGCAGAGAAAAGTAGAACTCCAGTCAGTTGACCTAAACTGAGAAATAAGCAAAATGTGGTAGGAGAAGTTAATACACTTAACGCTTATACTGATGTAACAAAAACCAAACACAAATAAAACTAAATGTTGATCACAAGGAGAATTTTCTTGGCAATTTTTTGGTGTGTATGTTGACAAATAATGAAATTTCACACTAAATTAAGGTCAGTCTGATACATTCCTGCTGTTCAAAAATGTTTCTGACTCTGTTCTTGCAGTGAACATTAACAGTTTTGCTGTCATGTGGCAAAACAGATGCATCTGGAAAACTCATCCAGCATGAGAGGGTGTAGGAATTTATAGCCAGAGAGAAGGTGATAAGACTGCTTCAGTGGCAGTGTATTCTTGGACTGCCTTAAGTTGGTTGTGAGGCTGTCTTTAATAAAGACTTCATTTGAATCATTGTGAACTTTTCTGTCATATTTACTCTGTCCTCCTATACTCCTCAGTCTGAGCAGTTTTCTACGAAGTTTTCATTGTAGTATGCCTCTTCTTAGAGGAACTTCGTGTAAAGATTGCTCTTGCTAACAGTTATATAGAAATGTACTTACCACTTGGGTCGAGTTCTCTCTCGCTGGAGAGAAAAATAGAAACTTTTAAAGTAATTGGGTGTGACATCTGGAAGAGCAGAGATCTTGGAACTCACGATGATCTTAGAAGATTGTTTCAGTCTGAAAGTCCTGAAAACTGACTAAATGGCTAGGTAGAGAAGATTACTGCAGGCATGTTTGTGCATGTTTGGAAGGAGAGGCAATATTCAGTATTAGGTAAAATGTTTGTATTGGCATTGTTTTTATTTACATGTAGCAATAAAAGGTTATAGTTGCTGTATTTCACGTAATTAGAAGAGCTTTCGAGAGAAAATTATTCTAGGCTGAGTTGATCTTCCTTTATATTGCACTGTAGTAAAACAAAGACACAAAACCAGTGGAGTGCTATGCTGCCCCAAAAATAATGAGCAAGGTAACTGCCAACCTTCTTAATTTTTAAGAATTACTTTGAAAAATTCATTGTTCAGGATACATTCACTCCAGCACATGACAAGAATTTCCACAGAATTGTTTTGCATAAGAAAACTAGAACCTGAAATATATAAGGAACTACTTCATTTGAGCAGTATACTTTTTTTTTCCCCCACTGATTTCATGGATATTTCTTGTATTGGAATCCTGAGAGTCTTCTGAAGTTTTATTTTTAGTTTACATACTTCAGACTTTGGATCTTATACTCAGATTCTACGTGAACAAGACAAAGCATAAACAAATACAGTTGCCATCCTTGCCCTGGATCCTTCATCTTCAAGAACGGCAAGAAAGAGGATCCAGAGATCTACAGGCTCACTTTGATCCCTGGGAAGGTGATGGAGTAGCTAACCCTGGAAACCATTTCCAGGTAAATGAAGGACAAGAAAATCATAAGGAGAAGTCAGCATAGCTTCCCCAAGGGGAAGTCATGCTTGACTAACCTGATAGCATTCTATGATGAAATCACTAGTTCAGTAGATGAGGGGAGAGCAGTGAATATTGTCTATAACTGAACTTCAGCGAAGCTTTTGACACAATAGCTTTTGAAAAGCTATTGATACATAGGCTGGATCAGCAGACAGTGAGGTGGCTTGAAACCTAGCTGAATGGCTGGGCCGAGAGGGTGGTGATCAGTGGCACAAAGTCTAGCTAAAGGCCAGAGACCAGCAGCTAAACTCCCGAAGTGATATCCATGTGTCAGTGAAAAGCCGCAAAATTTCAGCGAAGACCAGCTGTCTGGCTGCCTATGTCTCTGTTGTCGCTGCCATCATTTGGACACCTGTGTGTATCATCATAAAATACAGACCTACACGAGATTAGCTGAATAGTTCTTTGGATTCCACTGACTGAATTGCCTAGATTTTTACTGTCAAGAATGAATACTTACATAGACAACTGACATGTAGATATTTAAATTAAAAGCATGTTTAAACTGTACTGAAGTTCCACCTGGCATTCCTACATGACATCAAAGTTCTTTCTAGTATTGCTTCTGTTCTAGAAGCTCTGCCCATCCAGGTTTTTGAGACAGTGAATTAGAGGTCTACAGTTGACTTTGCTTAAGAGTCCCATTTTAAAACAACTTTGTTTTGGTGTGCTTAAATTCTGTTCACTGTTTTATGTTTATCTCAGCCAAGTTGCTTCTTTTATATTTATGGTGAATCATAGATCTACTTTTCACTTCTGCACATTACTTTTTTTTTTTCATTTTGATACATATTTTTCATAGTCAAGAGGGTTAAACTTGTCTCCCTGTACTTTGTTCTCCTATCTTGTTTGACAATTTATGCTCACTTATCTTTCCCTTTTTCTCTTAAATTCTTTTTCTCTTTTGCTCTCTATCACTGTTAGTATGATTTTCATTAAATTTTTCTTTCTAACTTGTCTTAACCAAAGTTCCAAGTCACCACTGTAACCTCATCTCTGATGCGTTAAAGTACATTCTTCAAACTTTGCTGTTTAGTCCAAATATGTTCCAGTTATTCTAGCCATATTTCACACCATTTTATGTCTGATTAGTAAGCTTAGTTTGATTTTTTTTCTCTTTGAATATAAACTCCTCAGTTTATAACAAATCAGTTCATGATGAACCTCCTTACTTGTCGACTGACTAGCATGCCATTAATCCAACTGGACTTTTATTCTTATTGGCCCCTCCTGTTTTTTTAAGAGTACTGTGTTATTTTCTTACCAGTCTTGTATGAGTAGTACTGACATCTGTTCAAATACACTTGCTGATTTCTAGCTTGCAGAACATTGCATAGGGCAACTTGTGATCGGTCCTTTAGCCTAAGCTATATTTTAAAATTAAAAAATAATTTTGTGTGCTCATGCAATTTTTAAAACAAACAAAAACTCAGCAGGTATTTGATTTACATGGAGGTTTTGTGATAAAGGCCTTAGCTTCCAGGTGAAGGCTTGTTATAATCATTATAGGAAATAATAAGAAACTGCATATTTTTACCAGTACCTATCTGAAAGGGCAGTCTAATGGGAATTTTAATAATGTGGGGTTTTTTTTCTTGACTTTTTATGTTATTTTTGACAGCAGTAAGCTCAGACTCCTGTAGACGAAGATGTGCTCACTTGTGGCCCAGATACATGTGTCAGGAAGTAGACTCAATAGACTGATACTCTTCAGTATTTTGAGGGGTTAGTTGTGGGGGCTTCTTTTTGTAGTGGTTTCAGTAATGGTAATTGTTTGATACTTGCTTTGTAATTTGTGGTTAGCTTTGGCCTGTTGCTCTGGTATCACTGCTTCTCATCTTCAGGTTTGCCTTTCTCTGCACTTCATTTTCAGATACAATTCCTTGTTGTTGCTAAGGGAATCTGGGACTAGCTCTTGCTATTTTACTGTTTTACAATGGGTATAAGTGCTTGCAACACAGTAGGTTTTCTAAGTTATTTACTTTTACTCTCCAGTGAGTTTCTAGGTGTTATAACTTAATTTACCTGTCTTATAAAATCCATAAACTAGAACTGTAAAATTTCTGTGTATTACTTAATTTTATTACTCGTTTTAAAGATACTTGTTTCTGGAACACAGTCTTACAGATTATGAATGTATTTGCACTATAAAGATGTGAGGTAAGTTTAGTGTTTTGTTTTTCAAGTCTTTTTTAACATGTGGCGGTTGCTTTGAGTGTTGGGGTTTTTTTAATATTAACTGAGATCAGACGTCTTAAGGGAATTGCATCAGAACGCTAGGGGATTTCACACTGACTTACTTTAAACAGTGGTATAAACCTCATTGCTTCCAAGTCTTTCAAATCTTTATTTTTGCTTTTACTTGTTCCATTAGGTATAACTGAATATTACTAAACTTTTACTTGTATTGCTAAAGGGAAAGGAAGGCAGCATAAAAAGAAGAAAAAATAGAGAGAAGGTCGTGATCCAGCTCTTTTTGAGGGGGGGGCGGTGTTTGGTTTTTTCCCTCACACGCAGTTTTCAGGTACTTGTCATGAAAGCTAGCCAAAGGGCATTTAGGCATAAATTGCTTTGACATTGTCTGGTATGCCAGAAGTATGAGAAGGGGGCTGCTCACACACGACAGAACTTGAAAACTAAATGGATTAGCTACCGATGCCTGGACTGCTTACCATCGCCATGCTTTGGTTGGGTGGTCTTGACCACTCATTGAGTTGCCTATAGAGTTTGCTGGTGAAGCACAGAAGAAGTTAGTTTGACTTTTCCAATTTTTCTTTTTTTTTTATATATTAAAAATTAAATATAATCTCCATATGTTTTTCTCAAAGCTCTTGTATTTGGCAAGCCAAGTGTTTATCAGCTGTTGTGTAGGCTTGTCAAAGACTTGGACTAATCAGCCCTGATTGGTAAAAGTTACAATCTTATTCCATGGTTTGTGTGGAATAACAATCGTTTTATTGATGCAGGGACTTTCTTAAAGTGCTACTATAAGAATATAGGTTCAAAAACTTTTCATGTGCATGCTTGCCAGATGGATAATTTTTATAGAAGCAAAGGACAAAAGCTCAAGTACCATATGAAGAAGTGTGTTCTTCCTTCAGGGAATCTTCAGGGAATTTTTCTTTCATTAAATAATTTATTTGAATAAATGCCTGGTTCCTTGTTTGGACTCATTCCTCACTGACAAGCAAAAGCTTTTTCCAATATATTTGGAATCTCAAAAAAGACAATATTACTTTTTCAATATTGAAAATGTACTGAAGTTAAATGAAGTACTTATAGTTGATTCCAAAATCTATTTAATACAAACATTTAGTAAATAACATATCTAATACAAAGCCACAGTAATATATTTTCATGGCAGAATCACAATGATTGATGGTTTGACATTAAAAATCCTTTCATCCTTCAAGCGATTCGCTTTCCAGGTTTTTTAAAAATTCTTACAAAAGGAAATATTTGTATGTTTAGTAATGCATGACAGTTTCCATATAAGTAGTTTTGTTACCTATGAAAATCTGTCAAGTTCTTGCATAAAAATTTTAATTCTTTCCGAATTGTGTGTGCACAGAGAAGGGAGTCCAAAGGAAGCCAGCTGGGCCTGGGCAAAAGGCACCATTGTGTATCTCTGGTTGCATTACAGCAAGGTCATTTGGAACAGACATAGAGCAGTGAGACACAAAAGCCTGTGGGATGCTAGGGGCTCTTTTGTTAATGCTTAATAAGCGTAATGTAAGGGCAGCTGACAGTGGAAGCAGGTGGAAATGCTGGAAGTAATTACAAACCTAGATTTGAGAATTGCTGTGGTAAAAGGTAGTGAATAAATTGAGAACATTAATATTATACTTCTTATGTTTTACCATGAGAATTTTTAAGTCTATTATGGTGAAAATAGAGGAAAAGCTAAACCAACAAATCTTCGTGCCCTTCATCTAAAGTAATTTAGTATGTAGGATCTGTATATGCAATGTTGAGTTGTGCTTTGCAGTTCTATATGGAACGCATACAACTTGACTGAATTATCATTTACAAATTCCTAGCAAATTCTCCACTTCACAAATAAGGCACTTGTTATTATAATCACACAGACTGGTTTTTATCTCTGAAAACTAAATCATGAACTGCTTAAATAAACCCCAGAAACCAGTTAAGTCACTTTGCCAACGGTTTCCTCCTTCAGCAATCTAAAATGTCTTTCAATGCATAAATCACTTACATTGATACGATATTTCTCTAACTAAAATAATTGACTAGGTGATGGTAACTGAAAGTCGAGTTTTAGGCAGGATTATGGAACTCTCTACAATAAGATAATGGAGACAAAAAGTAATCATTTCTCTGAGGTCTGGGTCTCTGGACACTTCTCTACAAATTGTCATAGTACTTTTTCTACCCTTTTTCCTTATTTTGTATATTAACTTCAGCTAGTATTCTCAGTTTGAAACATTATTTGCTTTCCTGTCTCCGTGAAGTTTTATATCTCTAATGCAGAAAAGTATTTGAAGTCAGGTGAACCATCTTGCATGGAGGGATTGCCTCCTGTCATTGTGCCATTAATCAGTCACACCTTCAAATCTGTTACTGCATACAGATTTACAGTTAGTATGAGAATGGCTTATGGACTGTTGAGATTTTAAAAGCGATATTATCTCCATTACTAATGCAGTTTTCCTTATATTTGCAAAGTCAAATGCCTTACATGCCCTTGCATGTTGCACGTTGTGATCTACTGTTTTCTTTTCTTACAGAAGCCTGGGCTGTGCTCTGCTTGTCTAATAAGGTGTCATGGGCAAAACAGCCTTGACTTGGGGAATTTTTACTTAATTTATTGCTAGTTAACACAAACTTTGATCACTGATTTGGGTATTGAGGAGAACTAAATAATCAAACACTTACATAAACACTCCAGGCTGGAGGCAAGCTAAGCTCCTATCCCCCCCCAATCCCTGTGTCACCGTGCGTTGTACCGGGTTCAGCCCAGCTCCTCCAACAGGTCGTGGGCAGTGCGATGGGGGTCATCTGCGTTAGGGTTTCCTCTGACACTTCTTGCTTTTTAGTGATCTCCTCCGCTGCACTTTGCTCGCTCGTTTTCTCTGCGCTTATTAATAGTTTTCCCTTGCCACACCGGGCTGCTTCAGTTTTTCCTCTGACATGCTTTTCCTCGGTGGCCGTCCCTCGGGGTGTCGCTGCCCCGGCATGAGTCGCCTGTGGCTGCTGTCCCCCAGGGGTGCCCACGCCTGCTGTAGAGAGCTGTACCTCACCCCAAGAGGGTGGTGGTGTCTCCTGCCCCTGTGGCTGCTGCCTCTGGCTTAGAGACACCCAGGCAGAGGATCAGGATGATGCTCAGTGGTGTTGCTGGTTTGGAGCTGGCTGGAAATGGCCGTAACCAGCCCCTGGCAGCTGACAGCACTCCCACACAAGGCCACCTGTAGCCTTCTGATGCCGAAACCCTCCCAGCTACGCCCTTGTACATACAGTGTTTGTATGAAGGATTTCGGTGTCATTTATTTGGGACCTAAGAATGAGATCAGAGGAGGAGGTGTAGGAATAAACGGAGAAGCCTGAGGCCTGTACTTGTAGAAACACTGAGTGTGAATTCATTGCAGTTTCAATGCGTGGCTCCAGCGTCTCACCAGGTAAATATGTTGCTTTAACTTGGAGGGTCTGTCAGAAGTTAGAGAATTTTGTCTGTCACCTTGAATCCGGCTTTACACACACTTTCATTTTGCTGGGCTCCAGAAAAGGTCTGTGCTTGCATTGTGAGAAATTGCACTGGTAGTCTTCTGCTCGTGACCTCTTCGAGAGCAGCTTCCCTCCAGCATCCCCTGCATGACTTTGCTTTTGTGCCTAAAACCCATGGAAGTGCCAGTGCCGACTGTGCTCCATCCAGTGCTGGTCGGTGCCACCATAATTCCTCTTAACCCTTCTTAATTCTGTGAAGGGTTAAATTCCGAGAGGATGCTTTTGACTGAAGTAAGACACCCCTTCTCCGGGTTAAGCAACTTTACTTCTCCAGCCATTGCAGCTTGTGTCATCCTAAAGGGCGTAACTGAGGGAGGTCCAGTCCTATGGAGCTAATACCAGGTAAGAATTCCTGGCATGGGGATTTTGGTTTCAGTCAGAGCAGGAGGGTTGTTTCGTTTACTGTTGAATTTTTGTAGGTGTACTTTTTTTTTCTGCCATATTATCGATTGTGATATCTCTCTATTTTTTGTTTCAAAATGAACCATTGTTTAATAATGATTCTAGCATTGCAATAGTGGTAAAATTGTATATGTTCCTACTTGTGGGAGTACTTTAACAAACAAACCCTGAAAACCAGACATTTTTGCAGAATGTGTAAAACATCAGAATAGCAAGTGTAGCAGAAGCGATATTCATTAATATAGTAGCATCCCTGGGACTGGCAAGGTCTCTGTTTTGAGTGTATAACCTAGGTTTATTATAATTTATTGTACTTTGTCTCTGTCTGTTTTGTCTGTTGTCAGGTTTGTGACGGTTTAGGCTCCAACCTTAAAAACTGAGTGTGCTGGCGTTCAAAGCTAAGAGCTATGAAAACCCTGCTGTACTGGTTTCTTGCTTGGATGATAAGTGTGTTAATCTAGAAATTCTTTGGAAACACCATGCACTTTAAGCTTACTAATTAGGTGTTTATTAAAATACTCAGATTGTGACATGATCAATTCATCAGCGCTATTATATTTAAATGCAAATTGTATGGGGAAGAATCATTCCTGTTTTCTAAATGAAGTTTTCCTTAACCACGGGGGAATAGAACTGAATCTTGGAGCATTCTTAATTTTTGCATATCTATTTGCTTTTTAAAAGGAAAAACAGCAATCCTCTTTATATGTTCTAAATAATATCAGAGCTTTGCAGGGCGAGATACTGTATATGTTTATAGGTCCTTTTCCTATGGAAAAGCATGAACAGCCTATAAAAGCAAGAGGGCCTTGCAATTATTTTGTAACTCGGTGACAAATCTACTGAGTATAGTGCATATTTTTTGACTCCTGATCACATAGGAAATTAACTATTTGCACAGTGGGGCATTTGCATTACAGAGATAACTTGGAGAATCTGTAGTGAATGTATAGGAAAAATAGATTCCCGTAAAGCAGCAAGACTTCCTTTAGGTCACCCTAAATTGTTGGGCTAGGTAACTTTAAGTGGCAGACTGTAGGGCATGTATTGGATTTTCCTTCAAAATTCTAATAAGATTTTCTGTGGTAAATCTTCAGAATTATACTATATTGAAAGAGACATCGTAGACCAGAAGTAAGATTTAGACTAATGTAAACTTATTTATAGAAAGGTAAAAATAAAATACCTGAAAAGAAACTATATGCTGAAAGAGTGGCCTACAGGACCATGCTGGAATTATCTTAAATTTTCTTCAGGGTTTTGAAAAATTTCCTTCAGCGTTTTGAAAAAGAGGCAAAACCAGTACATGTGTAGACATAACCTGGGGAATTCCCTGTGTATAGGGAATAAAATGTAAATTTGTGAACAGAGCGTAGCTAATGAAGGATCATTTAGAAACCAATATACAGGTAAAACCGAGCATTAACATATAGGACAGTCCACTTCTTACTTATATTTTCACGCATATTTTTATACACTGGTGTTACATAAATTAGATACGTTAAGTAATTACAGTAATTTCAGTGATTCTTCTGATACATCTTCAGAAAAATTCTCAGTTCACCAAATGAATACAAAAAGAAAGCTATTTTAGTATTTATTAAGAACATAATAGAACTCAAAGTTAAAACATTAAAGTGGGTTTTGTAAGCAAATCTTGAATACTATTATTTAGTTGTATTCACAGAACAAAAAACTTGCATAACTAATGAAAAATGGGAGGATAATATGAAGAAGAAAGATCAGTGAATTAGGAAGGAAGAAGATAGGGACAGTTTTAAGTAGGAGCAACAGGAGGAGGTGATGAAGAGAGGATCTACTTTGTATCTTTGTTAAGATTACATGGAAGAAAAATACTTGAGTCATTTAACAATTTGGCAAAATTAAATGGAATTAAGCCTTTGTATTTGCTGGGCTAAGGTGAGTAAGGAACTCTGGGATGCAATTGTTTTTCATAAGAACAAAACTTAAAAGTATGATCAAGCAGTTTTTTTCTTGGAAGATAACTTGAGTGCTGCTTAGGAGAACAAGTTTTTCAATATGCGGTTGTTTATGGGGTTTTTTTTGCTGTTATAGGAATTATAAAATTCTAAAAATAAATGGCTGTTAGGTTTCTCCCAACTCCTCTTTATCATTTTTTTTTTTGTCTCTGTGGTCTGATATTTGTGCATGAATTCTTTCAAAATGCATGCTCATGTAAGTTTCTCTGTAAAAATACGTATATCATACGTTTTTAATGTTTTTCTTTTTTCTTTCATTCTCTGGTGTGCCTGGAGCTTCTCCATTTTTACTTTTTTTTCCCTGTCTACTAGCCTTCAAAAGTAATTTGTTTTATGTCTGTGAGAGAACATCTTGTAGGAAAGGACGTAAAGTTCAGTCAAATTAACTTATCAAAAATGATGAGGGCTGACTTGACTTGAAGCGTGTAGGGACTTCCTTTTGATAGAAGTTTCTATTATAAAAGTCTTGTTAATCTAGTGACAAGAAACATCATAGGAACAAGTGGCCCCAATCTGCAGCCAGGCAAATGTAAAATGAGATGTACATTTTTAATAGAATGAAAAGCCACTGTAAGAATTTACCCTGGAGTAGTAATAGAGTATACAACTCTTCTTACTACATATTTTTAAATCAAGAGTTTGGATGCCTTTATATGGTGTTTAGTAAATCTAAGTACAGGCAAACTCATGTTTCTTTTGGAAGGACTTTATAATTTGCCTAAATCTGAATACAAAAGCAAGCATGCATTCTGACAACTGCTGCATTTTAGGAAACTTTCCAGAGAAGAGGAAACTAGAGCTTTTCAAAGAAGTGACTTTTTCGCGTTGCTCTTTTGGTTGTACTGTCAAAGGTATTCAGTTCAGAGCAGGCACTTGGTGAAATAATAGTATTTCATTTCAGCATCAAGTCCTTAACCTAAAACCCTATTTGAATAGGGTTTTTCTGAGTGTTACAGGAATGTGTAAGTGGAGGTCTGAATATGGTTGTAATCAAGCTCTCGCGTGGAAATAAAGCTTGCATTCTGCTGATTATTTTTGTTAGGTTTGTGCATCTGATGGTGTAAACTTGAGCTCACTGTCCCTGGTTCTGTTCTTAATGGCTTTGTCGTACAGTAGTAGAACTTGAGGCCTCATATTTCCTGTGATTGGAGACATTTACGAACCGTACTGTGACATAAAGTACTTTTTCTTGTTCTCACATCTGATAAAACCATGATTATGGTTAGCAATTTTGTATGATAAATGCCATGGTATTCCCCCTTCTGTATGCTGGAACCAGAGGAAACTATTTCTACAATGGATAGTCTTTTTAATCATCTGTTCTTTTAATCAGAAACTTCTTACTTGAGAAAAGGAGCATAAATCAAAGTAAAGTGGTAAAAGAACATGATCTTCATCTTGCAAGATGGAAGACTAAAGAGGAATAAAAGGCATTCTAATGGGTGATCTTGTTGTGGAGGGGCATCAGTTAAATTTTAATAAGTTTGGTCAGTAAAAAAGCTTTCATATATCTTTCTTACAACAAATATATAAAAAATACATAAATATTAATAATTTCTACCAATTCTGTAAAACTACCTTATGGTTAAAAAATTTACTTACCAAATTTATGATCAAATAAAGTAAATTAAATGTATAATCAGATACATGTTTTTATTTGAGTGTTTCTTCAGTGTGATGATTGACACAGCAAATAACCCTGAAACTTAAAAGAGGTTATGAACTATAACTCGACTTCTTAATTGCACCAAGTTTTCTAAGCTTCATCAGAAGTAATTTTTTACTATAGCGATGGTGTTGGTTGAATCTGTACGGCAGTCTCTGAAGCGTTCAGTGAAGTACAGAAAATAACCTAGTTTCTCTTCTCCCTCTCATAATAAAAACACAAAGTAAAGGCTTTTTATAAGCTTATTTTGTAATGGAAATTTTAGCAGCCTTTTGAATTGAACAATTATGTCTTTGTTTCCATGGAGCTAGCACAAAAATAGCTGAGAAACAGTGTGGAGGTACTAAGGATGTAATGTTAGGGCTACTTAGGGGAGCTTTCCACTTGATCCGGTCAAGGGGATTTCAATTAAATAATTTGTCTGAAAAATTAGCTGCTCAAAAGTAAAATTTAGGAGAGTATGTTTTGTTGAAGCTTTATTTAGCAAATACTCCCCCTGCTCCTCCGTCCCCTCAAGCCTTCCCATACATGATAGGAACTTTTTCACTTTGTGTGTGTAAAAATACACACACACTATGTGTAAATTCACCCATAGTCTCTCACCTGCAGGAGCTATGCTTGAGTTTGGAGGATTACATTTCTCTGTTCATTAAGGATACTTGCACTCTGTGGAAAGTTTTGGCTTCCTCTTGTTGTGGAATTGGACTGTGTATATGTGTTTGTTTATTTATTTAAAGCTGGTGGTGATTAAGCTGTTTGTTTTGTAGCTCTCTATATGGGTGTTTAGGGTGTCTCACAGTATAGAATCATTCCATTATAGAATCACAGTATAGAATCATTCCATTATGTTGGAAAAGATCCTTAAGATCATCGAGTCCAACTGTAAAGTTAACACTGCCAAGTCCACCACTAAACCATGTCCCTAAGCACCACATCCACCCATCTTTCAAATACCTCCAGGGATGGTGACGCTACGACTTCCCTGGGCAGCCTGTTCCAACACTTGACAACCCTTTCAGTGAAAAATTTTTTCCTAATATCCAATCTGAACCTCTCCTTGTGCAACTTGAGGCCATTTCTTCTTGTCCTGTCACTTGATACTTGGGAGAAGAGACTGATCCCCACCTCGCTACAACCTCCTTTCAGGTAGTTGTAGAGAGCGATAAGGTCTCCCCTCAGCCTCCTTTTCTCCAGGCTAAACAAGCCCAGTTCCCTCATATGCTCCTCATAAGACTTGGTCTCCAGACCCCTCACCACCTTCATTGCTCTTCTCTGGACCCACTCCAGCACTTCAATGTCCCTTTTCTAGTGGGGAGCCCAAAACTGGACACAGTATTCGAGGTGGGGCCTCACCAGTGCCGAGTACGGGGGGATAATCTCTTCCCTAGTCCTGCTGGCCACACTATTCCTGATACAGGGCAGGATGCTGTTGGCCTTCTTGGCCACCTGGGCACACTGCTGGATCATATTCAGCTGGCTGTCAACTACCAACCTCAGGTCCTTTTCCACTGGGCACCTTTCCAGCTACTCTTCCCCAAAGAGCATGCTTATTTCCCAAACTTGATGTTAAAAAAGGAGGGAGGAGGGGGGAATGTACTCCCCCCTAAAAATACTTAAAGAGAATTTAGTGCTTCAAATCTCCTAGTCTTTGAACTTTCATGATGATGGAACCTGAAACTGAAATCCTGAACCTGGTGATGATTTTAGGATAGGTTTTTGGTAGTTGTTTTTCAACATAAGAAGGAGATCAGTTGAAGGTGACTAGTTGAAGCTGAAAGTATAATGTGTTTTCAGCTGTGGGAGTCAGTTCAAAGGTTTGAAATATCATCAGTTGTTTTATGGGGATTAATGACTGGGAAGGTACGTAGTTCTCTCATGGGACCTCTTGTTTCCTAGGGAATAAGTTTCTGCTTTTTCCACCCCCCTAAAACTCTTTCCCAGCGCAAGGGTTGCTGTATCTCTTCTGTAATGAAAAGAAAGGCCTTAACACAGGTATTACTCCTGTATTTGGAAAATGGGTAGTTTGTATCACAGCAGTTGGTATCAGAAGAAAACAAAAAGGAATTTGTGTTTTTTTCCATTTTCCCTTTTAATCTTAGACTGGTAGTCTTAATGCATTATGTTTGAATATGTAATCAGATTCTTAAACGCAGTAGCTGTAAAAAAAAAAAAAAGGAAACTTCAGAAAAGCTGAGAAAATAACAGATGGATCAATATAGTTATTTATTACCTCTTTCCCAGATGTATCCTTTATAGCTTGCAGAATGAAAGCAATGCACGTTTAATGTCAGGTGTTGAACCAATTATTTCAAACTAGTTCAAAAATTTTACAGAGTAGGTATCCTATGTAGTGTCTAGGTTTTTTTGCAGCTGTGTCACTGTAAAATATTTAATCTGGCCAGTCTGGTGTTCCTTTGTTTCCAGTCTGTCTGGTGCAGATGGATTTGGGAGGTACCCGGGGCTTCAGCAGCTGTGGCACTTAAAAGCCTTTTTGAGCATCCTGTTCTGTAGCGGAGTAAGGCAGGACTTCTGTGCCCTGAACAGTAGCTAAAGTACCTGGTTGTCTGACCTTTCTCCAGTCATCCTTTTTCTTTGCACTTTTGTTTGGTGCAACCCTTGACTTTTCTCACTACCTGGCATTCAGGTCAAACCCTGGCTGTGTTCCTGCCTTGCTGCTTGAGTCGTGTTAGTCCAACTTGCAGGTCTCTGGCTTTAACTGTTCATTTGGACTGTTTTACTTTAAACTCCCGTACTTGAAGGAACTTTGTCTTTCTTTTGCAAATAGTGGGAAGAGGATAGTTACAACCGTCATGTATTTATCAAATATTTACTTGTAACAATAGTCAAAATCCTTAAGAATCGTATGAATAAGCCTGTATGAGTCAAACTGATATATTTGCCCAGGAAGCATCTTGAGGAGGCTGTGGGTACTTCCGTAGTTACTTGTCCTTCATCTCATGTGTTAATTTCTTTGAATTAGAGCAATATTAGATTTTGTTGTTGTCACTATTTTTTTTTCTGTTAATTAGTTAAAACTGGCTTTGAAATGTCTATCTAGTCTATCGGTTACGCTTTAAAAAAGGCTTCTGCAAGGAAAGATCAGTCTTTCCTTACAGACAGGTTTATAAAATTTGGTTAAACAGGTGTTCTGAAGTTCACTAAGCGGAAACTTGCCAGTCTTGCCTATTGCAAATACTTTTGGGTAGACTGTCTTTAATAAAATTGTAAAACTGTAGTATTCTGATATGTTAATTACACAGCATTACGTGAAGTACTAAGCATTGTTGAATAAGGCCATGCATAAACCGAATTCTTAACATTTACTGATACTCCAGATTGTGTGATAATGGTTTTTTGTAATCAGCAAGATTGAAGCTCACTCTTTGGCAGTCCCGTGCTGATTTGCTTGCAGTTTGTTCTGGTCCCCAACCAGAATTATCTTGTTGTCTGGTCGAAGATTCACACTGCACTTTTTGAATCATAGCTTTTTGTTCACTCTGAAAACATGGCACTGTACTGAAACTTGGTATAAATTTGATTTTTACTTCTAGTTTACCTACATTTAAGTACATGCACTTTATGCAGGACAAATCTTTACAAAAGCCTGAGCAGAACTGTAAGTCATCGAACTTGCATACTGTAACTGGGGAAGCAGAGGAGTGTGGCCACTTCATAGACAGCTGTCTCCTAGAGACAGCACATGAGGAATGTTATCAGGGGCTTTCCTAGCATCTTTCCTATGCCTGAACCTGATAGTGTGTGTTCTTTTTGTATGTCGTCTTCAGTTCCCCAGTGTTGACTGTATGCCCATTTTCAGTGTGATGAATTCTGGACATCTTATGAAAATAACTATTGAAGAAAGAACTTGATAAGCATGTTTAATTTCTGCAGTTACACTCATTTCTGCATGGTATAAATCACTATTTACTAAAGAGCTGAGAAGTTCACGCAGTTCTTACTTCTAGCAGAACAGTACAAAGATTTACCAGTATTTTCAATTTTGTACATGTACTTTCAGAATTTTCTCAGATTGGATCCTGTCTTTCATAACCAGTTGTAAGGTTCCTAATATTTGGACAGTACTTCTGTAAGGAAATCTTAATAGCTTTACTTAACAGCTGTGTGGAATGTTCTATTTTCTGTAATTTGCTGCCTGTGTTGTTATTACTGATTTTTACTCTTTGAAAAGATGGAAATTACTTTCCTTTTGTAGGTTTTTCCAGATTTGAGATTTTCAAATTAAAATGGAAGGACAAATAATCTGTGACACTTCAGTGTCATATGGCTTGTGTATGAAACATAGTGGCTTTTGTTATGAAATGTGACAGATAAGGCATTTGGTCATCCATGTCTTCTGTCACATGATTCCTTGTTTTCACATGTTGTGAGTGTTAAGTCTAGATTGGCTATGACCACATACATCTTCAAATGCCTTTTCTTAAAGACTATCATATTTTCATTATTTTCACAGAACGCAGCTTTTAACTTGGGACATTTTAATCTTTTTATTAGACATTATTATGAGTTGATGATTGTGGTCTTGTGGTTCTAGTTGCTGTTGTCGATACAAAGGTAAATACTTCTGTATTGCATGACAGAATAAATAGTGTTTAAAATATGTGTGTTAAAGAAATGTTTCCTGGTGGCAATTAAGGTCTCCTTAAAGTTCCTCTGATATAAGTAGTACATTTAAGTGCTCAGTCTATCACAAGACTTAAACAGCCCTCTTACATATAAGTACCTTAAGTGTTTAAACCATATGTGTGTGTGAGAGAGAGAGAGGAGCTTCCAGCAAATCTGTAATCGTATGAAGTCTCCCAAAGTTGAATAAAGTATTTGATACGGAAAATCCTGTTTTAAATTTTAAAAAGAAACAATGCATAGACATCTGTCCAGAGAAGTAGTGGAAGGTGTGCAGTCTACAGAGAGGAAGAGAGTAGTTCGGGAGTTTTGATGGTAAGAGGCAGTAACATACTACTTTGCCATGTGTGAATATACTGTGAGTCCGTGTCTTGTGAGAACCAAGTGATCCATGTTCTGCAATGTCTTTCTGATGAAATTTGGCCATGTCTTGAGGTGTTGATGAGTCAATGAAGCACAAATATGTGTAATGAATGTGTGCCCTTTTTCTTATGCACGAAAATGTAAGCTTGGTTTAGAATGCAACCCATGTTATTCCTCAGGTATTTCTTTGATACAAATTATCATAGAATCACAGAATATCTCAAGTTGGAAGGGACCCATAAGGATCAGCAAGTCCAACTCCCTGCTCCTCGCAGGTCTGCCTAAACTAAACAGTATGACTAAGAGTGTTGTCAAGACACTCTCTGACAGGCTTGGTGCTGTGACCACTTCCCTGGGGACCCTGTTCCAGTGACTGACCACCCTCTCAGCAAAAAAACTTTTCCTAATGTCCAGTCTGAACTTCCCCTGGCACAACTTCATTCCATTTTCTTTTATCCTATTGCTCGTCACCAGGGAGGAGATCAGCGCCTCCCCCTCTGCTGCCCACCTTGAGGAAGTTGCAGACTGCAATGAGGTCACCCCTCAGCTTTCTCTTCTCCAAGCTGAACAAACCAAGTGACTTCAGCCGCTTCTCATAAAGTCTTGCCCTCAAGACCTTTCACCATCTTGGTCGCCCTCCTCTGCACATACTCTACTACTTTGTCCTTCTTATATTGAGGCACCCAAAATTGCACACTCGAGGTGGGGCTGCACCAGTGCAGAGTTGGACAATCACCTCCCTTGACCAGGAAGCTAAGCTGTGCTTGAGGCACCCCAGGACATGGTTGGCTCTCTTGGCTGCCAGGGCACACTGACTCATATTCAACTTGCCATCAACCCAAGCCCCCAGATTTCTTTACACAGGGCTGCTCTCCATCCTCTCGTCCCTTGATTTGTGCATATAACCAGGATTACCTTGTCCTAGGTGGAGAACCTGACGCTTGTTCTTGTTAAATTTCATGTGGTTGGTGATTGCCCAGCTCTCTAGTCTATCCAGATCTCTCTGTAGGGCCTCTCTGCCCTCAAGGGAGTCCACAGCTCCCCCTAATCTAATATCATCAGCAAACTTACTTAATGTATTCCTGAGTCCAGATCATTTAGAAAAACATTA
Organism: Stercorarius parasiticus; assembly: GCA_013396915.1. Lineage (NCBI taxonomy): Eukaryota > Metazoa > Chordata > Aves > Charadriiformes > Stercorariidae > Stercorarius > Stercorarius parasiticus. The sequence goes on from VWZL01000813.1 coordinate 97,752, forward strand.
AAGAGCATTGGCCCTAAAACTGAGCTCTAGGGAACCCCATTGGTGACTGGCCACCGGCCTGATGTGACCCCATTTGCTATAACTCTTTGAGCCTGGCCTGTGTCACCCATTGAGCTCACCCATTGTCTATCTGTCTGCTGGACATTTAGTCCAGAAGGATACTGTGAGACAGTATCAATAACTTTGCTGAAATCCAATCGAATCCACATCTGCTGTCTTTCCTTGGTCAACTAGATGTGTGACCTTGTCATAAAAGGAAATTAAGTTAGTTAAACAGATACTTATAGAGAGGTTGTAGAGAAAGAACTGCTGCGTAATGAAGTATTAGCAAATGTACCAAGTGTGAAATACCTGTCTTGCAGCTGGTGGCCTACCTTTTGAAGCAGGAAATGTTTATTTATAATTCATCATTAACAGTCAATCTGCGTGTGTCTATGTTCCTAGCTTGTATGGTTTGAGATAAAAGTCAAGTTTTTGATATGAGCAAAAATAGCTTTTATGTTACTGGTTAAATATCTTTATAAGTGGTTTTAATAAATATTTATTAATGTTTAATTTTCAAATAGCAATTATTCAAGATATATGTTTAGATGCAACTGTAGTAGCTCATAGATGTTAAGACAGTTGCATTAAAAAGACAGACATCCTAAAATAATAAAAAATTGAAGAAAGCAACTTTGTTGTAGCATTTTACAGGATTTTTTAAATTCTGTTCTGCTAGTGATCTGAAATAAGCTTTAAATACTGCTTAGGATATCTAATTATATGTGAAATGCATGTAGTTAAAAAATGTAAATATTTCGACTAAAGATTATAGTGTTTTTTTTCCACTGCTACAAGTATTAAGACTGAGCATGCTAAATACTTTATATTGAATAAATTTTGATGCACTTTTAAGGATCCCGTAAGTTCAATTTTTTGTAGAAATTGATATAATTTGAAAACAATTAACAATGCAGTAGTATATAAAAGACCTATATGATGTCTTTGAAAATTATATTGTAAATATGATTTGGTATGGAGTATCAAGAAATGAAACAGATGAGAGGACTACTTGGAAATTACTATTTAGTCATATAAGATATTTAAAATGTCTTGAACTTGGAGAGCAAGGGTTATGGGTTAGGGTACTTTCCACCAACTTTGCATTTGCATATTTGCTGTGTTGTCCTATATTGTTAAAGGTGATTTGGATAGCTGCTTTTTTTTTTTTTTAACCTGTTAGCATTACTGAAATGGAATGCTGTTTTGTTCTGGTTACGTCCCTCAAACTGTGAATCATTTTTGTATATTAACTTAGCCTTTCTTATATACTATACTTATACTATAGACTATTACAGCTATACTGAAGTTGCTTTTTTGTGGTAAAATTTTTATTTTAATGGGAGCAACTCTGAAATCACTTCTTAAAAATGCAGTTGATGTGATTTTTGTTGCTTGACAACACAGTAAGTTTGTTAAAATTCTAACTCAAATCAGAACAAATGTAATTAATAAAACCGTTTCACATAATAAGGGATCTTGAGTGTTTGTCAACCTGGAGTCCACTTTAAAATTATCCACTTAAGGCATGAACACATTTAGCCAAGTATATTCTGTGCACACCGTGGGTCCATTTGTTCTGGTACAAGTCTGTGAAAACTAGGGAAGCCATGGCCCTCCCCAGCTCTCTCTTCTACTAGATGAGCAAGATGGAATCTAATAGTGCTCAATCCATGATGCTCCAGTCTGAGATCTTTAAAAAAAACAAACAAAACCAAAAGAAACAAAAAAACCCCACCCCCCAGAAAATCTCCATCCAAGGCAATATCTTAAATCAACCTTTGAAATCTTCACAGTCTTTAGTGATTTTAAATTCATTAAACCTCCTCTTGTAGTGCTAGTATAGAGTGGCTGACGTGGCCCTTAAACCAGAGTGAAACAAGATCATGGAGTGATTGTCCCTCTCTGCCACCTCCTGACTTCTCCCCGTGTCAGCACACGGGCCTTTTGCAGGTAGATTTCCGACTTGCACAGGTTCCTTCAGAGTGGTCAACTGCTATCAGAACCTCAGTGGGGGGAATTTTGCATGTGCTAAGCTGCTACTTAGCTTTGATTGACTTCAGCTTAGGAGGGAGACTGATAAAACAAAGCATTTTTATTCATGAGGAAAAAATCAAATTTAGTGTTCTCCATGTCAATCAGACTTGGAGTGTGTTAGTAAAATCTTGATCTGAGTCATCATTGGAGAGAGGGGGAAGTGTCTAAGCTAGATAAAATTTGCATCAGTATTGTCACTGTTATTGAAAGTAGTATTATTTACGGTACTAGAGATTACTTTTCAACACAGAGGAAACATTTGGAAGTTGTTTGACAGTATCTCGATGGATGTTTCTTTCCACTCAGAACTTCATAGGAGGGGCACTCAGAAATAAACCCTCAGGTCTCGTGTGGGACTGAAGAGGGAGTCATGTATGCTGCTTAAGGTTAAGTTAAGCTTAAGTTTGATACCAGAAGTTCCATTGGCACTTTTTGGAGGACAAATTGATACAGATTCAGGTGCTTTCAAGTAATAAGTATTTTTGACACTGCCCATGCTTCATTTACAAACATTATGGTTCTGAGTAGGTGTAATAGCCGCGTTACAAAAAATTAGTTGTTTTCTAGAGCATGCCATCTTTTTCTTTGGAAGTAACGGCCACTTTGATTGAGCTATTATTTTTCTTCCAGTTGTTAAGAGCAGTCAGAATTTGGTTTTGCAACTTTTCTTCTGCTTTAATTCTGTTTAGCTAGTTATGAGTAAGTACATTTTTATTTTGTGGATCTTCCTGCTGCCTAGACAAATGAGAAATGTACAGAAAATACAGAATCGTAGAATAATTGCTTAGTTAGATGTTCAGAATCAGGACAAAATAATCCATTGTTTGTAAATTATAAAAAAATTGAACAACTTAATCTGGCTGCTGGAGTTCAAAGTTCTGGTAGTGCTGTTGACATGGTTGGAAGAATTAATTTTTTTTTCCCTCCTCCATGTACTTCTGTAACTTCTATTATGGATAGGATTTATATGTGAAATTTTTGAGGAGATAAGCCCCCTAATTATGTACTAAATTGAAATACCCCAAGAAGAACTGGTGGAATAATTAGTTGTTTCATTAACTGAACCAACTGAAAGCGAAATAGTTTATTTGCAGAATACAATCATGATTACTGCATGTATTGCAGTATTGGACTATTATAACAGTTCTTGCAGCACAAGAAGGACATGGACCTGTTGGAGCGGGTCCAGAGGAGAGACACAATGATGGAGGGCTTTAGCACCTCTGCTATGAGGACAGGCTGAGAGAGTTGCAGTTGTTCAGCCTGGAGAAGAGAAGGCTCCAGGGAGACCTTATAGCAGCCTCCAGTACCTGAAGGGGGCCTACAGGAAAGATGGGGAGGGGCTGTTTGCAAGGGCATGCAGCGATAGGACGAGGGGCAATGGTTTTAAACTAGAGCAGCGTGGGTTTAGATTAGACATTAGGAAGAAGTTCTTTACAATGAGGGTGGTGAGACACTGGAACAGGTTGCCCAGAGAGGTAGTGGAGGCCCCATCCCTGGAGACATTCAAGGCCAGGCTTGATGAGGCTCTGAGCAACCTGATCTAGTTGAAGATGTCGCTGCTTACTGCAGGGGGGTTGGACTAGATGACCTTTAAAGGTCCCTTCCAACTCAACACATTCTATGATTCTGTGATTCTATTCAGTAAGTCAAGAATATAGTAAGATTTGCTATGTAATGAAAGTTGGGAGGAGTACTGGAAAGGAAAACGCTTGAGCTTTTGATCAAGACTGTACAGTTATTTTAATGACTATGTTATTGTAAAGTTATTCTCATCTGTTTACATATGGGGTGAATTATTATTTAACTTAGCATACTCATTTCTGTTTGTTATCCAATCAATTAAAGAGGAACTGCATACATTTTCGATTTTGCCAGTCGATAATAGTTTCTGAAGACCTCACTTCTGAAAGAGCTTTTGTGGGTTATTATTATATATATGGATATGCTTTTTCCATTTAGGTAACTGTTCCATTTCCTCCGGAGTATCATTTTGACCTAAATCAAGTACCGATTCTGTTTTACACCAGCCAAAAGGGGAAAAATATAGTCTCAGTGTTAATCATGATGAACTAAGACATAGGTCTCTGAAAATGTTTGGGAACATTTTAATACAAATTAGAATTACTCTATTTTATTAATTAATGATAATTAATACAAATTACTATTAACTGTGCATTAATATAAACCCATGCATTTCATAAGGTAAAAATAATGATTAGAAAAAATAATATTTTCAAATTGCTTTTTGCTAAGTACCTAACATTTCACATATTCAACTTGGGGTGCTTGAAGTGAGGTCTGAAAAGTCCTTTTGATAGATTCTGCCAGGTTTACATTATGAAATAAATAATTTTAAAGCATGAACTGTACTACAGTTCCTTTTTATATTTGATTTCCCTTTCTAAATTATGTAAGAAGTTGAAAGGGGAGGGAAAGTAACTGAATTCAGCTGTTTGAGGAGCCCTTTCCTTTGCTTTTATTACTGCTTAGTATTTTATACTTTTCCCTCAAAAAGGGTGTGTAAGTGCTTTTAAGATATGCAAAACCAGTCAAATATCAAGTTTGACTCGTGCCTTGTGTGAATTACTTCTAATTCAATTTTTGTACTTTCTCATTTCAATTAGGTGAATAGAATGGTAGGTTTTTTTGTCTTTTTAATAAAGAAGGTGTATTAAACTTCTTTGTATTCTAATTTCTTTCCTAAAACGTGATTGAGAAATATGTTAGGCATCTCCAAACATAATCACTTTAAATGAAAACTGTGATTATTTTGGAACCAAAGTCTTCATTAATAAGGCATGGCTACGTAGGAGTGTAATTAAAAATGGGTTCTAATTGTATTAAAACCCTCTTTTCTTACAGCCCTCTCCCCCCCACTTTTTTTTTTCTTTAAATCAGAGACACTTTTCTTTTTGCTAATAAGTTAAGAATTTACTTCTGATGAGTAGAGGTGAATCTTATTTAAGCATTGAGAAAAATTTGTTCTAAAAATTTCTGAACTTTGACAAATGTTTTTAACCAAGAAGAGTACCAGGATCCATAGACTATGTGATTTGAAATTATATTAAAGTTATGTAAATATCAATTAAGCATAATGTTAAAGGAATAATCATACATATATCTAAGAAATATTTCTATGAAATTTAATGCAATAAAGAACACCTGATTTGTGATCAGCAGTGCAGAATCTAGTTGGAGGCCTGTAACTAGTGGTGTTCCTCAGGGGTCAGTGCTGGGTCCAGTCTTGTTCAACGTATTCATCAATGACCTGGAGGAGGGGCCAGAGTGTACCCTTAGTAAGTTTGCTGATGACACAAAACTGGGAGGAGTGGCTGACACACCAGAAGGCTGCCGCCATTCGTCAAGATGTGGACAGGCTAGAGAGTTGAGCGGAGAGGAACCTAATGAAGTTCAACAAGGGCAAGTTGTAGAGTCCTGCACCTAGGGAGGAATAACCCCATGCACCAGTACAGGTTGGGGGTTGACCTGCTGGAAAGCAGCTCTGCAGAAAGGGGTCTGGGAGTACTGGTGGGCAACAAGTTGACCATGAGGCAGCAACGTGCCCTTGTGGCCAAGAAGGCCAATGGTCTCCTGGGGTGCATTAAAAAGACCATGGCCTTTTATGGTCTCGAGCTGTGGATCTTGGACCGTGGTCGTATGGACTATGACCTTGAGTGAAGTCATCCTCTCACCTCTACCCTGCCCTAGTAAAGCCACATCGGGTGTACTGGAAAGAGCCCAGTGGAGGCCTACAAAGATGATCAGAGGACTGGAGCATCACTCGTATGAGGAAAGGCTGAGACACCTGTGTCTGTTTAGCCTGGAGAAGAGAAGACTGAGAGGGGATCTCATAGGTGCTCATAAATATCTAAAGGGTGGGTGACAAGAGGATGGGGCCAGACTGTTTTTCATTGGTGCCCAGCAACAGGAGAAGGAGCAACAGGCGAAAACTGGAACACGGGAAATTCCATCTGAACATGAGGAAAAACTTTACTTTGAGGGTGCCAGAGCACTGGAACAGGCTGCCCAGAGAGGTTGTGGAGTCTTCTCTGGAGATATTCAAAACCTGTCTAGTTGTGTTCCTGTGCAATCTGCTCTAGGTGAACCTGCTTTGGCCAGAGGGGTTGGACTAGATGATCTCCAGAGGTCCCTTCCAACCCCTACAATTCTGTGATTCTTCCATTGTGTAACATCTACCCTTGTAATTATTGATGCTTCAATTATAGTTGTCTTGTAATGAAATCAAATGATCTGTGATCTCAATTTTATCCAGTTACATGATGCCTTGAAAAGAATGCTTAGTACAGATGGAGCTGCGTAATTAGTTTTGCAGACGGAGTGTTTGAAATTCAGACCACGGGAATACGGTTTTCAAAATCTGGGTCTGTGTCTTGGAGGGACTGTAAGAGTGAAGAGTACATCCTTAAATGTTCCCTTCATGCTATATGATGAAATGTGAAGATGTGATGGAATATTTTGCTGAAAAGATATGTTGCCTGTTAACCATATTTTTAATAAACACTTCTCTCATGTTTTTTAAGTAAACCAACTAAGGGATAATGTATTGCTGAGAGAGCAGTACCTCTTTTTTTTTTTTTAATGTTGTTTACAGAAGGAAAGGGTTTACTATCCTAATTCTTTATTAGTGGAATTATTCTTTCATTTAAAACTGTATTTAGAAATTATGTATAAATATAGTTTATGATGGGAATCATAAATGGGAAAGGAGATGTTTGGTGTTGTTTACAGAGAAGCATGGTGCTCATGTTACATACTGTATTTATATTGTGTACATATTTTCAAGAATGAGTATGTGGTGCCATTAACATTTTGGAAGGTTTTTCAGAAGTCTTATTTCGTCCTTATCACATAAAGAGTAATAGAAGGTCTAACTTCTATTCATATCTGCTACCCCGTATTAACTGTGCTCTCTCACAAATGCTCTTATAAATGGCCTCATAATTATATTAGTTCTGTGAAAAACCATTTAGGTGCCTAGTAGCAATCATAAAAGCAAATTAAATATTAGGAATCATTAATAAGGAAAAGATGAGCAAAACAAAGCATTTTTTATGTAACTGTACAAATTAATGATATGTTCATATTTTGAATGTTGTATAAAGTTTTGGTAATTTAGAATCTCAAAAGAATATATTCAAAGTAGCAAAAAGTATGAAGGATAAGAAGGGTGATTAAATACGGATTTCAGATGAGGAATGACTTAAAGTAGGACCGTTCAGCTTGGAAAAGAGATGGCCAACTATATTTGAGGTAGAGGTGAATAAAGGGGAGAATGTCATAGAAAACACTTGTTCTTTGCCTTTCAAAAATGCAATAACTAGAGGGCTGTAATTAAATTATTCTATAGCAGATGTATAACAAGGTATTTTTAAACAAATAATGAGAAACTGTGGGACTTGTTACTATAGGACGTTAAGGATACAAAAAGATGAGAGTTCAGAAACTAATGAGAGAAATTAATGGAAGGAAATCCATCAGCTTGTTAGAACAAAGATGTTATTTCTGGATCAAGAAATTCCTGTGTCATGCGTAGTGGGAGGCTGGGACCTATAATGGAGAAAATTCAGTATATGCTTATCCTGTTTTTATACTTTTTGTAGATATTTGGGATTTTGCCACTGGGATAGGTTAGGTGGACCTTTTTGCTGTTTTTATATTTTTGAACAGTCGTTCAAACAGTAACATCAGGCAAACACAATGGGAGCACTAGTGCAATATTGAGATAACCTTGTTCTCTGTACAGGGACTTCGTAATGCAATAATTTGGTTTCATTTCCTTATGGGTTTTATCTTTAGAAAGGTGGTTGTATATTTTTCAAGTGCTGAGATACTTTTGAGTAAAAAAAAATAAGGAAGAAACACACATACAGTATTAGAATAAATCAATATTTTCACTTTTATCTTGGCTGAAGGTACATAATTGCAGCTAACCCTAGTTATGTTGCCCTTACCTCTCATGTAAAACGGTGAAAAATGCAAGCAGTTGTACATAAAATGCTGTTCAGTTTGGGAAAGCCGAGCAATTAAGAGATCCAACAAGCTTGTTTCATAAGGGAAACTCTCTGATTGCTGATAAATTGTTTCTAATGTTTATTCATCTACTTTTAAATTTCCTCCTTAAAATTATCTTTTGTGGTTAGAGTTGCATCTGACCTCTCCTATTTTGCTGTATAATTCTGGCCTTTGGTCTTGACTGTGTTATTTTCTACAAGTTCAAAAAAAGATTTCAGTGAATGATGAGCTTCATAAGAAATCAAAAAAGAAAAATAAAAAAGGCAATTAGGATGCACTTCTGGCTCTGTATAACAACTGTTATTGTGGCCTCTGTGGTGCCTCCTTTAGCAGTTGAGGTTTTAGGTTTTATCCTTGCACAAAAAAAGTCTTAAATCATTAATGACAGCCAAAGCCTTGTGGGAGACTAATCATAAACTAGAACATTTATCTTACACTACCCTGAGAGTTATTTAGAGAAAGAAAGGGGACAAATACTGACAAATATAGTTGAAAAAATCTTAGTCTTACAAATGTAAGTATCAGCAATTGTCTTTATAACCAAGAGTAGCTTCTTGTAAAGACTTTAAAAAAAAAAAAATCTGTCTCGGAGAAATTTTAAAAGAGTTTTTAAAGCATAATCACTGTCCTTCATCAGCATCTTGCTCACTTTTGAAGACAAAAACCTTCTCTTGATTTTCTTAAAAAAATAAAAATTAACGTATGGACTGGCTTTACTTGAAAATTTACATCATGATGATGATTACTTAACAAACGTCAGGCTACCAAAACTGAGAAGCTACAGGAATTATATGGTCATTGATATGGAATCTTGCTGTTAATTTTCCCAACCCTGACACCTTGTAATTCATGTGTATGTGTAATATGATATCCTTCTGCATTTTATCACATACTAAACAACATTATGCTGTTGTAAATTATTTACTGAGAAATCATTAATGCTTTTTGTATAACTAATTAGATTTAGAAGTGTATTGTTAGCTATAAATTAAAATTTATAAAATGCGCTTATCAAGGGAACAAAGTAAGCTTTGAGGTAATCTGTGCTTGCTTATATATTTGGCTGTGCTTATTTATAAAATATAGTCAACAGGCATTTCAGTCATTAACAAGAATTAGGTTTTACAGGAAGTGTTTGTTCAAGCTCCATTAATAAGTTTAATTCAACTATAGATAATATTTTTTGTTGTTATTTGCTGGAATCTACGTATCTTTTTAATAGAAGGAATGCTGACTGGGACTTCCTCATTTACTGTTGGCTCTCTTTTGCCTAGATAGGTCACATGTAGAGAATTAAATGGGACTATATCACATGTCCAACATTTGTTTTATAATCAATAAAGAGTTATTTTACAGAAATGAGCTAGGCCTTTTCACTGTGCCTAAACACTGGGTTGTTCTCTCCCATGTTAACTTCTGGGGGAAAAAAGGCTGTATAGTAAGTAACTTAATGCTTTTGGTATCTAATTAAAAATGGAAGATTGTTGAAAATGAGCATATTGAAATTGGATGTAGAGCTTCACACACTGGTGGTGAGCATTGCCATTGGAAAGTTTCAAAATATCGTTACCAAAAATGGTACTAGGAATCTCAAAATTATTGATCTAAGAGGGCAGGAGGATGATGAGAATTAAGGACACTTCTTTGTTCTTCCCATTAAGCTCCTGCTTCTTGGCAACATGAAGTGTCAGGTAAGACCACTCTTGTGCACCTCTCACTTCAGTATTTTTTGAGGTCAGCATTGTGGCTCTCCTGGGCTATCACTCTATCGTTAATCATTAATGTGAACAGGATACTCTTGACACCTATATGTATCAGTTGGAAAATGGCACTGTCATAACTGAGTTAATTGGAATTGTTCTGTTTTAAAATATTGCATACCTGTGATCTATAGTTTCCAGAGTTTTCAGAGTCATAGAGTGTTTTGTGACAAGCAGGAAATGTTTCAGTTAAAAATAAAAGCAGTTAAAGACCCTAAAGAAAATAAAAAAATAAGAGAAAGGTGGACATGAGAATAAGACACTTTAAAAATGGATTATTTAATTTTAAAATAGGTAATAGGTGGCTTAAGCTTAATGAGAAGAATGCAAGTAATTCCTTTTCTTACCAAACATCAATTCCAGAGAAGGGCCACCATGTTGATCTAAGGACTGGGAAGCCTGCCAGATGAGGAAAGGCTGAGAGAATTGGGTTTGTTCAGCCTTGAGAAAAGAAGGCTTAGGGGAGACCTTGTCACCAGGTTCCAGTATTTAAAGGGTGGCAATAAAGAAGATGGAGGCTCCCCTTTTACAAGGAGTCACACCAAAAAAACAAGGGGTAGTGGGTACCAGTTCCTCCTGGAGAGATTTCAATTGGACATAAGAGGAAAATTTTTCACAATGAGAACAATCAGCCATTGAAACCATCTCCCCCGGAAACTGGTGGATTCCCCATCATCAGACACTTTTAAGATTCAGCTGGACAGGATGCTGAGCCATCTTGTCTAGACCGTGCTTTTGCCAGGAAAGGTTGGACCAAATGATCCTTTAGGTCCGTTAAAACCTGGTATTCTATGATTCTATTCATTTTGAATTTACAGGCCAAGGGTCAATATATGATGGCTGTTTAGAAGAAGATAGTGGGCTAGGTAGATCTTTGACCTGATGGTGTGTGGCTGTTTTTATGATCTTAGGCAAACTATGTAGGTACAACATACACTGCAGTCTTCATAGTTAACTTCCTTTATCTCATTTTTCCTTCTATAATCTTTTAAATTGTGTGTCTTTGATGTGTCTGGGAACCATCTCACAGACTACTCTGAAATAAAATCCACTGTTTTCTATGACTAAAATTCTATTAACTGTATTGTTGCAATTTATTCTAGTCACAGAATGCCTCTGTGAGTTAAAAAAAAACCCAATTGCTTTGACAATTACATTTGAATAATAACAAATGTTGTTATCTGTGAAAATAAAAATGAAATGTTTTTATTTACTGGAGGTTTCTGTTGACTAAAATAATCTATTAGTATTTATAGGAAATACATTCTGTTCACTTATGTACATGAAGTTGGGGAAGCAGGATTTTGTGCATTGTAGGATTTTTCAGTTGTTTGCTTTTAAAAGACATTGCTATCTGCATAAGCATTTTGTGTGATACTGTTAGTTGTGCTATACAAATAACATTAAAAAACAATTATTTAAAGTTTGTTTCTTAGTCTTTCAATTTTTTGATGGTGTTCTCTGATAAATATATTAAACCTCTGCAAGTTTTGCCTTACAGAGATAATATAGTATTCAACGTACTTTAAAAAAAAAAAAGTATGTATATATTGTGACTCTTGAAAAAGTTTGTTTTGGTTTTTTTTAATCCACCGTAAAGAAATTGGTAAACGGCTGACAAAATAAGTAAGGGATGTTGGTGACATATTAGATTTTCCTGTGGAAGCTACAGTGGTGCAAGTGCATAGTCTTATTAGCAGAACAGGCTAGAAGAGGATACAAAAGTAGTTGCAAAGCCATTTATTTTCTAAGAGTACATTTGGTTTGTGACTTTGATACCTCTCAGTTACATCAAACTTGTACTTGCGTCTGTATCTTGAGCTTAAAGTGAAGTTTGTGAAAATGAGAGAAGAGAGCCAAGAATGGGCTAAGAAGTCTTATAAGCAATATGAACTAGGAATATCTGTTTAGGAATGCGATGTTTCATGCTCCTTATATTATGCTCATTTATCAGCATCTTTATAGTCTGTAAAAATCAATTTTGAATTTTTGCTTTCACAGCTGTGGCAAACCTAAGCTACTTGGTTTTGCATATTAAAGTAAATGGTCATTAATTGTTCTCTTTTTGGAGGTAAGGAGGCCCCCTTGTCTAACAGGCTGATCTCTGATTAAGTTTAGATCAGAAGGAATGTATAAGAAGAACTAAACTAGAAAAAGTAAAAACAAGTTGGTGCTCTTAGTTCCAAGCTTGAGAATAGTTTTGATTTTTCTTCCCTGAAAATAAACCTGCAAGTTCTGTTCCTCAGTCTTTCAATATTCAGGTTCGATATCTTGAACTAAAAGCTCATATTGTCCTGTGGCCCAAAAAGGTGTGTTGGAGATTGGTATAATAAATGGGAAGAGAATCTCCTGGTGACAGCAACTCTAGATCGGGAGGATGACTTCTGCTTTTGGGTTAAGTACTTGTACGTAAAATGTCTTCGTTGGTCTTCAGTTCTGTCAGAAGTGACTGGATTGCTCTTCCAGCTCTCCAAGTGGGTAAAATTTGTCCTGTGTTGCACTTTAAAACTCTCTTCTTGCATTCCTTCTAAGGTAGGACTTTTTCTTTCCAGCAATTAGTCTTACGCTAATGAAGCTTTTATGAGGGCAGACATTTGAACTTTATCAACTAATTTCTGTCCTACCCTGAAATCGAGCATGTAAAGAACAGCTAGAGAACTTTGTGCCAAATAGCCCACTGCAAGCCTCAGTGATATTCAGAAAAGGTCTGGTTTTGTCAAGTATGTGTTTAAAAAAGCAGGGGAGAAAGGGAGTTGAAATTTTCTCTTAGCGAACTATTAAGTCAAACTGTTAACTCTGTAGGTTACACAGACTTGTGGTATATCTGAGTGTAATTGATATTGTCTCAGTAAATCATATTTGTACTTGACTGCAGTTGATCTACCATTGTTTTCAATGCTTTGGTTTAATGCACACTTGCATTAGTATTGGTACACAGAATATGATACAGCGGTGTACCCATAATTATAATTTTAAGATGTTCTCAGCATACCTCTCCACAATTTTTTTTTCTCTTTATTTGCCTTTTAGATCTGTGTCCCATTTAGAATAGCAGTCCTGTGACTTTTGTTTTTTTCCATTGAAACATCTTTGATATTTTATTTAGTGAATTTCTATTTGGTAGTTACATTATCAGAGGAGCAAGTTAAGAAAACTCAGCTAATCTGACATGGATAATTGTGTGTTATATATGTTACTACAGTTCTAATCTACTGCAGTATTACAGCATTCTTACTATAACAAATATAGTTCAAATCATGCCTTGATGTTGTGCTCTTTGTAAGCTAAATAATAGACTGCCATTTCCATCCATCAGGGTTTTAGGTTTTTTTGCCGTGAAGCTTCAGCCAAAGAATTTCAACACCACATCATGATAAAAAATCAGACACTAATCAGGACTCAATACAAGGGACAGGTTTTGCTGAGCAGCATAACAATTTTTTTTTTCCCTTTCTTGCATCAAAGTAGCTTATAATTTTGCTACTAAGAATCAATGAAGAGAGTCTGCAACAATATCTCAAGACACGTGTAACTTAGTTTAAATACACAGAAACCTTTGTTTCTTAGGTACAGTTCCTTTAAGGGTGTTTCTTTAGGACAGCTTGCTGAAGTGGCTTAATGTTACCATTGACATTACTTAAGCATTACTATTATCATTAGATAGTATTGACAACTGCTATTTTGCAGTGCTTATCAAATGAGCAAACATTTCTTCTAGGACTTGGGAAGTACGGGAATCATAAGGTGGTAGTGGTTGTTTTCTTTGAAAAACCCTCTAAAGATGAAAGTTCACACTGTATATTAGAGGTGTGTTGTGCCAGCTTTACCATGTGAAACTGCAGGATGATTGTTTAGATAACTATAACCTTGTTTTTTTTCAATAAAGCATCAATAGTGCCTAGTAAACGTGTATCTTTATTACGACAAAGGCCATTTCAGTTCAGCAATTGCTGGCTTTGTCCTTTCAGTGTAGAAAATATTACTGCTGGTGCCAGTGATGTTATTTAGAACTGTCCTCCGAGAAATTAAAGGAAAGTAGACAGTTCTTGTGATAATTTTTACTGTCTCTTCCTGTTTTATGTCCCAAGGAAGCTAACGTCCTGAGGCAGGTAACAATGACAACAGGAGGACATCGGTAGTTACAAAGTTAATCTTCATTGCTTATAGAGCCTTTGTTCTTTCACAATGTAAATTATTTTCCAGGCATTTCAAATACTTTTTTAATGATTCTCTTCATGCTTGGAAAAAAGATCTGAAATCTAAAAAAAGAGGAAAAACTGTAGGTATTATCAAAACTGTTGACTTATGGAAAATGACTGTCAGATGGGGAAGGGCATGATAAAATGCTTTCCCTGTAAAATAGTGGTGTAACATGCTTTGCTTGAAATGGGGAATGAACACGCTTTATACTGTATTGAGCACATTTGGGTTTTGATGTTCTGAAACAAATACTGAAGTGTGATGTTTTTGGAAGAACTCAGCAGGCTGTGCTCAAGGTTAGTTGGGCTCATACTCTTAAGCAAAATTTGCTGTATCCGATAATGGTCTGACACTGTGTAATTTACAGTTTTTTCCCTTCAATGCTTTGTTAAGACCACTTATACAAGATTCATTAGAGTTTACTGAATTGAGCAGTGCTGCTCAGTGAGCAAAACTGCGTGAAGTAAATTTGAGGACAGAAGCCAAAAGTTTTAAACCATGGTGGGTTGATCCCAGCCAGCACATAACCACTCACTACCATACCTGCTCCCACACACAGGCCCCCCGGAGCGCAATGGGGAAGAGAATCAGAAGAGCAAAAGCAAGAAAAACCTCAAGGGTTGAGATAAAGGCAGTTTAATAGGCGTTTGTGTGGGTACCAAGTGATTTAAAGGCAATCGCCACCTCCTACAGGCAGACTGTTGCCCAGACGGTCTTTGTACAACCCCTAGTTTGGAAAGGCTACCCCACAGTGTTCTTGCTGAGCATGATGGCATGGAATATCGCTTTGATCAGGTGGGGTCAGCTGTCCTGGCTGTGTCCCCTCCCAACGTGTTGCCCACACCCAGCCCACTTGCTGGGAGGGCAGGGAGAGAACCAGGACAGCCCTGGCACTGTGTTAAGCACTGCTCAGAAATAGTTGAAACATTGGTGTGTTATCAGCACTGTTTTAGTCACAAACATAAAACACAGGGCCATATGGGCTGTCATGAAGAAAATTAACTCCATCCCAGCCAGAGGCAGTACACAAGCCTACAGGAGTGCCCTCCTCCCTCAAAAGAAAATATAAGAAATTAAAGGTAAATCTTTCACTGAAATATTTCTAAGCTTGCATAATAACAAGCTTGTGCTTGAAAGTACAAAAAGTAAAGCTGAACGTGTTACTTCATATTTTCTCAGCAAGTATAAAGGACATCTACATTTTCTTTTCTCGAAATAATTTAAAATTGTCAATAAACTTATTGGGTAGCATTCCCTTAGTGGCCCACTGCTGTGTACATACTGTACATTATTCAGGATCAAAAATGGTTTTGAAGATAAAATGAATGAAGGCTCCTTTAAAAAGGGTACGGTAATGTGGAGAATTATGTGCTGTTGCAGTGATTCACATGAGAATCAGTCTTTTTAGTGCTGTCATTCGGTTATAAACCATACTGTGAGCGCACTGGGTAAGATTAATCTGACATAACTTTAGATGTGCCTGTCTGAAGTAGTTGTCCTTTTATAGTCAGTGAAAAGTATTACATTCCTAAGGAAAGATTTATTTCATCCTAATGTTGCATCTAAAATCAGTGAGATGAATCACTTCCCAGAAGCACCTTTTATTTTCCATTGATGGTAAGGAGAATTTCGAAAATTACCCTAGATACACATACCTGTAATCTGGATCTCTAAAGAACTCCATTCAACAATGAAGCATTTAAAAAAAAAAAAAAAAACACCACACAAAAAAACCCAAAAAAAAACCCAACAAAAAAACCCCATGTACTGGTTATGGAAAATATCCCCTTTAAGGTTTTGTAACTTGTGTTTTTCTCTATAGTCATACTGATATATTTAGGTTAAAAAGTACACATGCTCAGCACACATATGGGTCACCGATAAATTTAATTTATTTCATTGAGCATTCTAAACATATTTACCTGAAGTAATCTGCATTCACGCAGCCAAAGAAGAATCTTCCTAACAGCCTGAATTAAGTTGTTTACGAATCTAATGGTTTAATTAATGATCAGGAAATAGTAACTTGTTTTTTTTCTGCCTGGGTCCACCAGCACTTTTGTCAGACTACTGTGTTTTAATACTTGAATTGGAGTCCTATCTTTGTAAAACAAGCAGTAGCAGTCTGATTCTGCGTATTTTGAACTCTCACTGGTGATTATGAAATCAATTCAATGTTGTTCTGCACAGAAGATGTTCCAATTTGAACAAGAATTATTCTTGAATGTCATGTGATGGCCTTTGTTAATAAGGGTAAAAAGTTTACTAATTTTCTCTTTAAAACAACTAATTGATTTGGAATTTTAAGAGATTCTCAATCCTATGCCAGCTGGTTATTTCCAGCTCTTTCCCTGTGGAAATTTGTGCCAAATGCCAAGTCAGCTGTTTTGCAGTGCCTAAAAAGATATATGAACAAAAGGGAGAGGAAGAGGATAATTTTGTTTCCAAACTGCTTACCTCCTGTAATTACAAGACAAGATTGTTTATTGTAATCGTATATGTATATATTTTAACCTAAAGTGGTTCTCACAAACTAGTCTAAAACAGATAAGAATGGTTGTCACGTTGACTGTGATATGCCCTCACTTATTCTTTGGCTCCACCAAAAGGTGGAGCAAGTGTTACAGTAGTTAATTTGGAGAGGGAAGGAAGGAGTGTCTTGGTGCAAACCTGACCTGGATGTTGTTGGAGTTGTAATAATTGTAACATTATGATAATTCAGTTTTTCAATGGCACCGTCTGTCTAGTATTTTACAATTTATATTCTTGATTTTTGTTGAAGTAAAGGCAGATAGGAATCAAACTTGAAGGAAAGTTTGCTGCTTTGACAGCAGTGAACAGGAAATTTAGAGATGTAGATGTTTGAAGACTTTTGTTCATTAGTTCTAATATACTTTCTTTGATCAAGACAAATGCATAAAATCAAGGCTGTTAACGTAGGTGGGGAAAAAAGGGTTACAATAAAGAGCTTTTGTTTTGTTGTAGATAACTATAATCAAATTTCACTTTATGCTGGATGAATGTGAAATTTAAAAAATATCTTTGCCTGCCCAGAAGTGTTTATGGATTAAATACAAGACAAGAAGTAGTAGATGGTTATAGAGAATACCTTTTTCTCCTTGTATGCATCCTTGTAATAAAGATGACGCTGATGAAAAATGTATTCTTAACCATTAAAAGTAGGGTTCAGTTGTACAGGTTCGTAGTTCTTAAGACTGCAAATCAAACAAGGAGTAGATAGAAATATGTGTAAAATGCTAAAAGTAAACAGTTTAGGTAACATGAAACTTCTTCCAAAGTGTGAGTGCAGAACATAGAAAAATAGACTATTCTGAGAAATCTGTGATACTTCACCTATTTAACATGAAAGTGGTTGCAAAGAGAAATGTTTTATTTGATCTCCCTGGAGTTCAGATTTTCACGTTTTATTGTTCTTACTGTTTATTTGTATTATTGTGTCATTCTTTCTTTAGCAGAATGCACTCATGTTTTGTATTTGACCGAAAAAATACCAATCACCTCTAAAATATCTTTTTGCATCTCACACACTTCTTAAGATCCTTATGCTTGGCAGTTGTTTGGATGTGTTGGGTTTTTTTTAATCACAGATGAAATTGTGTTGAAAAAAATCTTCATGTCTTCAGGGTTTTTTTTTTTGGAAAGTCTTCCTAGAATAAGTTCTGACCTCTACTTTCCTTGAATTTTTTGCCATTGAGTAGCATTATCATTCTGATGTTCCATTTGTTTATTTTTTGTAAGATTGACTGCCATCTTTCCTTTCCTTCTGTGTTCATTTGATGTATTTTCAAGTTGAGAAGCCCTCTATTGTTGGAGAAAAGACTGAGGGACACTTCATTGCTCTCTACAGGTTCTTGAGGAGGGGGAGTGGAGAGGGAGGTCCTGATCTCTCCTCCCTGGTATCCAGTGATAGGATGCCTGAGAATGGTTCAAAGCTGCATCAAAGGAGGTTCAGACTTGACATTAGGAAACACTTCTTTATTGAGAGAGTGGTCAAACACTGGAACAGGCTTCTTAGAGAGGTGGTTGATGCCCCAAGGCTGTCAGTGTTTAAGAGGCATTTGGACAATGCCCTGAAAAATATACTTTAACTTTTGGCCAGCCCTGAATTGGTCAGGCAGTTGGACTTGGATGATCATTGTAGGTCCCTTCCAACTGTTCTGTGCTCTTCTGTGCTCTTCTCTCTTCATTTCAATCCATTCTTCAGAACTTGATTTGAAGACTCTGCTTATGAAGAGTTATGATTTTCACAAGTAAACAATTTAATTCCAGATGTTCAGCAGCACATATTTTACTCTATTTCGACACCTGATCTGAATATACTATCAGGTATATGTAGACAACTTCTCTATTTTCAGGGAGTATTTAATCTCTGTCCTAGATCAAAAGGACTTAAAAGACCAACCTAAGTTCTGCATTGATGCGTCAGTTTAGGAAGAAATGCTTTTATTGCATAGCATAATGAATGGCAGAAGCTTACTGAGGAATGGCCACAGTATTAAAAAAAATGGGGATTCTGAGCAGTGCAGCTGCTTTTGAGGATGGTGGTATAGGTTGAGATAGGTTCTTGGAGCAATTTGCAAGGAGTGTCAACCTGTCATTGTAAACAACCTCAGGATGGGGAAGATAGCCTAATTTGCTTATAGCTGCCGGTTCGGTACTTCTTCAGGAGGAGTTATGTTTGTTGGCCATATTCATCTGACTTGGAACCATGATCTGAACATTAGTTTGCTGCTTCATTTCTTACAGCCGTGCTGTGAAAGATGCAAAATAGTTAAAAAGTGATAGATGATCTTGACAAAGTACAAGCAATAATTCAAGATACTTAATCACAGTGAAAGCATGGTCTTTACTGAATATTAAATGTTCACTTAAAGAATGCAAATTAAGACTGAGTGTTTGACATAAGAAAAAAGATTGTATTTGAGATCTACGATATGGAAAGAGCATTGATTTATGGTGTGGTATACTGGCTCCTTTAAAGATTTCTATCTTAGTGTACATATACTCTAGCTGAAATTCATCTTAATATGGCACTCTTCCACGTGTTATATTAAAAATAAGTTACTTTATGGCAGTGTGATTTAACTTTTTTGTGTGTGGTGTTGCGTCCAGAATTGTACCCAAGTTATAAAGTTGCAAGTTCATTATGAATTTTTACAGTTGCCTACTGACAGTTTTTAATATGGTGTAGTTATTTGAAGTAGTACCCAAGAGACTCCAAGATCTCTTTTCTGGCTGATAATAGCAGAGTTGAGAGCCTGTCACTTTGTACATATGGGTAAAACTATAATAATGTGGTATTATTTTGCATTTACTAACTTTGAACTCTTATATGTTGTTGCCCGGCCACTTGATACCAGAAAAATCTTTGCAGCTCTCAGTAGTTGGTGTTTTTTAACTACATTTAATGATTTTTGGCTTTTCATCAAACTTTGTCCTTTCATTAGTATCCGCACGTGTTACCAGCTCGTTATCGCTGTGGTTCTCCACTGATAACCTCCCTCTGTTGTGAAGACTGACTGGTTATTCCACTTTACTACTGTCTTTTGCTTGGGAAATGCAGGTGTGGAAATGATGTTAGAGAATGCTTTTCTTCTTTTTTATAGTGAACATTCTACTTCTTTTCTTGGCTGAATCATATTTTATTTTTCACATTTTAAAGCAGAGGTGATTGCTCTGTGTATTTATTTCTGTATACTCACTTCATTTTTGTTTAGATTTTCCTTGTCGTCTCAGACTTCTTTTTATCCTGACTGTTAATGTTTTTGATGTCTGTTGATTTTTAGGATGACGAATTCAAAAAAGTAACCCTCCCTGCGTCTTCTTAAATTTTTGCCATCACTGCTAATTAGTTCATCAGTTTGTTTCTTTTATTGAGGAAGTTGATTTTAATGATAATTATTGTCATTGTTGACAGCTGAAATATGCTTAAACTGCAGTTAAGGGCAAATCGATTACATTTTAATGTTTTCTTTGGTGAAATAAGCAGGCACTCTGATGGACTATAAATCTCTTGCTGCCAAATGGACAAAAATTGTAGTACCTACTGGGTAGTCCATAGCCCACTAGAAGATTCTCCATAAAACCAATCTTATTAGCATTCAGTGCATTTTTTGATGCAGATTCACTGAGATCTCTTATATATACAGGCAGCTTATTTTTAATAGTACTGAAATGTCCCATCACTTCAGACTGATACAGTGCGCTTTATTTCAGTCTGGTTTAAATATTGCATATTAATACATTAATTTACATTAGCAAGCAAATACAATTTGGTTTATTTTAGTCTGTTGTGAACTATTTTAGTCTGTTTTAACCGTTCTGTGTTAGTTTGTTAACTTACGTTAGCAAGAATTTTACAATTTATATAGTGTTTGAGGAAAGGGGGATCAGTCTGTATTGAACCTCTGCATTCCAACTGAGGTATTACAAGTTTTTTCCTTGTTTTTACATCCGTTATCAAAAACGAAAGGTAGGATTCATCTCACCTAGATTAAGTATCTGAATTTGTATATCTAATATTACTATAGAATTGTTGAGGTTGGAAGGGATGTCTGGAGGTTCTCTGATCCAACCCTCCTGCACAAGCAGGGCCAACTAGAGCCGGTTGTCCAGGTCTATGTCCAGATGGCTTTTAAGTGTATCCAAGGGTGGAGACTCCACAAATATGATTTCTCATCCTAGATTTCCTGCATGGAAAGAAATGGAAAGAAGTAGACACTTCCAGAAGATGCTTCATTTCATCTTAGGATAAGCATCTAAGAGAGTTTAATTGAATATCTTCTACAGGTGCCTGTTTTACTTCTGTGTGTTTTAATGTAATCTCAGAGAGGCTTGTCCAAATGGAGAGATATCTGAAAAAACAACAAACCAGATTGCTGTTGAAGTGTGCATCGGTTACTGCTGTTTCCAGAAATAGAAACTCCACCTGGGTTTCTTGAAAAGTGTGGTGTTTTCCTCTGTAAAATTATTTGATGATTCTAAAGAGTGACTGTAGAAATACTGTCAATAATTTTGCCAGTTTTATTGCCTACCCTTGGTACACATTATGTATTTACCAAACATAGAATAGTAGAATGGTTTGTGTTGGAAGGTACCTTAAAGATCATCTTGTTCCAATCCCCCTGTCATATGCAAATATATGATCTGCAGTCACAAGTTCTAAACTAAAATACTAATCATAATTTGGGTAATAGAATCATAGAATCATAGAATCTTCATGGTTGGAAAGGACCTTTGAGATCATCGAGTCCAACCATACACACACAAAAAAAACCCCTACAATCTCTGTCACTAGAGCATGCCCTGAAGTGCCAAATCTACACGTTTCTTAAATACCTCTAGGGATGGGGACTCAACCACCTCCCTGGGCAGGCTGTTCCAGTGCCTGACCGCTCTTTCAGTAAACGAATTCTTCCTAATATCTAATCTAAACCTCCCCTGCCGCAACTTCAGACCATTTCCTCTGGTCCTGTCATGACTCACCTGGGAGAAGAGGCCAACACCCACCTCTCTACAACCTCCTTGCAGGTAGTTTTAGAGGGCAAGGAGGTCTCCCCTCAGCCTCCTCTTCTCCAAACTAGACATGCCCAGCTCCCTCAGCCTCTCCTCATACGGCTTGGTCTCCAGAGCCCTCACCACCTTGGTAGCTCTCCTCTGGACCCACTCCAGCACTTCAATGTCCCCCTGGTACAGAGGGGCCCAGAACTGAACACAGTACTCGAGGTGAGGCCTCACCAGTGCCAAGTACAGAGGCACGATCACTTCCCTGCTCCTGCTGGCCACGCTATTCCTGATAGTTTTATTTGAATGTAATTAAGTATCTCAGGAGAACTAAGGAGGTAGTCAGTTTGTATATTTAGTATATCAGAACCTTTTATGTTAGAAAATTATAAATTGGTTATTAGCAATTAATTGATAGAGAAAAAGTAATTTGTAAGTGGGTGAAAATTATGAATTAGGGTTTTAGCCAAAGCTAGTCCTTTCTTAGCTGTATTAATTCTGTATGAAGATTGGGTCTGAAAGAAGACTCTGAATATTTGGATAGGTTTAACCATCAAAAAAAAAAGTTTGCATAGTATTACAACTTGCTTCTTGTTTGGAGTTTAATTTGAAAGCAATACCAACTACTTTTACATAGACTATGAAATAGCCTTCTATTAAAAGTGAGCATTGAAGTTATGCACTTATAAGAGATGAATTATTTGAATATCTTTAATTTAAAACATATTATTGCAATTCTAATTATGTAACTTCCTGAAACAAATATAAGAGAATGTATTAAAAATATTTTAGAATTAATTTATTCTGTTCTTTGCCTTTCTGAATAAGGTAATATATTTTGCAGTTATTGAAATTTAACATTGATGCTTTCAAAATTCTTCAAGGTTATACTAGGATAAAGTAGGATGCATAAGAGTCAGTCTTTGTTTCCTTCAAAATTGAAAGATGTTTCTACCATTAAAAGGGGATTATTTATTTAAACTAAGTTTCATATTCAGTTCAGTAAGGTGTGTTGAGTTCATCTTTTTTAAGTTATGCAAGTGACTAATTGAAATTGGTGAATTCTGTCTCATAGGATATACTTGGTCTTGAATATATCTTTTGAAAATTATTGCTAATTCTATATTTATTTTTTTTCTCTCCCTCCTAAAACATGCTTGGTGGTTGTGCTATTTAATTGGAGCTCAGGACAATGGATAGCATTTTGCAAGTATCTGGGTAGATAGGAGTCAGGCTGTGATTTCATCAGTACTGCTGTTAAATCACTTTTCATCTGAGTGCTTGTTCCTCTCCCAGTTCTGTCTCTCCCTTGCACCAGCAGTAGGTTTCCTTGGCCACACCGTGAACTGATCTGTGGTATAATTAAGCAGGTTTTCCATGTCTGCTGTTGTCCAGAGCAGATCACTGATTCTTTTCTGAGCATGACTGCATGACTATTTGGGTGGTACAATGGAAAGGGCAGTAAGGTCTTGCAAACATGAAACTAAAGAATAGTGTTGGTTTATATCGGGAGAAAACATAGCTAAGTTATTTTCAGTGTCTTTTTTATTTCTGAGCAGGCAAATTTCTTTTCAGAGAACTGTAGGAACGCTTCAGTTCCTTCTGAACTTCTCAGTTTCTGCAGCTTCTGCAGGCTGGACCAGGCTACTATTTCAATTACTTTATTTCAAATATCTTTTGGTTTTATTTTATGAAAGTGTTGTATTCAGCACTATGATGAAATTGAAGGTAATATTTTATATGTATATTTTTTACAAGCTGTATTTTGCATAGCATGATTGTTAATTTGCTGCCTTACAGATCACAGCTGTGAGTTTCACTGTCAAAATAGCCTCTCTCATCATGCAAAAAATATTCAGCGTTGGTCACAATGGAGGCATGAAAGACAGTAAACTATGTATTTCAGATTGTAATGCTGTTCTTGTTTTCTTTTGTAGCTGGTTGGTGGCGAATTTGATCTAGAGATGAACTTTATAATCCAGGATGCAGAGAGCATTACGTGCATGTCAGAGCTTTTGGAGCACTGTGATGTAACGTGCCAAGCAGAAATCTGGAGTATGTTCACAGCCATTCTACGTAAAAGTGTCCGTAATTTACAGACTAGCACTGAAGTTGGCTTAATTGAACAGGTACTGCTGAAGATGAGTACTGTGGACGACATGATTGCAGGTATAAATTGCCAACTGGTAAAATAATTATTACATTCTTGAACTGTCAACATTGTGTGATTATGGAAGGGTTTGGGATGTCTTGGTTTTTACTTAATGTGATATTTTGGTTAGTACTGCTATTAAGTCAGAAGTATTTTTTTATCAATTTCAGAAAAAATACAAAAATATATTCTTAGCTTAAAATAGTAGATCCATTGTTTAAAATAAGCACCCGTTAGCTCATCTGAGAAGACGATGTTATCTTAGTGAAAAAAAAAATCAATTTTGAACATAATTAAGAACAATATGTTAGACTTTTTAACTGTCAAGATAACATTTTAGTTTTTAAGTGCATTGATCATTTTGAATTATTCAGATGTTAGAATTGTTATTATGATCCACTTTAAACATAACCTAGATCTGACAGCATATCAGAAATTACTCATAGCTTCGAATGCTGGACATTAGGATAATATTAAATGATCCTTTCATAATGTATAGCTGCGCTCCCTATAGCATCTCTTCAGTTTTTATAGTTGTGGTTTTTAACATCCTATAATTTTTTACAGCATTAAAAAAATAACAGAATTTGTTCACTTACTGAAAGTAAATGGTGATGAAGGAGTTTCAGTTATTCCCTACTACATCCTTTCAGTAGTAGGGTACAGATTACAGTCATGAATTACTAGAGGAGCAGGTTTTGTTATCACATTTAAATACGGCGGCTGAGAGCTACGTATGATTAGTATTTATCTACTTATTTTTCTTAGGGAGAAACTTAAGCCAAGCAGTTTCTTTCAACTCGATGTGAAAGCAGTTCTTAATTTTCCTGTAGTTTGGGACTGATAGTAGGATACTTAAATTGTGAGGCATTATTGAAAGATTGAAGAGGTTTGTCTTCCATAATTCTAAGATTTTAGTTTATGATCTGATTCCTGGCACATATATAGGCTTTGTGGAAGAGTAAACCAGCAAGGATTTCAGACCAGAAACAAGAGGAGGGTAACAGCAGCATGAAAACTGGATTATTCAGGAATGTTTTTGTCCTTGCCTTTCTTTCAGTATAATGGTGTCTGTAATATTAATATTTGGAAAAGCTGTGTTCTGTATTTCAAAGCAAGTCTGGCAAACACCTTGTTGATTAGAAATGTATGTGTGTGCTAAATATTGTACTGCGAGATTCGAACTGAAGTATAACAGATCAATAGATTCACAGACCAATGTTTTTCACCAAGTATGTTTTGTTTTGCAGGACTCGTAAATATGTCAGAATAGTATAAGAGCAAAGATATTGTTTTATTCCACATTAAATATAAGACATTAGTTGATGAAAACAAACATTTCTAACTTGAAGTTTTTCAGGGTTTCACTCAAGGAAACAATGTGCTTACATCAGTAATCATACCAATAAAATTTGTCCAAGTTGAGCTCCCCTAAATAGTACTTCTGTATGTGGCATATATATCTGTAATGGTGTGCCCATTAGCCAGAAATTTTTAAAAATGCTTAGCTAATTGTAGAAGTCAAATCAAGAATGTAGGATCTGGCTTCCAGGAGCATTTGGGAATTGAAAAATCACTCTGAATTTACAACTATTTATATAAGTCAGGGGTAGTACATTAATAAAAAAAATCAGTGGAGCCTCTTCCCCATTAATCTTTTTCTGAGAGCGGTCACACAGTACTTCAGAAAGAGACCTTCTGCAGAAAAAAACATCAGTAAGCTTGCTCTTCTCTATACTTACAGAGATGAAAAGAGCACATATTTAATTTAAAATCAAACCTGAAAATTGGAATTCTGATGGCATTTTAGCTCTACAGTGTGTGTCAAATTCTCTGAGTAGTCTTCTATATATTATGAGCAGGAATTTAGTAGAGTCACGCTTTGTAGAGTCTTTCTCTGATAACTGTAAATAGATGTGAATGTGGGGTTTTTGAGAATTTTTCTGACAAAAGACATGGAAGCAACCAAATTGGTCATTTTGCTTTTGTGTCTTGATTTCTGCAAGGACTTCAGCATCCATTTATAAATGACAATGCTGTTGGTAATAAGTCAGAAGTAATAAATGTGGTCATGTCATAATTATTTCAATGGTAGGCATTTGATGGCAAAATCGGTGACAACTAATGCAGTATCTGTGTTGCCTAATCTGCTATGCAGATGTTGAAGTCATAATTGACACCAGATGCATGTAGAACTGCTTTGCCCCAAATATTGCTATGAACTTTCCAAACTCAGAGAATAAAGTAAGAAATTTTGTGGCAAAATGATTTTTAACATTCAGGGAGGATGTTTTGAACAAGAGCGTGTTAGTGCTTACTCCTAGGAAGCTAGTACCACTTTTTTCGCAAAACAGTTGCTCGTGCTCTGTCAACCCAATGTTTTGCAATTGGCTTTTATCATCTTTAAAGGGTACAGGTATTCCATTTTTTTATTTGTTTGTTTTGGGAGTTGTTTTGTTTGTTTTTAGGTCATCTCACTGGTTCCTTTGTGAAATGCTGTGATTAGACCTAGATAAGGTTTAAACAGACAAGACAGGCATAATATCTGTTTTATGTTCTGACAGCACGCTTGCAGGACCAGTCTGAGTCTGAAGCCACTCTTCTCTGGTTTTATGAAAGTAAGACAACGGCAAATAAACACGTACACAATCTTTTGCAGTGAGAAGAACTTGTCTGTCTGTTTAAAGGAATACTATCATATTCATGAGGCTTCTCAGCACTTTATATCACTTTCTGAGATTTTGCAGATTCAATCTTAATCACCTTGAAAGTCTCAACTGTAATCCAAATGGGATCATTGCCACTTGTATTCCAGTTTACTTTCCAGAAGCATCACCTGTGAGAAGTCATCTTTGTACTGTGATAATCTTTTATACGAAGATAGGGCATGGTCAGACATTTTATCAATGCTTAAGAGGAAAAGATTTCTATAATACTTGCATAGGCAATTGGCACTTTTTTTTTAAACAGCTGCACAGGATCGTCCTTGAGGAATTCACTTTAGAGTTCTCTATTTGCAGGTGATGAGTAGTGAAGCAGATCATCTGCTCTGAGAGGCTCTTTGTGATAGTGTGTCTGTAGTACCTTCAGAGAAGTCTGAATGGTGGATGAGAAAGTAGCCTAAACTCCTACAGAGTGGATATGTCTCCCTTGAGCCCTGTTTTATTTCCCATAGTTCTGTTGTGAATGCTGTAGGTAATTGTTCTAAATTTGCTGGAACTGAATTCTTAAGCACTGAAACAGTCCCTAGTTTTTAAGGAAAAGTGGTAGGTTTTGACTGCTCTGTCATTAATGGGCTGTTAACAAGCATTTCTCTTTCAACTGGTTCCATAAGAAAAACTGCAAAATTATCACATTCTCTACTGCCAATCTGTAGAAATTAATTTATTTCACCAACAGAGTTAAAATTCACAATTTCATGTCTGTCTGTCATCAAAAGGTTAAGGAGGCCTGAGGGTAGTTTTCCAAAGTTACATTTCCAGTGCTCTTTTATATGTCTTCTAAAGTTAATGCCGTACCATTCGTTTTGATATATGCTCATTGTTACTTGAAAGACAGGCAGGCTCTTTTACCATTGTATTTTCATATTAAATTACTGAATTAAGCATTCCTTCAAGCTTTCTCGTTAATTTGTAGATCATATACAAACTGCTTGGTATGAAAGCAGTCAGAAGATGCCATTAACAGAAATAAAATCTGTTGCATTCAGTGCATTTTAGAAATGCCTTTAAAAAGAGAAATGGTGCCTATTTTCTCCTTCTGGATTTAGTATTATTTTACACAATCTTGTTTCTGAAATGAGATCATAGATACCAGTTATGGATGTGATCTTATTTAATATTTAAAAAAAAAAAAGTAAACATGAAAAAAAATATCCAATTGTGGTATGATTTCTGACCTTTGTCTGTTTATAGATGAGTGGATTATTAGGGTTTATAAACCAGATGTGGACTGACTCTTTTGTATGAGATTTCTAATAAGTATGAATAAAGTTACGTAATGGAGCACAGTTCTTTTTAAGTCTTGTTATATATTGAAAGAAGAAACAAACCTTCTTTAGAGGTGTTTACAGCAATATTTTTAATTAGCATTAAGTGCTTTGAATTCCACAGATGTTCTTTGCTTTGTTTACTTGTTACCTCCTGGGCTTCAATCTTTCAGGTCTTTGTTTTACCTAGAGTTAAGTTTTTAGGGAGTTTATTTCTCTCCATCAATGTTTTATTCATTATTTATGAATATGTATTTCTAATGCCTGTAGGTTATCAACATCATCAGCAGAAATAAGAAATTTTCTGTGCCATGAGGTAGTACAGGGCTATAACAATGACACAAAGCAGCACATGTTCAGTAATTTTAAAAACCTGACCATCATATCTATGTTTGACTGTATTAGTTTACACTTTTGTCATTTATGTTAGAAGATTATTTTTTTTTAATGATGTTCCAATTTTCACCAAACAACATTTCTTCTGCACAACAATTTTTCTCTGTAAAGGAAGCAAAGGTAGCTTGATCTAAAAAGCAAGCTAAGACTACAAAATAAGACTTGGGAAATTCTCAGCCAAAGATTAGTATTCCTTTGGGCTGATTTCCCTTTCTGAGTTTTCAGTGTGTTACTGTCCTCAAATTCTGATCACATAGAATACATGCAATCACTGCCAGCTTTACGTTGCAGGCTGGAGACTGTACAGTGAAGAGGGAAGATGCTTGTAGATACTAGAGGAGGAGCCAAGTCATAGAATTCACCATTGTAAAAAACAAGGTGTTTTAGTTTTCTTGGCTTTATTTTGCTTTGCCTTAAGAAATTCTGTCACAAATATGATATGGCACTAATTTTAAAAGCAAGATTAAATAAACTCTTCCTTTAAAGAACAGGGTTAAAAAAAGTCTATTCTTGAACATTAGGAATATATTCAGATCTTATGATGAAAATGTCTGCAAATTACAGTGTTTTTGTTTTGCCTTTCCTGACATGCAGTTTCACTCACGGAAAAACTTACTATGTCTCCTGTAAATGAAATGATATTTCATTCTTGGCACATGCCTTTTGCTTACTGAGGACCACAGGCTGGTTTCATGGTGGAACAAGTTAAATAGATATTGATGATTTTACTCAAAAAACACATACGTAGCTATTTGCAGAGAGAAAATTTGTTTTAAAACAAAGTATCAATGTGAAATGTCCTTGAGAAGGATGGATGCTTTTTAAGAATACTCTTTGTCAGCCCCTTTAAGAATCATCCTTTCACTAATGAACAAGGAGAGCCTGTAGTCCTAGAAATACGATATTAGCTTATTCACGTCTTCTACAAGTTTTATGGGGGGATTTTTGTGATTGTTCAGCAGACTGAAAAAGTTTGTTAATGCCCATTCTATTGTGTCATAGCTTTTTTGTTTTGGAAGCTCTGTACTTCCCTACTTGATCTCTGAATTAAATTTCTTATGCCACATCTGTGAAGATAAGCAAATTGTTTTTCCTCCTGCTAGAGGAAGTAGTAATTCTTAGTGCATTTTATTCCAGAAGAAAGTGTGGAGTATAAGGCAACGTCCAGCATCCCACAAGCTAACAAATCCTTAAAATGAAATTCTGTGTTTTAAAATAAAGGTCCAAGCACTAGCAGTTATTTTAAACCTGATACTCTCTGAAAGGCAGGCTATGTAATGCTATTACTTTAAATGTTAAAGGTTTTGAGATGTTTTAATGAAAGCTGTATTACATAAATTTGTTAGCAGTTCTGATCACTTCTTTTTATTATGGTCTTTTATTGTTTTCTCACTATGATTTTTTTTAGGTTTTTTGGTGTGTTTTTGTTTGCTGCTTTGTTTTTCCCGGCCTTTCATTCTGGTACAAGTTGGAAGCATTATCACTGTAGCAAAACCATACAAATTCTCAGTATTATGTACCGTGCTTAAGTTAAAGAAAAATGTCAAGCATCTTTTAGGTCAGAAATTTTTGAAAAATACTAACGTCAGAGGAATGAAGAAACCCTTATCCAAAAAGTATGTAACAGAAAGGAGAAACAGAAGTTCATAATGTATGATGAATGTTATGAAATGGGAAGAATTAATTATTCATAAATTTAATAGATAGTTTGTACAAAGTCTGATGCAAAATCTAAAACTGCATATGTAATTTTTTTTTAATTACTCAAATAGTGAGAATATGAAATCCTTTGTAAAATATTTAAGGCAACTAAGTTTGGTTTTTGGAATTTGTGAATACACTTACTTTTAAAGGTATTAACTTTTCAGCTTTTTTGTCAAAACAATGAAATTCAGAGTTCAGAATAACTTTATTTTCCTTTGAAGATCTTCTAGTTGATATGTTGGGGGTTCTTGCCAGCTACAGCATCACTGTCAAAGAGTTGAAGCTTTTGTTCAGCATGCTTCGAGGCGAAAATGGCATCTGGGTAAGCTGTGATCAGATAAAGCATTAAGTGTCATTCCATTAGAGCCTGAAGTTAACATAAATTGTCTCCTGGGACATATAAACTTGAATATTCTTTTTTGTGTTGATTGAACATATATTTATGAAGTATTTTTGCTAACTACTTTAGAATTAATTTGCTGTGTTGTTTGAAAACTGTCCAGTTTCCGTTGTAGCCTAGAGAGTACAAAAATGGTTGTATTGACTTTTGTGCAATGTTCTTGTTTTCACAGCCAAGACATGCAGTTAAACTATTATCAGTCCTTAATCAGATGCCACAGAGACATGGGCCTGATACCTTTTTCAACTTCCCAGGCTGTAGTGCTGCAGTAAGTTTTCAACAAAAATACTACAACTTGAGAATCAAATAAATTGCTCCTCATTTGCATTTCCTTTCATTTGTTTTTGGAAATTATTGAAAAGGAAATTAGAGAAGTACATGCTTGAGTAGCATAGACCTTGCCTTCCATAGATTTGCAAGGTGGCTGTAGTGTTGAGAAGTTGCACTTGTGAGGTTGGAATGTAAAATAGCAGATTTTTGTCTGTAGAAATGATCATAAAAGTGAAAACTGAAAATTCCAAAGAACAGTATCATTTTATTTGAATAATGTAATTGATATTATATAAATCAAGGCTTGAGGGAAATATAGGTATGAGCTTGTGCATGTCATCGCAATTTACAGTGACAGCTTAATCACAAATTTTATTATATCTTTTTCTTTTTGTATGAACTCTATCAGCTGTTTCCTTTCCCTCAAAGCAGTGATTTAAATGTGGTCTTCTTTAGGCTTTACTTTTTGAGATAACTTACAGTGGTGAAATTGTATTCCTTTCTAAACCTTCTCAAATAGATATTCTCTCTTCCATTCAGTGCATCTACATTCAGAAAAACCTACAAATAAATTAAAATACTATATACAGATTTACAAATACAATTATTAGGGCAGTAAATACAAATGCTTAAAAAAGAAAAATCCAGATTTGAGGTTCAGTTCATTCTGATATGGAATAGTATATGCTTACGGTAGAACTTGGAATCTTTAAAGTGGAAATAGTCCTGGGATCTCTGTCTCTTCATGCCAGTGCATGAAGGCTGGTAGGAGCTTCACTTGGGCTGTTCTACTTGTATTTCCTCAATAGCACTGATAGTTTTGTTTGGTTTTTTTTTTCAAACATAAACCACCACTTCCTCTTCTTTGTGAATACAGCTGTTGGTGTGGTAGATTGCATCAGGGAAATAAACTGGCTGAAAATCACTGTTTTTCACCTGGATTATTTTTGGCTAGATCACTTCCCTGACCTTGTTTGATATTCAGCTGCACAAAACAGATGTGTCAGCAAAACACATGGGGCAGATTGTGTAACGAATTAATTACTGAGTTTGAAAGAGGGAGTTTCATTTGCCACTGCTAAATTAAAACCACAGTTAACCTCTCCTAAAAGTACATGCAGGAGGAAGACAGCTGTTGCAGAACGTGAATGTCTACAATGACACATACTGCTTTGACGTTTGTGGGCAAATGCTGATGAAATGTCTCTCTTAAACTTAATTTTGTATTAGAGCTTCAAAAAAAGTTTTGCAGGGAAAGAATTTCAAATATTCCTCCCTGTCCAAGGAGATGCATCAGTTACTGGAAATCTTATTTAAAATTAAGTTCTCCATACTGACAGTTTTACAGGGGCATAAAGTTTCTTGATTGAAAGGAACAATAGGCATGGGAAGAAAGAAAAGAAGAGAAGGCTCTGAGGAGACTTTATAGTGGCCTTCCAGTACTTAAAGGGGGCTTACAGAAAAGGTGGAGAGGGACTCTTTATCAGGGAGTGTTACAATAGGATGAGGGGTAATGGTTTTAAACTGAAAGAGGGGAAATTTACATTAGATATTAGGAAGAAATTCTTTACTCTGAGGTTTGTGAGACACTGGAACCAGTTGCCCAGAGTTGTTGTGGATGCCCCATCCCTGGAAGTGTTCGAGGCCAGGCTGGATGGGGCTCTGAGCAGCCTGGTCTAGTGGGAGGTGTCCTGCCCATGGCAGGGGGTTGGAACTAGGTGATCTTTAAGGTCCCTTCCAACCCAAACCATTCTGTGATTCTATGATTTCTCTTTTCTGGGTTAGGATCTTGTTTCACATACCACTCATCATTGACTGTGTACCTGTAAATCAAGAAATACGAGTTTCAAATTTACATTTCTGGAGTAGTGCCTGTTGGATTACACTATGAAATTCTGTAGAGAAGTCATCCTCTGAAGTGGACCAAGGACGGTTACTTATAAAATGACCCAAACAACACAGCACTTGATTAGAAGAAATAGAAAGGATGGGACCTAGTTTACTAGCACTGAGTTCAGGTTTTCAGGTGTGATGCACAGTGAACATCAGACAGGGAAACAGTGTAATGTTTACCTGGCATGATAAATATCACATTGGTCTTCTTTAATGTTGTGTGCATGCTCCTTGTATGAGCAAGACTTCAGTGGTACTATGAAAGAGCCAAGAGTCTACTGAACCAGCCTGCCGATCTGCTGGTGAGATCTGCTTCGCTACCCTGACTGAAGGGCTCTTCCCAGTACCGTGTTACATCTCTGCCAGTCTGTATAAGTAGCACATTAGTCACTCCGTTAGGAGAACACCTTGTGATGGTGGTAGTATTCCCAGGTGTTGTTCCTGTTTTCATCAAGCAGCAATTTTCCTGTTTCAGAAGGGGAACTCCCTCTCAGGAGGCAGGAGTGATATCCCAAAGGAATTCCTTGAAATGTGTTGTACTGGGCAGTTAGTACCAGGCTAGTAGCAGAATTGGTGTTACTTCTTTTGTCTAGTCAAATACTAGCGTGATTTGAGCACGTTGCTGTATCTAATTACAGAATTTACTGTGAGTTCCCTATCATTCTTAATAACCTATTTCTCTGCTCTTAAAACTTTTTCAGCAATTGCCTTGCATATAAAAATAAGGAATAGTCAGCCCCAGCCTGGACCATTTTTTTACATACTTGACTACATTGGCATAGAATCTTAGTGTGGTTATTGTGACTCTATTGCCAAAAGAATCATGTTCGTTCTCATTTTAAGCAATAAATGAGCTTGCTACAATTCTTCATAGTCTTCTGTGTGAGTCAGGACAGTACAAGATTTGAGCACTCCTGAAAAAGTATTTCCAACTGTGACTAATAAGTATCACACAGAATCACAGAAGGTTTGAGGTTGAAAGGGACCTATGGAGGTCATCTCAGCCAACCTCCCTGTGCTGAATCAGGGCCACCTAGAGCAGGCTACCCAGGACCCACGTGCAGATGGCTTTTGAGCATCTCCAAGGGTGGAGATTCCACAAGCTCTCTGTGTAACCTGTGCCACTGCTCAGTAGTATCAGTGGTAGCTTTGATAAGAACATAGTACCATCAGTGCAAGGACTAATTAACTAGGCTTCATTATCTTAAAGTGTAGTAAGAGCCTAAACTATCTTACTGAAACTGAAAAATATCAATTAAATGCACTTAGAGATAACATGCTATAGTTATTTAGAAAATTATTTTCTTCTGCTTGGCACTTATATACAACTTATTGCAAGAAATAGTATCAAAGGCTTTGATTCCTTAACTGCCTTTGTGTAGGATATTCTATGTTTTGTCTGATGGAGGAGAAAGAATTTATTGTAATGAGTGTGTACTACAGTAATCTAAATTATTACAAACATTTAGTTTCTTAAAATGTCTTAATTACTTCATTTTGTGTATAGTTATCCTACTGAGGGGGAAAAATGTTTTATCTTTTAGCGGTATCATAGAAAAACTTATTTAGTAAATGACGTCTGAAGAAGTTCAACTTCAAAGTTAGATCAGGTATTCAGGGTCCTGCCTAGGGATAAAGAGTTCTCTGAAACCTCTTCATCAGTGTCAGCCCAGAAAAATAAAATATTGAAAAATCAAATTTCTTTCCAGGCCATGCCTTAATATTAATTTTTTGACTGAGAACGGGACTAAGATTTTCAGTCTCTTACCTTACTGTTCATAGGGGAAAACAAAAAAAACCTTTCAGTGCTCTTAAATCTCAGAGAAAAAACTTTTTTATACTGTAGTTCTAACAGTGAATCTCTGTTGTACTATCTACTGAGGTTAATTTTATCTTAATGTTTAAGTCTATTGATGAGGTGAATACTTAATGAAACCTGAATTTATAGTTTAATTCCTGCAGAAGTAATTTTTCTCTTTTTTTTCCTCTTAATATTGCACATTCACAAATTTAATTTCATGTCCTCTATTGGTAGAATTTATGTAGTTAAAAATTAAAGTAGTTTAAATTAGAGGGAAAACTAATGCATTTACTCAAATGCACTATTTGAAGGGGTTTTAATGCTCTTTTTTAATATTTGAAAGTTAGATCAAATCTGATCTAGAATGACAGGATTTTAGAAAGGCATTCCCTTTAACAATCTCCAAAAATTCATTTTTTGACTTGCTGTTTTCTTCTTTTTTTTTTTTTCCTCCCTCCCAGGCAATTGCATTGCCTCCTATTGCTAAGTGGCCTTATCAAAATGGATTTACTCTTAACACCTGGTTTCGTATGGATCCACTAAACAATATCAATGTAGATAAGGATAAACCCTATCTCTATTGGTAAGTAACTTACAACGCTGCAATTATGGTTTGTTTTGGCTTCCTAATAACTGTTAATCTTTCTCATTGATTTTAGTTTCTGACATGCTTCGCACCCCCCCACCCCCACCCCCAAAATACCTGCAGATTTTAATGGTTGTTTACTGTATATAAACTCTTAAAAAAAGTCATCTGTCCTTTTTGCTTTGCAATTTATAAATCCATGGATGCAAGACATTATGCCGTGTGGATAAACTGTAAAATCTACTGTGGTGGTTTCTTTAGCAATTTTAAAATATATTATTTCTTAGAGCTGTAAACTGAGAATGTTTTCAGATTTTCTGTTTGGTGTTTAAGATTGTCAGCTGATGTCAGTACTATAAAACAAATCCACTGTACTCGGACCACCCTGTTTGCACATTAGCTAGAGGTAATAGAAAGTAGGTCTGTGAATATAAAAATGGCTTATTGATTACCTGTTCCCAAGAAGGGAAGCTTTATTTCCTAATAGATTAATTGCAGGAGAGACAATTTTAGTTTACTTAGGTTTGCTGCTGTGATTAAAATAGAAATAGTCACATCCTTAAAAAAGCCCTCTGATAATTAGAAATTATTATGTAAGGGTAAGAATGTTTATTCTATTGGTAAATCATGAGAAAAAGTTTTTTCACTTCAGAAATTAATCATATATCTGCTCAGGTATAGTTTTCTTAGGTGAAGGAAAAAGCAATGAGGAAAATAAGGAATCTTCTGTTGTGTCAGGACATGCTGGTATTTTCTTCAGCACTTCTTCATTCTTTATGTATTTTCTCTTTAGTATGCTGACCTTTTCTCATATTCTTAAGAACTGTCTATCAGCTGTGCAGACAGATGAGGACTGGACATAAACAAGATCTATCAAGTTTTATCAGCTCAGGAATACAGGAGTCGCACAAAGAGGGAAGTTAACAAAAGTAACGTTTCTCACTTTGTAGTCATTCCATGTAATCTAAAGAGCAGAAGTTTTTAGTAGCCAGCTGAGGAAAGGACCAGCAGATGTGGTCTCAGGAAGGTACTTGTACTATCAATACAGAAAAATCTTAGTGTGCATTTACTGGGAAAACCAAAATAATTTGTATTTTTTACCGAAAAAATATCTGATTTTAAAATAATTTAGGTTTATTCTGAAGAAAAAAATTAATACATTTTCTCTAAACTACCATCTGGGATAACACTTTTCCATGTGCCCATTTTCTGCTAGGTGCTATAGTATTTTACCATGGCGATTTTTTCAAGCTCAATTGGCTGTAGTTGTGTTTATTAGTATGACCTATATTTTATTTATTTTTTGGTCTGTCGAGGACAAGAACAAAGGCAATTATAGGATTGAACAAGTATACAGGAATTTAACAGGATCATTTGTTTTGCAGCCAGAATTTATGTTTCAGGATTGGCAACTTTAGGTAGTTTGAGAATTTGTTGCTGCCTCAGAACAGGAAAAGCATACTTAAAAGTCGCACAGCCCATGATGCTGCTTTTCTTAGGGTTAGTAGCGTAGAAAGACCTTTAGTCTGAGTGATGAATATGATTTCCTCTGATTCCAATATAATGCAGAAGCAGCAATGGCATTAGGTAAGAATAACTTCAGATGTTTGATTAGTTATTTTTTAATATGTATTTTTTGCCATGATGTAGTTCTGATGTTTATTATGATTTGATTACAACTCTTACTGAATTCTAAGATTTTTGAGCATGCTTTTTAGCATATTTTTTGCACTGAAATAGTTTGAAATGCTCCATGTGACAAGCTTTCCTGAATATTTTTGGATACTTCATATTTGTCTGTGTCAGAAGGAATTTACTTTTATTTCCATTTTTAAGTATATTGGTTTAGACCTTTTCTCCAAAAATATAGCCTATATTCACTTAGATACAAAGAATCGATAGCTTAAAATAATTGCCCACATATACTCAGACATCTGTCTTTAATAAAAAGATTTTTCCCTTATTAGAGTGTTTGTTTTTGAACATGTCAATGAATAAACCACACAAAGCTGCCCTTTGAGTTATCAAAGAAAACTGAAATTTTTCCTTCAAAAGAATTCTAGGTCTAACCTTAACGTTATATGCTAAAGAATATTTTTATTAACATACCTCTTATTAGCAACAACGATAACATTTCCATGTTTGCTTAAAAAATGTCCACTGAAAGTATGATTTTTAAGTTATAATAAGTAACTTAATATAATATCTATTTATTAGATTGATTAAAGAGTCTAGCAGAGTAAGAAAGCATGGGTTTTTCTACGAGTTTATCTTTCCCCATGGTTGATGTGTCCTTTTCTTTGTTTTCATGGTTTTTATGTTTTCATAACACAGAACATACCAAAATAATGTTGTCTTTATTTTGTTGTTGCAGTTTGAAAACTTGGGTAGAAAGTATAGCCCCAGAACATACAGAGTTTCAGCTCTCTTACTGTAGCACATAAAGGATAACCTCTCTAGTAAGCACAGGTGTTCTGCTGCATGCACAGACTCTTCAAGTAATCTTTGGACATATCTGTGATGAATAAGTGACTCGTTATCTCACACACACGCACACTTGCATACACAAATCTTTAATTATAGTTCAGTGTTTCACTTTCTTATGTTGCCTCTTGTGGAATATATGTAAAAGGATAGTATATGAGTCACAGAAAGAAGTCAGTCTTACAGGAATAAAATGCTAAAATTGAGTCTGTGTAAATGTAACGTGCATGTAATACACATAAGAGAAACTGAATATACCAACCTCAGAAGGAAATTACGAACAATGCGAATACTTGTCATTTTTATATAGTGGCTTAAACCAACCCATAAGTAATAATTAAAAACAGGAAAAATATTCAAACTAAATCATTCATCTAAACTTCTTTGTGCAGATTTTAGACTTTGCCACATCAAAGTGAGTCAAACACAACCACCACCAAGAGGAAGATATTAAAGCAAAGATTTGTTTTCTTTCAGTGTGCTTTTTGGACACGTAACACCTTTTTTCTGTTTAACTCAGTGCAAAATGTCTTATATAAATTAACTCTTTCTTCATAGTTTCTTCTTAAAAGTCATCTGTCTTTTAAACAATCTTTATTTTAAAAGCAATAACTTAGTAGCGTGCACAACTTCAGAGAGGACTCTGATTTGAAGCAGAGGTACTGAAAGCAATGTCAGCTAGAACAGGTTCCTCAGGACCTTTTCCAGTCAGGTTTTTGAATATCTTCACAAGTGGAGACCTCACAACCTTACTGGGAAACCTGTAACAAGTCTTTGACCACACTCACAATGAAAAAGTTTATCAATTTCAGTTTGTGTCCATTGAGTCTTGTCCTTTCAGTGGATGTCACTGAGAAATCTCTGGCTCAGTCTTCTTTACTCCCCACCCATCAGGTATTGATACATGCCTTCTCTTCTCCAGGCTAAACAGTCCCATATCTCAGCCTCTTCTCATGTGTCAGAGGCTTTGATCATTCAGTCATCTTTGTGGCCCTTTGCTGGACTCTCTCTGGTATGTCCACGTCTCTCTTGTATTGTGCAGCCCAGAACTGGACAGAATGCTCCAGATGTGGTCTCTGCAGTGTTGAGGACAGGGGAAGGATCACCACCCTCAACCTGCTGGTGTCGTGGTTTGGGCTAGGCTGGCCACTAAATGAATGATAGATGTTCTCGTTAACCTCTCTCCGCCTTCCCTGAAGAGAAAGGAAAGAGAATAAGAGAAACAGAGAGTTATGGGTTGAAAAGAACTGCTGTAATGAAATATTAATAATAAAAAGATAATGTTATATATTTCATAATTGTTGTTTTTTGCCCTTAAAGCATCCGAGTGCTTCCACAACTATTTAATGGAAGAATGGCTAAAACTTCTGAAAGAACATTCTAAATTTTATTTTTACTGATGTAGAGACAAGAAAAAACAAAGCAAACAAAAAAAAAAAAACAAAAAAAACCCACCTCAAAAAAAGCAAAAAATAAAACCAAAAAAAAAAAAAAACAAAAACCACAAAGAAATCTGTTTAGACTTTTCAGTCTTTCTCTAGAGCTCATAATAATAGTTACAATGCAGAACAGTTGCAAAAGCACATAATGGAATTCCAAAGTTAGTAGAAAAGAAACATGTTTTTTTTCTTTCTTCAGGCAAGAATGAATTAATATCTTCTCAATCTCAATATGTTAAATTGCTCGTAAAATACTAAGCTAAAGAAACTGGAATCACTAAACAGTTTCACCAGTGGATGAAAGAATGCTTGCCTGCTATTGAATTATAATAACATCCAGTAGCTGCTTTGAGAAACTGGCTGAAATGAAACATAACTTTATGGGTTTTATAAACGATCTGTAGTAAAATTGTATACCAGCTGCTATGGGAGGTTGTTAAAGGCTTATAAAACCATATGGGTGTTGATAGTACTGCTCTTGTTGTCTCTGTGCATTTCATCTTTGGATGTGGCAAGTTCTGCATGTGTAGGTAACTGGTGAGAGAATTTCTGTGCAGTATCCTAGAGACCAGTCCTAGCCTACTTTACCTTTGGCAAGAAAGAAAATGTGAAGACTAACATAATCTGTATATTATAATGTTGAAGTAAAGAGAGAACATATCTGAGTTCTCAGTTTATCAGCTGCTGTTGTATTCAAATTCTAATTCATTTGGGCAAAAAAAAGGTAAAATCTTGGTTAAGCTTCATGTTTAGGAAATCATTCATTCTATTCCAAAATGAAGAGTCCTGCTAAGAAATGAACTATTTTTTCATTATTTCGTTGCTTTCTTGTCTTTATATGCTGAACTCCAGGAAGTTACACATCTAAGGACAGTTCAATGCCTAAAATTTCAGGAATGATCTGGTTTGACCGTAATGGTGACAAAATCAACCCAGTAACTGTGGGGGTTAGGAAAGGGAAAAATTTTGAAGGTGTAGATATTTCTTCAAGAGCCATTCTTTTTTACAGAGTGTTTCCAGTGTATAACAAAATGCTTACTAGCTCCTGTTCAAAGTAGTAGGATGCATTTTACACAATTTAAATAGTGTTTTAGCAGGTAAAAATGTGGTGGTATTTAGAATGAGTGACTGTTGGTAATTTAAAAAAAACCCAAACATTTGACATCTCTAATCAAATAATACTATGGCATATGTCAGAACATAGTCAATCTGTGTATTTTTTTCAATATCCTTCAAATTAAGATTCTGTTATAGCCTAAACCATTTTAGCTTGTAGAGATGGCTTTTGTTGCTGAGAAACAAATTTGACATTGTGAGAGATGCAACTACCTGGTGAAAAGTTCTTTGAATGGCATAAACCCCCAAGGAGGTAAATCAATGTCTCAAACTAGCCCACAGCACATTCAGTTGTTCTTATTGTAAAAGCCTTACTTTAAGGTTTTTAACCTTCATGTTATTGTACAAAATTTGGTACTGTGGTTGTGCGGGTTATTTGAGTATATAAGTAATGCAGGTTATATACTTGTATGAGTAATGTTCTCCCATGAGGCTATTCACCGTTCCTTTTGTTGCGGGGTATAGCTCCCTATGGGGTCATTGTGGAAGCCAAATCATTGAAATGATCTATGTTAAAAATAGTCTTGAAAAGATATAGGAGAATGGCAATGTTATAAATTGTCTTCACTGTTGAGGTCAGTGGTGATGGACAGTATGTAAATTTTCTCTTCATTCTTAGATTGTATCTTAGGTTTATTTAGAGAGGATATTTTAGCTTTGTAAGAGTGCCCTTTTTTTTTGCAAGGTGGGTTGTGTGGAAGCCTGTACAAAGGGCTTTGGCAGGGAATAATGCTCCTTTCCAGCACAGCAGCTTGAGGGGAGAGAAAATCGTGTACGATGTATAGAAGCAGATAGAAGAATGAAGAAACCACAGCCTAAATTTCAGAAAATAAAGCTTCTGAAGCACCTTAACAGGTTGCTAAAGGGAAAGAGCAAACCAAGCCATGCCTCAAGACCAAGAGAACCACTTTGATGACCAGAGATCATGAAGGTAGTATTCTGCAACTCAGAAGCTGACTGAAATCAAGGCTGGATATAAGGACTTCTGTGCTAGGTCCCATTGAAGCGGAGAAGAGTCATCTATAGATGTTATTACTCCTGTTTAGCCTGATCACTCTGATCTTCACATTTAATAGAATATTCTCATTAATTATAACAAAAGTGCTTTAAAAATTAAGCACTTTAAATTTTTAAAATTTAAAAATTCCCTCATAGGAGAAGAACATCTAAGCTCTGGCCACCTCAGGGTCTAGTCACATCACCCGTCTTGTAAGGTGTTTCTTTTTTTCAGAAGGTCATGGTTTATCCGCTGTATTTTTGACAGTGAGGAAAGAGGAAAATCTGATTCTCTCCTTCATTAATGTAGATTTAACTGTAAGTTTCAGAAGATGGAATTAGGTCTATAGCTATCAAATTTTTCTGCACATTAAAATCAAGATTGTATTTATATAGTTGGGTAGATGAAAGATGTAGAATTTCAGCAGCAAGTAAGATGAAATCTGAACTTGGTGTTTGCATGTGCCTTTCACCTCTTAATCCTACTATGAAAAACCTAGTAAAAGTGTTTGATGAAAATTTTATAACAATGAAACCATTTAAAACATCATTATTGTAAAAATGAAATTATTTTATGTCACCAACATTACGGAAATGAGGAAGTGTTAATTAGTGGGCTACAGGAGTATATACAAATGTTCAAAATTAATCATGTCTTCTTTTCTTATACTTAAAAAGTTGCTTTTCAGAATTTATCTATTAAGTTCACCACTTAGACCTTGTATTTCAGCCATTGGTTATTTTTATAACCTGATTGGTAATGAGTTTAAAAAAAAATGTAGATTAAAAGCTGTATAAATTGTGCTCCATATTAATGATAGCAGGCTTTTCTTTATTGTACTTAGCTTTTCAGAAGGGAATAAGAGACATAGCTGTAGATATGGACTTGCCTTTTTAAAAATGCGCTGTGTAATGCCATTCATGAGTTTCCACCAGCTGCCTTTGCAAAACGTCTTTCAAGAAGTCCAGAATTTCTCTTTACAATTCTTTTGTTTTCAAATATAATTAGAGAAATGTCTGAGCTTTCTGCATTATCTGTCTATATGATACTTGTCACAGGAAAGCTGGAAACCCTTACTAAACTTACTTTGTTAAAATTGCAGTCCTTTATCAATTTGACAAATGAAAATAAATCCACAACTCAGATGGTTAAACCTTCATAGATCATTAGCCTAACTACATCATAAGTCTTGAAAAAGAGCTAATTCTTGTGTGTAGTAATTACCTTGAATCCAAATTGGTTTGTCATACCAGCTGCATTGTTCTCCCAACCCCATAAAATTACAAGGCATCTCGCATTTGTTCTGTTGATTTTTCTTTACAATTTAAATCAGATGTGTTATTTTAAGTGATGATGAATTAGGAAACTGAGGGAAAAACTTGACAGATAAAATATTTACCATCTTGGATGTTTGTAAAGCAAAAAAACCCACTGATTTTTAGAATGTAGCCTAGAATCAAGTTAGTGATGAAGGTTAGTAGCTCTCCCCAAAGAAATGCTGGGGAGACTAATTTCTTTTCTTCGTCAAGGCAATTTAAAGTAGTATTTGGACCTTGTTTTATTATACAGTAATTCCTCTTTTTCTAATTTCATTAATAATTCTTTCTTTTCAGTTTCCGCACTAGCAAAGGTGTTGGGTATTCTGCTCATTTTGTTGGCAACTGCTTAATAGTTACATCATTGAAGTCAAAAGGCAAAGGTTTCCAGCACTGTGTGAAGTATGACTTTCAGCCACGCAAGGTAAGCGAAGTGGTATTCACAATAAAGAATAACAATGAAAAAGTTGCAAAGTGTGTCCTGGAAGAAGTGCGAAAATCCCTTTAGTGCCATAGTGTTACTAATAATCTATAATTGCTTATTTATAAGTAGCTTCTCTGATGGTCATGCAAAGTTTTAGGTCAGTTGCAGACCAGAATCAATTCAAGAAAAATGTAGTAATTTATAAGTAACATTTCTATAGATTCAACTTGTTTTTAAAAATACTGCTTAATTAGCTTCAGATAGAGAAGAATTTTCAGTGTTTGTAAAATGATTGTATTTTCTTTTTAAAAGGTCATCATTTTATTTCTGAACATTCTGTACTTGGTAACTTTGGTGCCAATGCCTGGAACAATTTTGCTGGCAATGCTACAGTTTCCTTATCCGTTACTGGGAGATATAAGACTGAACTTTCTTCTGTGTCAGTGTTGTTTTGGGATTTCTCATTTTTCATAGTAAATCTTGATTATTTCTCTAGATCATATTAATGTTCATTTCTACTGTATGCCTAGTAGTCCTAGGAGAACAATGATTCTGCTGACTTCAATATTTCAGTTAGTTGACTGAAGCATTGCCTTTTCTGTACAGCGAGCATGATGTGTTTGTCATTGATAACAGCCTTATATGTATTTTGCTGTGAAGCTCATTTCTGGTTTTATGGCCTTAGAATTTGTATATTGAATTTCAGTGCTTGTTTTGTTTTGAGAAACCAGTCTCTGAGGGAGGGAATGCCATTGTTCACTCATCAGCTTTATGTTCTACTATTTGTCTTGGTATGTGTTTGTTATTCAAAATCTCTGATTCTAATTCTGTCATGTAGCTTTGAGGTTATTTGTGGTATTTTTTAAAACATAGTAATGTCTTTTTCTAGCATATTACTTAGGGATGTATAAAGCCTTATAAAGACGTATCTGCTGAGTGTATTGAAATGAATCAATTCTGTTTTGCAAATTTTATTTCATTTTATAGTCAGAAAAGAGTTTTGATGGCAGTTCAGTTTTCTTCTAAAGTAGCACATCTGATGCTACTGATGCTCAACCTAGCAATGAATGGAATTGTTAACTTTTGGATTATATTATTGATAAACAAGCTTTTGGGACCTAGCTGATCATTTCTTTACTTGTTGATGAAGAAGCAGTCTTTCATATTTAAGCAAGAGACCTTTTTCATAATTTTTATTATGAATGACTAGTTTCTTTCATGCTATGCCTGGAAAATTTTAGCTCTTGCTTTCTACTTAAAATAGTTAATTCTGAAATACTAGTGCATGTATATCTCCTTATATGAATATCAATTTCAAATAATAATCTGCTGAAGTCCAAATATAACTTCCATGCCAGTTTTATATTTGTCAAAGATCGTGCTTCATACTCTTTGGATCATTTGTCAGATTTAGAAAGTATTTGAAATAAATCTTCTAGAACATGTTTGCAAGTGGTTTCATACGATACATTTTTTCAATTAGTAACTTGTGTATACATGTGTGTGGGAAGGCACATAACACTAGTGGAGGAAAGAAAACTTGTCAAACATAATTCCTGACTCTAACAAGTCAAAACGCATCCTGTTTAACATGTAGATTCATTTTGTTCATGTTACTTAGGTATTACATTGGTTCCCCTGTGCAAGCGTTGAATGTGTAGATATGTATTAAAAAAAAAAAGGTGTGCCCATTTACAAAGCAGCTTGCTGTCCAAATGCGAACTTGAGAAGTGTCATTTTTTGTCATCGGATATACTATTTTCTAGCCCTTCACTTCCAGAGACAGACATTTGAGCAATAGCTTTTGCCAGAAACATCATCCTCATCAAATTTCAGAATAATCTTTTTTTTTTACATTTTTGTTGAATCACAGTAAAATTATATATTCAAATCACCTGGTCAAAAGCTTTATGTAGGCAGATGCTAAATTCATGTGAAGATCCTCCCACTGTTAACTATGTCATATGAAACCATTGACAGAATAATATGTAATCTTAATTTAAAACTTTAAGATGTGTTATGTGGTAAATTTAGGTTTTAATTAGTGTATTTTAACATTGGAAAAAGCAAGTATTTATAAAATTACATGGAGATATTTGGTCATA
Organism: Stercorarius parasiticus; assembly: GCA_013396915.1. NCBI lineage: Eukaryota > Metazoa > Chordata > Aves > Charadriiformes > Stercorariidae > Stercorarius > Stercorarius parasiticus. The sequence continues at coordinate 142,422 of VWZL01000813.1, forward strand.
ATATCCCCAAATAGAAAATGTGGGTGTAGTATAATAGACTGGCCTCTCAACAGAGCTATAAACTGGCTTTGGCAGTGTTGTGTTTAACATGTCTATGCTGCTTTTTGGGACTCCAAAGTGAAATTTTTGTGTATTAGTAACCCCCAGTAAATTTCACTCCCTTGACTTCCAGCCTCTGCATCAATCCTTGTATAAGTATGAACAGGAGAGCACTATAGCTGAGAGCAAACAGCTTTTTTTGGTGTTTCTAATCCTGAACGCCTTTACTTAATTGTAGTATAGACTGAAATAAGTCGCCCATTTGGAAATACGTAGTGTGTGTGAAACCTCATCTCTCTTATTGTACTGTGCTATGGAGTAGGAATGTGACTTACTCAACAGTGAGTAGTTAAGCTTGAAAGATTTCAGCAGTATAAAAAAATCGACAGGCTGTTATCTGAAGTGTCTTTGACTACTACCTAAGGAAGCTCTTGTTATAGCAGAGAGGCATGGTCTTGGTGCATTTTTGAGCAAATTATATAGGGAAGGGGACTGGAGGAAGAACTTAAAAGAAAATTGTATTACTGACTTCAAAAATTTAAAAAAAAATAAAAAAAGGAGTTTTTCAACTAAAAGTTGAAGAAAAATTGTGTGTGATATTATACAACTTGGTTTGGTTCATTGTGTAGTACTAAAATCCTGAAAACCACGTCCTCAGATACAGAACAGGAGAGAAATCAACAAAATGCCTGTACAACATCAGCAAAGAACATTCACATGAATGAGACGTAGATAATAGGAGATTGAGACATACATATATGCTTGCTTCTACATATCTAAAAAAAAAGAGAAACTGGAATGTCACTTTTAAATAAAGTTATTGACAGAAGTATCAGAAGCTTTGTTGACTGTCAGTGGACACTCATTTCAAATTGTACTTAACAGCTGCGAGCGAGAGTGGGGCAGGTGTTGCCAATAAAGGAGTGATGCCCTGTGTTAAATTCTTAACCTAATCAGATAAATAAGTTTGTTGTAAAAATGAATGAGTTTCTGTGCACTGAAAAACAGTAGCTAAGTAGGAAAACCATACTATTTGAATTAAATTGTTAGCCACATGATAAGGATGGCTATAGCATCTGTGATGAATTGGGGAAGATCAAAAAAAAATAAAGAGAGGAGGGAGCAGTTAAAAGATGGAGATGTTTGATAGTGCTAGTGAAATTGCTTAAATGCAAAGATACAAAAGGCTAAGAGCAAGTATACCATTAGTCAAAAAAATCCAATAGGAAGTTTGAAAGCTCCTCGCAGTGTACCTGAGCACAGATAAATAGCAAAGCAGAGACCATTGTAAGTAACAAGAAGTTCTTCAGAAAGTGGAAGTTGTATCAAAATGAAGAATACTTAGAAAAGTGTCAGTTATAGCAAATTATATGTAAAATAATAAGATAATCCAGATTTTTTTTTCCAGTCCGTAAGGGCAATTAGATGACTAAGACTTAATAGGAGCCCTTGAAGAATATAGTATCGTAACAAAAAACCTAAATGAATCATTTGCATCATTGTTTACTACAAGATGAGTCGATGGGGCTGAGTCAGAGGAAGTGTCAGTAGGAGAGGCATAGAACTCAATATAAGAGATAGTAATTAATTGCCAGGACCTTACAGTAAGCACCCCAAGTTCTGAAGAAATTTGAATATGAAATTTGCCAAACTTTTAATTGTGGTATATAATCTATTTTGTCAAACAAATCAGTGATAGAAAATTATAAAAATTTTAGAAAAAGGCTTTGCTGATATTTAGAATTACATATTTTCACTCCTGATTTCTTAACCATCAAAATGGGGTAGAAGCTAGAAAAATGGAAAGGAAGGATTAGAAAACACATAGATAAACATATTGGGGACAAAGCAATCCAATATTGCACTAGAAGTCTTGTTCCCCACTTCTGTTGAATTATTTGAAGGATTCTTGCTGTGCATAAGAAAAGGTTTGTGAGCCAGTTGGTACATGCTATGTGGATTCCCCAAGAACTTCAGGCATTATAGTCCTCTGAAAGCCCTGAAGAAATTATGCTATCATGTGATGAGAGAATTTATATTCATTAAAATACAGGGATGGTGTGATATGAATCAAGTGAGCAAGCAGGAATTTCAGGAGGACCTTTATTTTCCTGTCAACAAGAATGCATTATGGACTTAACTCAGTGGAGTTTGTCATCCTCTATTTTAGGAACTAGATTTGAAAACCTATGTTACTCATTTTATCTAGATTGATACTAGTGACAAATATGACACAAAGAGTAAACCATTTCTTAATACTTGAATACTTCCCTGGCTAAAAAGAGATTGCAGTTTAAAATGTAAATTTAGTTAACTCAAGTGCAGGAGGCAAAAGAGCAAATATTTTACCGGATAAGTTATGATGATGAGCTGGGATAGACCGTGTATGCACATGTGTGTGTGCATGTGTATTCAAGTAAAGAAGAGCTCTATGTTTTTTGTAGAGCTTGCCTTGTGGGTCAGAGTAACAGACATAGGTAGTGCTCTGACATAGCAGCAATGCTAAAGATCAAAAAAAGTTGCATGGAAGAAAGGAGACTTGAACTAAAGGAAGATGCATGTGCATGAATGTTGGCTAACATGAGGACAAAAAGATTTTAAAAAGTAGATTACGTAATTTTCCTAAAGTTTGACATGGACACCAAAGCTCTCTCCCAAGATAGCATTGCCCATTTTAGTTACTTATAGGCTCTGTAGACAGCTTTTCAACAAAAGTAATGAACTGTTTATTTCCAAATGAATGAGTCATCTGTTAAGTTTAAGCTACAGAGAGGGACAGTCTTACAAACTGGCATGTTGTCAGAAATGCTCTTAAAGTGCTGTGAAAGAAAAATCACAGAAGATAAATGGATAAAACTTGGGCCTTATGATTGTGAGCTGATTTCTGCTACAAAAATATCAGAACTGGAAATATGAGTAAATAGTTATAAAAGGTTCAACTTTGAATACTGGTTTTGCAAAGAATGCCTGCTGTTGAGATGAGGGTATTTAAAATCATCATCACTTAGTGGAGATTATTGGTAAATTAACCTTTGAAGGAAAGAGGACCAGGGAATTTTTCTTCTAAGAGATGGTGTGGAAGCTTTGGAAAAGAAGTGTTGATGAAAACAGGGCTCTAGTCACGCGGTTGGCACTTAGTTTCTGATTAGCATAGTTACCAGTTAAGCTTCTAGACTTTGAGTTATAAATATTTTGTTGAATTTATGATGGGTGTTCCTTTCTGAAATAGAATCTGCTGACAAAAAGGGGAACAACATTTGCTTATTGAGTTGTGGGTTTGGTTTTTGATTTTTTTGCGGGTAGGGGGAATGTCCTACAAAAATTACCTGTTCATTATTGCTTGGAAAAAAAAATAAAATTAGACTGGCCATACGTGACTTCAGAAGCCAGAGCTGTAGCAGTACATCTTTAATCTAGTATTACCCAATAAATCTGTTTACTTGAATAGGCAAGAAGTGAGATACACTTACGTACTGCTGTATGATTAGTAGGGTTTTTCCCCCCACTCTGTTAACTGTAGGTTTTAAGGGGTGTGTGTGTGAAAATATCTTTTTAAAGACATGGAAACAGATGTGGAAAAATATGTGTATTCTAATATATGTAGATATTACAGTTATGTAACAGAATACAGCTCAATTTGAGGAGTACTGCAACAATTATTGTCAAAATATATTTTGCTGCATGCTTTTTTTATTTGTAATTCTGTGCTCTGATTTCAAAATCAACGTGAAAAATTTTTGCTTTTATTTTCTCTGCTACAGAGAGGCAGATTGTTATATTGGTAGGCTCTGTATCTACTTACCCCATCTCAGGGGGAGAGTCACCAAGTGACTTATTAAAATAGTGCCCTGAGGAATGCAGAAGTTCTCTGCTTTGAAAAAGTGAGACTTAACTGTACATAAAAATCAAAAGATAATAATTGAAGCACATACTAAGAAAGGGAAGACTAGTAAATTATAAATTACTATTAAAAATTATTTAAATATGAAATGGTGTTTTCAAGGTGGATGAGCTGACTTTTTCACAGAATCAATGATTGGAAAGGGACGTGTTGAGACAGTCTAGTCTTGCCTCCTGTTCAAAGAAGGGACACCTAGATCAGGTTGCTCTGCATGTTGTCTAGTCAGGTTTTGAATATCTCCAAGCAAGGAGACTCCACAGTTTCTCTGAGCAACCTGTGCTAGTGTTTGACCATCCTTACTCCTTACTTCCTTGCTACCGCCCTTCTTCCATATGTTTAAATGGATTCTCTTGTATTTCAATTTGTGCCCATTGCCTCTTGTCCTGTCACTGGATACTAGTGAGAAGTCTCTAGCTCCATCTTCTTTATCCCCTGCCCATTAAGTGTTTATACATATGGATAAGATCCCCCTGAGCCTTCTCTTCTCCAGGCTAAACACACCCAGGTCTCAGCCTCTCACGTGTCAGAGGCTTCAATCACAATCATCTTTGCGGCCCTTTCTGGACTTTCTCCTGTATGTCCATTTTTGTCTGGATTTTATATTTTTTTGAAATAATACAGGCACCCATTATAGTTAAGTACGTGTTGATTTGCAGATCTTAAAGATTAAATTTCCATTCCTAGTCTTAAATGAGTTTGAAGGTTTGGTTTAAAAGGAAACTTATGGTTTTCTTCTTGAACTTACTCATCATGGGCAAAATGATACCCGTTGAACAGATTATTTGAAAGATCACCATAGTTGTACTTGGAAGCATTTTATCATGATGCTTTCTCAGTTTGATTATATAATGCATTTTTAAGGATATGACAGTTGTTAAAAAATTGGTGGAATGGTAAAGAACAGAGGAAGAAAAACATATGAAGCAATCAAGATAACATCTTAAACTATGCTGTAAAATTTACTGTTGTGAATTTATTCCTTTCATTTAATAATTTGTAACAGACCTATGATGAAAAGGGAGAGATATGTGATATGAATTTGTTAAGGTAAGTGCACATAGAACTGGATTTCCCATTAGAACTCAGTTGTGTTTTGTGTTACAGTGTACAGTTTCTAGATTAAATTACACTTTCAGGAATGGATGTGTGTTCAACTTCTTAATTGTATGTATGCATTTTTGGCTCTAATCCAATAAAGGGATGCAGGTAGGAACATCATTACATTTAGGCACAGTTCTACTGGCTGGACTTGAAGTTCCACTGACTTGACTTTTAATTTTATGAGTTTGCAAGGATTCATCTGTTTGTATAACTTTATGGGACTGGTCACTTATTTTTAATGCCATTCATTAACTTTATGTTTTATAGCACAAAAACTGTCACTGTATGCTGATTTTCCATGTCTTTCCAGTGGTACATGATAAGCATTGTACACATCTATAATCGATGGAGAAACAGTGAAATACGATGTTACGTGAATGGTCAGCTGGTATCCTATGGTGATATGGCCTGGCATGTTAACACGAATGATGTAAGATTATTTTTTTTTTCCTTTCTCAGAGCTTTTAAGTAAATTGAAGAGGAAAAAAAAGTACTATATTTGTTTTCTCTAGATCTTTGCAAATTTTCCCTTTTTTAACTTTCTATTTAATCTATCTTCTTTAGTTATCTACTTAATAAAATGAATATTATTGATTTTATATATTAATATTTTTTAGAATATTGGGGATTTTTGGCTGTATTTTGCATAGCTATTTTAATGAAATTCTCAGAGATTTTGTTTGGAGACACTGTTATAGCTAATATTGTTAATACGAGATACTGTAGAGAGAACAGTGGATTAATTCTTAGCTTTTTCCATAGATCAGTTGCTGTAGCAGTTCACCATATTTGATTCCATTCTCCAGACAGACAAAAGTTTTTCATAGGGTAAAATTCATCAGCCAAGAAAGATGAAAAAGCAGGCTTCCTAATGCATATTCTGCTGGTTTGCTGATTCAGCTCAAAAAGTGAGGCCTGATCCTTGTTTCCGTATTGCATTAAATAAAATATATGTGACTCAAGGAAGCTCAGAGAATAGCCTTCCAAAGATCCTTGCCCTTCCTGTTGTCCTCTTGCACTGTGTCTTGTTTTCCAGTTTCCCAGATATTTATTCTAGACAGTTAAGTTCTAAACTTTGTTTCATCGGAAATCCTTTTTTGTTGGAAGCACCAGAAGAACTTAACCTGATTCTTGCAAAATTAATTTAAATTAAAAAAAAAAAAAAGCCACAAAAACCCACTTCAAATCTGAAATAATAGGAAATGGACAGATGGAGAATTGCAGAAGGTCTGTGCAGAGGGACAGTTGTTGGAAGGAGGAGTGGAAAATAACTCTTGTAACTGTGGAAGAAGACAGAAGAGGAGTTAAAGGTCAAAGCAAATCATTATAGGCTCTGGTCATAGAGGAAGACTGTGCACCAGTTGCAAACTAGAAAAATTCATATTTGTCTTTTTCTGCTAGAGATGTTTAGCCGTTAGCACAGCAGTGAAAGAAAAGTGCATTTCAGCACGTGTTCTCATGTGTTAGCAGTGGGAGTTATGTTTATAATTCAAGGAACTTCAAGGCTTTCATATTTCCTAGAAGGCAATAGAGAAGGTTATTTAGTACTTGAATGTACTGTTCTAATTTTCTCCGTTGTATGTCAAACAATTATTAAAAAACAAATCCTAGCAGCAGTTCGTAACAGCATTGTAATACTGCCCTGTAAAACAGTTAATGCTGCGATATGCAAAATGAAGTTGTTCATTACAGGGAGTCGGGTAGTGAAGTAATAAATGATTCATTTATTTTTTTAATTACAGTCTCCCTTTATTTTTTGGCTTCAGTAGCTGTACATGAATGTTTCATTGTATCATTTATATGACTAAACTTCATCAATGTTTCCTCTTTCTGATACAGAGCTATGATAAATGTTTTCTTGGCTCTTCGGAGACTGCTGATGCTAATAGAGTGTTCTGTGGCCAGCTTGGAGCAGTATATGTATTCACTGAAGCGCTCAACCCAGCACAGATTTTTGCAATCCATCAGTTAGGACCTGGATATAAGGTAATAACGGATCTTAAAAAATGTAAAAGTGGAAAAAGAAAATATTTGATAGATATACTCGGAAGATAGGTATGCACGTAGATATTCCTCTTAAGATCATGCAGAGCTATGAGATTTGTTTTCAGCAAAAAAAGAATATTTCTTCAAGTATCCTACCTAACCTTGATTTCCACCAGCTTTTTGAAAGATGCAAGTTGTTTCTTTAAAGCATAGCTGAAATATATTTGCATGTAAAATTTATGACTTAGGATCATAATCATGTTAGATCAGTTTCGTATTTGGTACAGAATACCAGGAGAATAACTTTCTTCTCTACTGTTTGTGTTTAAAACCTGAGTTACAGCAGATTAACATTCAACAAGGCATAATAAACAAATTCTGTTCAAATGCACGGTTTCAAACAGTTCTGCTGAAGCAGAGTTAAGCTTTTTATTCATGCTTTGCCAGTGATATTTAGGGGACAGCTTGGACAAATTAATGGTGCGTGCATACACTTGGATGTCTAGTATGAGCAATCACTTATGTCTTGGAATGGCCGTCTATATAGTATTGTTTCATGAAGAAAAACAATGCAGATACTTCGCAGAAGTCTGCAGAAAGTACCTAGTGGAGAAGGCTTGAAAATGAATCTGACACCACCTGTTGAATTTCTACCATCGATTATTCCCAAATTTTCTGATTTTTAAAATTGCAGTATCATCTGAAGTAAGCATTCAGTTTTTTAGTATATATCACGTACTCTGAAAATAAAAACTTTAAAAAATGACAAGTAAAAATCAACATTTAGATTCTAATAGTATTAATTTGATGTGCTGAAAATGATTGCTCTAAATTATTTGATGGCAGCTAACACCCTAGTGGCAGTGACAGTCGAAAATATCTTTTACGGTATGTATATAGTGTGAATAATCAAATACACGTCAAGGTTTCTTGGAGAAGAGGAATTCTGTTGCATGTGGTTGATGGTTAAAACCTGCCTTGAAACTAAAAATATTCAGTCAGTCAAGAGAAGTGTATCACCTGTGCAAACAAGGAGTACTTTATTCCAAACCTAATACTATATTTTGTTTGAACAAATATTTCTGCAAATGTTTTTTGGTCATACAAAAAGAAGTAATGTAACCTTATACTTATTAATAATAAATGTAGTAAATCTTTCTGAATTTACTAAGTTCATGCATTTGCAGCAGCATAATGAGGTGATATTGAATAGGAATAGTGCTTTCATTTGTTTCAAGAAGTGAAAATTATTATGTAATATTTCGTGAGTGTTGAAGGGGTTCATAAGGCATACACGCTTTCACGCTTGTGGTTTAGGCTGGGCTGGCCACTAAACAAATGACAGATGCTCTCTTTACAATGTTTCCAGTAGTTACTGCACTAACCTTATTGCAGTGTTGTCAAATGACCTTGTTTGATTCATAGGTTTCCCTTAAACTACATTTTTTTACAGCTGTAGCTTCTTCCTGTTTTTTGTAAAATGTCAGTTAGATGACACTTAATACTTTGGGGATGTTTTTCTTTGGTATATCAAGTTTTTAGGTTTAGGTCCTATTCCCAGCACAGTTAATACCTCCTTCCTCTCTAAAGTAGTTTCCTTCCTCATCTAAGAATCTGAAAATGTATTTTACTAATAGCAGTTAAAAAGAGCAGGTTCCTAGTGCAGGAGCCTAGAAATAACACAATTTCTTTCCTCAATTTCCTTATTTCCAAAAAATAAGACAAAACAGAACCCTTTTTTCTCACCTTCTTCCAATCCAAGATCCACCCACAACCAAAAAAAGGAACCATCTCTTGTAATTTAGAGATCTCAGGGCACTATTACGGCTTTTGCTCAAAGCTTGCCTCTTTCATGTCTCAGTTTATTTCTGTAAATTCTTTCAGATTCTGTGTGGCTGCAAAGGTCCATCAGTTCAGAACACTTCAGTATGGTATTTCATAGTCCAAGGGAGCATAAATTGACGTGTAGCTTGAATTGCTGGATCACTGGACTTTCAGAAACTTTTCTTAAGTAGTTCACTATGTATCCTGTTCATTCTAATTGTTGGTGCTGTTAACCAACTGGGAGAATCAACTGTTCAACTTTTGCAAAAGAGCAACTATTCTAGATGCATTGTGAACTCCGGTTGTGCCAAAGCTTTACTCTCAAAGGAGGATTATTCAAAATACTTGAGAATTTTTTGCGAATATCTTCATGTGGATGTTTTTTCTTTCCTATGAGCGTCTGTGGTAGTTCCTTTGATTTACAGTTCTTAATTTAGTCCACTGTATCCTAGGATTCTGATTCTTTAGCAAAAACAACCATCCCTTATTTAGTGCTCTACCTGCTTTGTGCGTGACAAGAGACTATGATTTTGCCTCTCATTCAGCTACCCTCACAATCATTCATAATGTCCCTAGTCTACAATGACTGCCATTAAGACCTCTGGAATACAGAGAAATCTGCATACTCTTCCAACATGACAGAGCTCAGCACAGTGCAGTAGGCACACATCTGTGAGTATATGTAGTGTGTAATGTTGCAGATAACACCACAGCTACAAAGTTCAGGAATAGGCAGGTCTTGGTCTATAAAGAAAAGTGTATCTGTTGCACCTTGACCCACCCCTATTCTGTGATGCAAGTAGAAGCAACAGATTTTAGGATTAACTAGATAATTCATTAAAATAAGCTTTCTTTATTATTTATATATAATATATATTTTTATATATAGTATTTGCATTATTTATTGCACATTACATGCTTATTGCAGAGCTGTAATGTAGAAACAGTTCATAATGCTTACATGCTGGTTTTGCTCCACATGTCCTTCTGAATGCGTGTAGTTGTAGCCAGCATGCCTTAATATAAAAAAAAATATTTATTAAGGAAATATATAGTCTACTTTGAAATACTACATTTTCAGTTGTGGCAAAAGGCCTATTTTTTAACAAAAAAAAATAATTACATTGTTTGTGTGAGTAGCAATATTGAAGAACTGCCATAATTGGTAACTATTGCACGGAACTGACACGTGATCGAATGCTTAAAAGGGGAAGAGAGGCGAACATACTGGCAGTAGAACTGTGCAATTTGCCTCTTCCCCATTAAGTCTTCTCGAATTCATCCATAAAGTATCTCAAAATTTTAAATTATATTTAGTAGAAATATAGTAGAATTCAATATCTGCATTCTCAGGTTTCATCTGTAATAAAGCATGCTCATTTTGAGTCTTGCAGTTGCTGAACAGGGCTTTTGCCTACTATGTTGACACTTCCAGTTCCCAGAGGTTGCTGAGAGAAAAAGGCGGTGAGAGCTGTATCCTTGCTCTCACTGTGCTTTTCCTGCTACCCATCATTGTCCCCAGGCAGCAAAGAGGAGAGAGCAGCTGGGATCCTGAAGGGCTGATAAACACAGAATAGAGGGGCAAGGAAGGTAATGTGGGAGGAAGAGATGCATCTGATGGCAATGTTTGGTGCTGTTTATAAAGGGATGTTTCAACAAAGCCCTTTCCTAATAGCCCTGTCAAGTCTTTGCCACTCCTCTTAACCCTCCCATACGTGTTTCAAAATGAGTTATCAGCTTGTTCCGTGTGTTGCTGCATCTGAGTTTGCTCTTGATCAGTGCTGCAGTATCAATCTTTTTGTCACGTGTGCAGGTTAGAGTGAAAATGCATTAATGCACACAAATACAAACACATACAAAATACTCTTGAAAATTCAAATTTGCTTAACCCAATTTATATAGTGTAAGATAATGTTTTATGTATGGTTGCTGAATGTACAATAGCAAAATGAGGTAAATGGTAAATCAAAAAGCAGCACTCTTTCTGCTAAAGGAAAGGGAAAGCTGCTGGTGTTTAATGAGTGGTCCTGATCAGGCACAGCTTCTTTTACTGGAGAAGACGTGGCTGGAGTAATTCTTAGCTCTCTGTTCCCTCTCCTGTTGCTATAGGAGCAACAACTATCCTTCATACCTTCTTTATGGATCCTGTATATATCTTTAGCATATGTAGAGAGTGTTAAATCTAAGGCTCTTTTTTTGCTGTCTTTATGCCCTCACAGTGGTTGTACCAGATCTCAAAGTCGCATTCCTTCTGTGACCAGTAACTAAACATTTTTAATTTGAGCTTATATGCTTGACAGCCTCTGCTATCCTCATGTGGTTGTATTTTTCCAATTCCCCAGTACAGTATAGATATGCTTAATGTCTTTTCTCTTTCTGTAGATCAATGTTAGTAATAAAGTATCATATATCAACTTTTCTTTCCATTCTGTCATAATAATCTTTTGGGTAGGGGACTAGCATTTGCAACTTATGATCACTTTTGTTAGGCTTTGATGGCAGAAGTCCCTTTAATTCTTGTTTCACTCAAAAAAATGTGAGGCAGTATTATATTGATTCATAACTTATTTGTGCTTAACTTTCAAACAATGGTCTCTGATAAATTCTTCAGGCATAATAAACATTGAAAACTAGGAGGTAGAATAACGCCAAAATTTGTTTATAAAACTGATTTTATTTTAACTTACACAGTTTAGAAAGTTGCAAAGTTTCATGGTAATAAAATGATACAAATTTTGTGTTGAAAAACTTTGACATATTTAAAAAAGAAAAGTTTTGCTTTCTGTTTAGCTTTCAGAGGTAAAACATGCTGAGCTTTGGGATCTGACAAAGATTAGAAGCATGAAAAAATTTCTGGGTAAGAAGCGTTTTAGTGTGGTAAAACATCAAAATATAGTACATGCAGAATGCAGATAACTTTGGAAATCAATGAAGTCACTAAATTATTTCTGTCTCTGCAGAAAGTGCACAGAGATTTATCTGTATAGTTAAAAATGCCCTCTGGGGCATCATTGCCTTCCTCAGGACAAATCTGGAATCTGTAGCAGTCATTTCCTGATAACTGAGATGTAGCCAACCATATCAACACAGAGCCAACTCTCAAGCTCTAAACGTAATACTCATTCTTTGTGTTTTTCTACTTCAGTAAGTAGTGTGGCACAGTAGGAACACATTTCTAAATTAAAATGTTTACTGCTGAGGGCTGAATATCCAGTGTGTGTATTTTGGGGTTTTTACTTCAGATTGGTTGTAGTCTGATCCTTTGGGCTGAAAGGATCAGACTTCTTGGGCTGAAAGGACCAGTTGGAGGTCATTTTGGTTTCAGCCAAAAGGAAATGTCTTTGATTCTGAACAGATTTGCAGTATGAACACACCAGTCAGTGGAGATCACTGTGAGCTTCCCTACAAAATAGGCTCCTAATCCAAGTGCAAATCACAGAATTACAGAATGATTGAAGTTGTTGGAAGGGGCCTCTGGAGGTCACCTGTTCCAACCCCCCTGTTCAAGCAGGGCGACTTAGAGCCAGTTGCCCAGGACTGTGTCCAGACAGTCTCTGATGATGGAGACTCTACCACCTTTCTGGGCAACCTGTGCTAATGCTCAGTCACCCTCACAGTGGAAAAGTGTTTCCTGATGATCAGAGGGAAGCTCCTGTGTTTCAGTTTGTGCCCATTGCCTCTGGTCCTGTCACTGGGCACCACTGAGAAGAGCCCGACTCCATCTTCTCTGTACCTTCCCTTCATTGTACACGTTGGTCCCCACTGAGGCTTTTTTTCTGCAGGCTGAACAGTCCCGACTCTCTCGGCCTTTCCTCATAGGAAAGATGCTCCAGTCACTTCGTGATTTTAGTGGCTTTTCATTGGACTCTCTCCATTAAGTCCATGGCACTCTCGTGCTGGGGAGGGGGAGCTCAGGACTCCAGGTGTGGCCTCACCAGTGCTGAGCAGAGGTGAAGGGCCACCTCCCTCGACCTGCTGGCAACAATCCTAATGCAGCCAAAGATAACATTATCCTTCTTTACCAAATGTAGATTTAACCACTGACTTCCTATTCACTTACTTTTGCCCTTCCTATCTGCATTCTCTGTTATGGAACCTGCATCTCCTAGTTTTTTCAGCATGGCATTGCTGCTTCCCTCCCGCTTGACATCACCGAGCATGGGACAGGGCTGACTGACAGATCTGCTCCAAGGGTTCTCCAGCAGCTGCAGTCAGGTGCCCAGTCTGTTCAGTCTACATCAATCTTACGACCCACATACAAATGGATGCTTGTCACAAGACCTTATAACGTCATGTGTCAGTCACTTGAGCAGGTGCATTTTCACATCATTTGGCTGTAAGGAAGAGAATTTTGTCAGGGTTTCCAGCAGCCTCGAAAGCTCTGCAAAAGCTGGAGGTGTGTTTTATGGGTTTACATAATTGGTAGGAACCTATGATTTGGAAAGAGCAGCTGATAGCCTGTGAGTTGCCTGTTTTGATTCTTCTAGCCTGGATAACCAAAAACCTAGTGATAGTACTTTCCATAATTTCATGACATATTATTTCTTACTGTGGGGAGAGGAAGGGAAAGATTTGGAAGGACCAAAGGGATAAAGAGAATTGTAATGGCTATATGCAGTGAAAACAAGCAAAATGATTCATAATTAACCTCAGCAATAAATTATTCTAAACGGAGTAAAGATTTTAGAAATATAACATATTATATATATTGTATTAATCAAATGGTGGTCATTTCTAACAAACTTGCTTTACTTGTGTTAGTACAGCACTACAGTATGTTACTAGTAGTTGTCTTTTTGTCACTGTCAAATGATTGTTACATGCAAAAGTAGTTATGTGCCAAGTAAATCTGACAGCGCTTTGCAGAAAGGCAGAAATCTATCTTCTTGTGCTTGATTGATTTGTCAGTGTTGCCAGAAAACCTAGTCTTAGATCAGGTATGAATCATGGTATGTTTAAGAATAATACAATTTTTCAGTCTTCCTTTGTAAAAGCTTGGAGTTTGAGAATCATTCATTTGAAAAATGGCATTTATTATTTTATTTGAAATTTTTTTTTAGTGTAAGTAGCTTGTTTATGTATACTCCTGACTGTTAATGAACCATGGGTTTTAATGTTGTTTAAAAATAACTATTCCTTTAATGAAAATGGCATAGGATTCTATATTCTAATTCGAGTGATCTTATATAAATGAAAATAGCAGGCATTTAATTTGTTCTTTATTTTTAATGTGTTGTATGCTCAATTTTTTATTTTAACATATTTATAGCTGTTAATGTGACACATTTCTTCCAGATAGTTACTTCTGAAACTTGTTAACACTGATGCTGAAAGGAGAGAAAAGTAATACTACATGAAATACCAAATATTATATTAACATATTGATGTGGAGTAGAGTGCATAAAAAAATTGTCTCACTGTTCAGATGCATTAAACTACTGGAAAATTAAAACAAAGTTTAGCAGTTTCCATCTCCCTCTCAAGTCCAATGTATTTTATGCACATTTTCTGGCAAGGATTTTGTCTAAAATATTTACTTTGTATAAGTTTGTGTTTTCTTTTTTTCAGAGCACGTTCAAATTTAAATCTGAGAGTGACATTCATCTTGCTGAGCACCATAAACAAGTGCTGTATGATGGGAAACTTGCAAGTAGCATTGCTTTTACTTATAACGCGAAGGCTACTGATGCTCAGCTATGCCTTGAGTCCTCACCAAAGGAAAATCCTTCCATTTTTGTACACTCCCCCCATGCTCTTATGCTTCAGGTTTGTGCTACTAAATTGATGTTCTGTGATTATTGTTAGTTCAACATCATTTGGATAATAATAAGATCTGTGTGCTAGTGTACAAAGAGATTGTTATTTTGTATTATTTACTTATCAGTTGAGCTGTTCTTTCTTTTCTTACTTTCTAGAGCAAAAAAATTATTTCTTCATTAAGAAGTATATACTTCAGACCATAAGGAACAGTTTGCCACAATACTGAAGTTCTGTTTAATATTTGCCTTTAAATATACTGATTATAATTGAAACATAAGTAATGAAAATAAAATAAACCAAGTCTGATTTAGTTTGCACTTAATTCATTGTTAAAGTGTTCCCAAGTTCTGTTTGTAACTGTCCTTTAAAATTAAGATTAACCGAGATTTTCCCTTTTATTTTATTAATTCAGGATGTGAAAGCTATCGTAACCCACTCCATTCACAGTGCAATTCATTCTATTGGAGGGATTCAAGTTCTTTTTCCTCTCTTTGCCCAGTTAGACAATCGACAGTTGCACGACAGTCAGGTGGAAACAACAGTTTGGTAAGCTTCTTTCAAGCAAGATAAAACCTAAATTAAGCTAAGGATATTTCCATTTTTGTTGTGGGAATGTTTGATTTGTTTTCTTTTGTAAATGGTGGAACTTATATTTTACCCGTGTTTCTTTGAAAGGAATACTATTTTTTTTAAAAAGTAGTTTACTCTTTTAGTAATAGAGATCGGTAAATTGTATTAGTCTGATGATATTCCAGATGGAACTGGCATAAAATTGGTTGAATTAAATAATGAATTCAAATCACTCTAGAGTCTTTAAGGGTAGTTTTGCAATTTCTACAAGAAACCAATTTGCTTTTACTTGACAATACAGTGTTGTTTGCTTTCTCAAAGTCTGTGTCACCTAATAACATTCAAAATTAAGGAAGGGTACCACCTTCCATGCATGAATGTCCTTCTGACCATACGTGGTCAGAAAGTCATAGAGCTATGATCAGTTTTTTGTGTCCACATTACAATTGCAACAGTGACTGGGGACACACCAAGAAAGTTTTAAACAGGGATGTGTGAAGTCTTTGCTCTGATGCTGTGGAAGTAACCCCAAGGTTGAAGAGCCTGCACAGAAGTTAGATGAACACTTCCATGTGTAGCCTACAGAGGACTGCTTAGGAGTCTGTCAGTGCCCATGCTGACCTGTACAAAGGTAGCTCAGCGGTAGTTATTTTTGCAAAGAAGATCTCTTGCCACCTCCTTGTCAGGGCAGGCTCTGATTCTAGTGGCAACACAAGATGTCTAAACTTGTCAGAACAAAGTGTGTGACCTAAACCTTTGGGGGTAACAAAACTGAAAAGGTAATGCTGAAGAACTGGTAGTGTTTCACAGTAGGATGGTAGGTAACCAAAACCTGCTAGAAAACAGTGTTTAAGGGCAGCATAAGCTGACTCTTGTAATTCAATAAATTTATGAAATAGGTGCATAATTCAGACTACATGGCTTATTTTCCTGCTTAGAGTAGTCTGCTATTGATTATTCTGGAGATTTCCTATTGCATTAGATAGTTCAGTAATAAATTACTTAACTGAAAAATAATTAAATAATACTAAAATTGATGACGATTTTGAAAAATTCAACTGAAAGTGATACATTGGTATAATTTCTCATGAAAGATCACTTGTCTCAAATTAATCAATTTGTTGAAGTTTTGTCAGTCATCTGTTTTCCCCTTTGGTAACTCAAATATATGTAGCTAAGATGGCCACTGGTTTTATTTGTTTCTGTATTTCATGTAAATGTTAATATATTTCAAAGTTAATGTATTCCATGAGAATATTTTAGTACAATGTGAGAAGTAATACCATAGTCTTAAAATAATGAATTCTGCTTCCAAGCAGTATAGTGGTGCAAATTATTTCATTCAATGTTAAAGACAGAAAAGCTGGTTGTGTATTGGCTCATGTGGGATATTTAGTTTTTTGTAGTTTGTTTTCCAGTATGTACTTTGCACCGAAGTATTGTGAAGTAAGGGGAATAGAAAAAACAATGCTTGGCTTGAAAAAATTTCGGAAAAAAAATTCCCTGTATGCGTTTGTTTACTGGCAAAGCAGTAGGCAAAAATGCTTTATTCCAATTTAACGAAGATTCTGTGTGTATGTGCCCATACATATGAATAAAATATGTATTAAATTAATTAATGAGCTGAGTCTGTAATAAATGATAAAGCTGTAACTAGGTCTGTTTAAAAATGGAGAGCTAATATAATGTAAGTTTTATAAGACAAGGTAAAGACTAATTCTTCCCAAGTGTGTGGTCTTTCCAGTGAGTGAGAACATTCATAAAGTTGAATTTAAAATGTACAGAACATTTCTGGAGTTAGTTGAACTGTAAGTAGGAAAAAAAGGTATTCTTGAATAAATCAGTGCAATTCATCTATAATTAGATTATATTCTAAAAAGAGATCTGTAGTTCATTATGCTATATGATTGTACAAATGCATAATACAGCAAGATGTGATCCTAACTCAAGAAAGTATTCAAAATACCTTTAATCAAATGGCTGCTTGATGAGATGTATCTTAAATGTTGAATTACCATGTTTTTGGTGTCTGTGCATTATTTTCTTATAATTATTTTAATAGGATGTAGATCTTGAGATAAATAATAGTTTAAGTGAACAAGAATGTAGGCAAAGAAAGGAATAAAAGATTTCTGGGGGCAAAGAAAGGAGATAATGGTGAAAGGGGGCTAAATATGAAGAACAGGGCTATGTTTAAGATTCATTTGTGGAGTGGAATAAGGGAAGAAGTATACTTCCTGAGTCGTTTCCTTCTTTCCCCTTGTTTTTTAGACCATTCTCTCTTTATTTATTCCTTTCCAAAGTGCAGTTGTTGAACTCTGTCTGATACTTGTTTATACCCTTCTTACCTATGAAAATGTATCTACAACAGCAACAAAGGGCTGCACCACTTCTTTCTGCAAAGTAATTGGCATTCAGCCATTACAATCGATGTATTTTTTTATAAGCAGATAATCTTTATGCCACTTTGCCACAAAGGGTAGGGTCCACATGATGCTTGATAACAGTAGACTGTTATGTTTGTAAAGGCTTACTGTGGCTGTAGAATTTATTTCTTTCTGGTGGCCAACTAGGGGGACTCAGGATTTGTCACTTGAATAGCTGTGCTGCCTTGTTGTCTTAACGTGTTCCTGGGAGGCGGAAAGTATAAATATCTTGACACCTCACTGTAAGTGTCCTAGGTTTCCAGACTACTTTTCTGAATCCTTCTTACCTCCTTCTCTCCTGCACATATCAAAATCTGTTTAATAAGTTCAAGGTTCTCAATTATTTGTTTAGTTATTTTTTTAGCATTAGAAGTGGTTTAACAGGACTACGAGGGAACATCTTGCTTTTTATTTGTCTTGAGCCACTTACAATTTTAATATTTTCTAAATTAATAGATTCATTGTAAATAAAATTTTAAATTATAAAGTGGGGCAATATGAATATAGCAACTTTGTGGTTTAATGGTATTCTTTGTAAATGTTCTTTATTCCTGTAATGTGTATATCCCTGTGTGCCTTATCTGCATCTTCTCTGAGGCCAACTATTGAAATAACCTACAGTTCTGCTTTTGAAGCACTGTATAGATTCTTATGCTCTCATACACTGAAATTAAAAGAATGGAAACTGAGTTCATATCCTAAGTATGTTTTCTTAGATTAAGTGATGCACCTGCTATTCAGGAGAGCAGTCCCTCAACTTTAATGCCAAGACTGATACTTTTCATCCTGCTTTTCAGTACCCTGATTAGAATAGAAAATTTTGCAGTTATGGTCAATAAGGTGTTTATGTAATAAAAAGAAATACAGAGTGCCTTTTCTGTTGACACTGTTGTTGTTCAGATGATACTGTTGTTGTTACCTTTGATTGTACTACATGGGTAATATGATAGGAAGGACTTGCTTTGTTCACTTGTGGTCTCTCGTGTGTGGTTTTGAATTCATTAGGGGCTGCTGAGTGCTGACATACAGATTGATTTTGGCAAGGTATTGGGTGTGCAGCCTTTGGCACTGACCCAATTCCTTCACAGAATAAATAACAAGCGTTAGTTCAGATGAGATTGTTGCTTTGGACTGTACCATTTTGGGAAAATATTCAAAAGTGGATGGAGCTGTAGCTGTTTGCTTAAATAGATGAAATCATTCCAATAATGCTTTTATATACTTATTCTAGAAGTTACTAGCTGGATTCGCTAGATTGCATACACTATATAATAAAAATAAAACATACTTTTACTGTTTATCAAACTAAATAAATGCAGTACCTAGGCCCACGTGATATATACACCCACCTAAAATTTGTAGCAAACGTAGGCATCTTTTCACTCAGTTTTATTTCTGACATCATTTTCACACTTTAATATAGTTTACAGAGTATATTGCCCATCTATTGTGAGCAAGCCAATGAAATGGAAACATTGGTGAGGGGAGCAACAATATCGCAACTCCTGTTCTTCATCTTTTCCTGTAAATGTTTTGTGTGTTTTGCTTTGATCAATTAGTATCTTGTACTCGTTTTTTTTAGTATTTTTTATATTCAGATGATGACTTTTGGGCTTCCTGTCTGTAACTAGTAGTGTTGCTGCATCTACTTTTTGATAGATTAGTAGTTTGGTAGGAAAAAGCAGTTTTCCTATCAGTTTCCACAGATAGGAAATAGCACAGCTTGATGGGAAATCCAGTTTGGTGTCTTGATTTTTTATTAGCTTAACACAAAAAGTCTGTCAGTTTTCAATAATTCTTAATAATGCCATTAGTTTAATTGAATTTAGCTATAAGATCATGGTAGAAAATAAGATAAATGTCAAGTAGTATCCTACCTACCTAACCTGTCCTCTGCTACTGTCTTTCAATAATTTTCTTGTTTGCCACAGCTGGCCCAGCTATTTAAACTTGAGAGTGGGTATGAAAGTAATCCTTTCTAAGGTCGTTGCATTTACCTTTTTGCCTCTGATGGAGAGCCAAGGTCCCAGTCCATTGCTGTCTCCAATCTACAAGTTAGAGTTTGCAGAGTTGGGTGCTGATAACCCTCTCCCCATGCATTTCAAAGGGAAGAAGGCTGAATATCACACCTGAAATTTCACATCTCTAGTACAACCTAGCTGTGCTCAGATGAAATCAGTTGTACTGGAATCTTCCCAAACTGTGACAACAGGAATGTGACTTGCCAAATCGGACTGCCTGTACAAAAGTTTACAATGGAAATACAATCGCTGTATCATGTGGTAGAAATCATTTGTAAACTCCTAAACTGCGGTACCTTCTCCAGAAGATCCAGGAACTATTAAGGATGGCTAATTTATGACTGGAGTCTGTATCCCAAAATGTTATGCTCGTATGCAAAGGTGTATAAAGGCTTGCCTCTCTAGTTCTCCCACGCGACACCTATTCATCTGACTTGTGTTTAATGACATCAGTTTGGATGAAACACATTTAGTAGCCTTCTCTTATTGACCTCATCATATGTTTTAAAAAAAAGGAAGTGGAAAAGGGAAGAGAAATAAGTAGTTTCTCCTTTCTCTCCAACAAGCCTACAGAAAGAAAAAAGGTAGTTAAAACTGGAAGCTAAGGAAGCACTTTAGAGAGCTGCCATAGCTGTAGCTCATGGGAACTTCCTCTCCATCCCCGCTGTCTGTCTGAGTCTCTTCTGCTCTGACTTTATCTTACCTTCAGCCTGGTTAGGGGAACCTTTCTTGGCTTTGTGGCACACAGGCTTTAGTGACCGTGATTATATAAATATGAATGAATGAATATGAGCAATTAGTAATGTCGCAGCAGAGCAATTGACTGCATTAAAACATACACAAGTGTTTGATTTCATGCTTTAGCAGTGAATATACCTAGATGAAAATCCCTTTTTGTATTCACAACTTGCATTATAAGTGCAGTCAAAACAGTTTCTGAAATCCGTGCTTACCCTTTGTGCTTTGATTTTCTTCCTGAAGGAATGAAGTAAGGAAGTGGAGATCATCTCACATCTTCTGTGAATCAAAATATATTGCTAATATATTGCTAATGCTTCTCCCTGAGGATTTCTAAGTCCATACTATGAAACATTTAGTAAATATTCTGATGAAGTAAGAAATTACTTAATGAATCAGCCAAACTCATTAAAAACTCTTTGCTAACAATGAGATATAATGGGCAGCCAGCAGACAAAGAACGTATAATAATTATTATTATTAATAGATAGTAATATATGATATTAATTATTATTATTTATCTTAGTACAGTCAGTATTGCATTTTGAACTGAAGTTAAGGGGCAAGTACCTTAAGATTTTTTTTTCTGTTTAAAAACAAAACATTAATTGTTGGTGTGTGATTTTCCTTAATACCACTTTATCTCTTTATGCTAAGATTAGTTTTCAAAACTTATATTAACAGCCTGTGATGGAGTTAATTATACAATCCTTTTGTCTATTTTGGAGAAGCTGGAAATACAAATGGAATTAGTTTATAAAAGATCCTTCCCAAAGATAATCAGACAGAACAAATACCAGCATCATTCTCTTTTACATAGCCTCTTCAAGTTAAATACTCTATCATTAATCAACATACTTTATAGCTACATGCCTACTTTATTTAAAGATGCCTTTTATAAAGCACAATCCAGATAGCTTTGTAATGCACAATCCAAGATGAAACCTAAAGTAATTAAGGTAAATTTTTCAGAGAAAATTATCATGGGAAAGAGTAGACTAAAGAAATTGATCTATATAGTCATTTAAAAAAAAAAACAGAAGAAAAAACAAACCAAGATGAATTTCACTTTTATCGAAGTGATGTCTAGCAGATCTCTGACTTTAGGGTTTTCTTTATTCCTCCAAAGCCTTTTTCATCTGAGTTTATTTGAATATATGTCTCATGTTCCTAACAGGATGCTTCATTTCTAAGTGAAGTCATAGCAACTCATTTAATAAGAATAGTTTATCTAAATTTTCCTGTGTTTTAGCTCCACAAACCAGTAATAATTGTTCACTTAGTGGGAACTACCAGTCAACTTAGAATTTGACAAAGGTGTCTCTCTCTTGTCCAATGGTTGTCATAGCATAAAGACTTTGTAACCCTGGGATTTCCAGTGCGAGCCTCTTCTACGTGTAATAGGAAAAGGTTCTTTCAAATTACCATAGATATAAATGGCAGTGAAAATGAAACATCTGTTTCTGTGTGTAATTATTCTTATTTTCAATGAAGAAGGAAGTGTCATATTTTGGAATTTTGAAGACTGTTGCCTACAGCAGCCGTTGGTTTTGTGAATATCTGTAGTATATTTTTTATATAAGGAGTAACATCGCATGACTGTTGACTGAATATTGTGATGTTGAAGCATAATGATGAATTATTGAAACATAATAATTATTTATATTGTATCTATATATCTGGATGAATGAAATAAGCTAGGTGGTAGTTGTAACTTCACAGTGCACATCATAAGAATAACTGTCTGAAATATAAAGGTAGGGACTTCACAAATATAATAAATATGTATAGATATGAAAACATCCCTAAGAACATCTTCCAGTCAGACAGTGTATGCTGTGAACACCAATTCTATGCTTCTGTTTTATTTATCCAAAAAAAAAAAAAATTACTTTTTTTTTTTTTAAGTCTTCACAAGGGACATGTATGTTTGAGGGGAAAATCAGGCAAGGCTGTAACAATGTAATTAATCTTCAGGATTTTGTATAACAGTATTCCAGACACTTACTGTCTCTACTATATGCTAATTATAGAATAAGCAGTATCATAACCATTAGAAGTACGGCATCTTCATGTTTTGCTCTTCAGCCTTCTTTTTTTTTTTCTACTTTTTAGTAATGGAAAGCTGCTGGGAAAATTTTGTTCTGAAATTAATTATATTTTCAGTAGAAATCATAATTCTGTCTGATTTAGTGTTGGTTGACATACACTTCCATTGTGTACGTGTATCTTAGCTGCACTGCAGACAAACTGATGTGTTCTAGGCAGGGTGTGGTATAGAGGAGATGTAGGAATGGGCTGAAGTATCCTTTATATTTGCCTTTGTATCTAGGGGAGTTGAAAATAGGCAAGAATGGAGAGAAATTTTGTATGGCAGTGCACAGAATTTTGCAAGTTTAATGTGAGCCCTGCAGCAATCCGATGCATTTTAGTTACTGGTAAGTTTGTTAAATTCTGTTTGAAAAATTGTTCATCTTAGAAGACAGTCTTCTAACCAATATTATTTCCCCTGTGTCAACAGCAGCCTTTTTAAAACCATAATTTTGGCAACCTGGTTCTGCTGATAGAAATTTTTATATTTAAAATCTTCAGGTTTAATGTATTTTCAGCTGCCAAGATGACTACATAAATTTACTGTCCTTAGAAATATGTTCCAAGTTCTAGGTACAATCCTCTAAATTAGGCAGTCAGTTCTCTAGAAGACTAATTTCTTAGAATGCAATATTGAGGAGAAAAGATACATTATGTCAGTATGGATTTATTTTTTTTTATACACACACACACACACACAAATGCTCGAGGTCAGTCTGAACATGTAGGGAAAGAGAAGTTTTGAAGAGGCTGGGAAAGCTTATCTAAGAATCCTTTTAAAGTTGGACCTTTTTAGGCAGATTGAATGCTCTCTAGCATAAAGTATCTAAGATAGATAACATAACATGTAAAAACAGCTGTTGCAAAACCCACTGTTATTTAGTGCAGTTTCATTCCCTCCTTCCTCCTCTATAAAAGAAGTTTCACCTGAAACAAGTGTAAGCAAGATTTCTGGAAAAATATCAAACTAGACATGTAATCTATTTTCTGCCTGTCTCTGATCATTATCTTCAGGTAGCAATAGCTTCAGTACTGTACGTGCAGTGAGAATTTAAAAACACTTCCGTTTTGATTTTACAGTTCTTCTATCAGTTAAAATATTACAGATCTTTAAATTATTTAATTTCCTGCATAATGATGCAGACCAACTGCAAGTTACATTTAATTATGGTGTTAATTTTCATCAGTACTGTCGTCCTGTACGTATTCACCTCAAATTTCATTGTGCCTCTATGTGACAGCCAGGTGGTTCTGCCTAACTGATGCTTTTTCTGGTACTTGGAATTTTTTATGTGCTTGAAGGTGTGAAGTGTAATGATGCGTTCACGTGTGCTATCCCAAGATTTGAATTACTATATACTACAGTCAACTCTGTTATTTATGGTGGCAATCTTGGATAATGGAGAAGGATTAGAAGTTAGAGTTACTGCTTGCAGACCTGAGCTGACTCTGCAGAGCTGGCTTGTGGTGTCTTTATATATCTGGTTCGATAGATGTTAAAAGCCATTTCGGACTTAAGGAAAGGCATAGCTCATTCACAAAAGTATTGGCTAAATTAATACGTTTTCCTGGAACTAGAAACGTTGGCATTACTTTGCGCTGACAGCTAAGGTAGTTCTTTGCAGAGCTAATGTGGGCAGGCAGCATTAATCAGTTCAGCCATACCACGCATAAAGATGGTTAATATCTAAAAAGTGATATTTGGGCTCTACCTGCATCTGAATTAATAAACTTTGTTGATTCAGTCTTAATTGCATAGAACCAGCTTATATATTTCTGTGTCTGTGGCATGGTTAAATATTAGCTGGCCACTGATTATTTCTGAGTGTGATTTATGTGTACTTGAAGAAAAGAGAGAAAAATCTTTATTGTTGGGGTGTCAGTGTGTCTTATAACTTGTATTAGGAGTCCTGTCAGAATTTCGAACAATTGCACAGAGATTGTGTTAATATGAGATAAGAATAACTCTAGCCCATGAATTTACATTGAAGCTCATAGGATGGACAAATAAATGACAATACAAAGAAAAGTGCTTTTGATAAATCACTTATTGAAGTGGAAGTAGAAGTCTGGTGTCATGTTCATGGTATGACAATCTTCTAAATAATTTCAATAGTATTTATTATTGTAATTTAGGTCCTAATCCTGCAAAGATGTATGCTGTTTCTTCTTTATGTATATTGGGTTGTCCTCCTAGGTCATAAGGTTACTCATAGAGGATGATAGTAAGCACCATCTATATGGAATTTTCTTTCACTTATTCATTATTTTTTTAAAAAAGTTTCTGAATATAAATCTTCAACCCTTTACATGAGCTTCTTATGGATTATCATGTAGTAAAAATGATGAATATCTTGTTTTAGATGACAAATACAATAGAAACTTTAGTTGGGGAAAGAAAAAATTGATGCATATAACCTCGTTTGAAATTGATGTGACAGCTTGACAGGCTGTTTTGATAAAAGTTTTGGAGTACTGTAAATGGATATTATCTGTGTTCTTTTACTGCTGACATTCTGTGGAGCATTCTGTATGTGATTTTAGACTGATTATTGTGACCGTTCAACAATGAAGCAAGACAAGGCACTATTTCATGTTCACAGCGTATACTTTGCCTACGCTGTGTACTTTTCGCATGGCAGCCTTGCTCACCAAATAGAATAAATCTTGCTTTCCTCAGCAAATTGATTATGTTTTGGTGCTGGCATGGATTAACCAATCTCAACATTTATTTCAAAGTAAAAGATTGTATTTGGAGAGCAAGCAAACCTTTAGCTGAGTATATACTATAGGTAAAGTAGAAATTTATACAATGCAGGTTGAACATTTCCTTTAATTCACTTTTTCATAGCTGCAAAAGCCACAGTTTTCACCCTTACCTGTGCCTACCACCTGTGTGAAAACCTTCATGGTTGAAGATATTTGTCAGTACAACTAGGAATAGTTATACCTATTTTATTTTTAGAAAAGGAATAAGGACTTTATGTATGCATTGTACAATGCATTCCATCATCTACCTTTTTGATATATTTGAAAAATCATTTAAAATATTTCCTTTCTATCATAAATGTGGGGGGTTTTAACTTTCTCCCTTTCCTCTGGGTTTTTCAGCAACAGATGAGTGTTGTTTCCCCTCTCGCCACCCAAGAGTCAATTGCGATTTTTCTCCCACCATGCATGGATCCGTCATATGTTTCTTCTCTTGGTTTTCATAACTTAGTTTCACTTTCTTGCCGAGTCTGTCCCCTGAAGTCTTTCATATCTCTTCTGTTACTAAACAGTAACCTTTTCTGAACACTTTTTTCCCCTCCCTGTGCTCTCTGAACACCTAACTTACAGATACAGCTGGGATGGGCTGCTGGGTGATTTCCTTGTGGCCTCTGGAAGTCTCTCTGTGCTTTCCTAACCGGATGAAAGTGATTTTCAGCCTTTATTTTGTCAGGCCTAGATATTACTGTCGTGTTTCGTCTGGAGAAAGTACAAATGAAGCTCTCCACCCTGTTGTTGTTCCACTGTGGTTTGTGGTGGGCATCGTTGCCCGCGTTCATGTTTGGCCATTTTATGCCTCATTTCTGTGGTAGTGGTAACTCGAGGGACTGAAAGTGTGGAATGATGATATAGCTAGTGGCTGCCAATTTTGCTGTTTAGCATAATTAGTCTGGATGGCAAAATGGTTGACGTGGCCCCTGTCTGCATCATTCTAGCGCTGTCAGATGGATCCCACTCATCATCTCCTGCCTCTTCCAACTACAAAACCTTTGGCTAGAACTGCAAGTTGCAGGACTGGATATTTAAAGCTTGGGATAGTCCTGGTCAAATCAGGAGAGATGACAAAATGATTTTGCACTTCTGTCTGAATATGTTCTCTCACTCCTACCATTGTAATATGCGAACAATAATTGGAGAAATTTGTCAGAAAAAGTAAGATTTGTATTCTTTCAAAGAATTGTTCACCACTTTAAGCCCGTTTCTGATTTCTGATCATTTAATAGCTGGTGAATATTGAGAATGTAACAGATTGATTTTTTTCTACATCTGTAATCTGAAAAAATGCTTGTTCTTTACATGCAGTGCTACCCTGTTGGCTTTCTTGGTTGAGCTTCTTAAGAGTTCAGTAGCCATGCAAGAACAAATGCTTGGTGGGAAAGGCTTTCTAGTCATTGGCTACCTCCTTGAAAAGGTATGTTTGGAGGGTTTTTTTAATCTTTGTTCTCAGTATTTCTACTGTCTTTGTGGTATTTTCAGTCATTTAGCTCAAAGTACTGGCGGAATAAAATATATTTGTAATATAAAATATTTTTGATATGTATTACTTATACATTGCCTACAGAGCCTTTTCATCTTCCTTTTCCTCTTATATGTCAATATTCAAAGAATCAGTTTTCTGGAGTTGATCCTGTTTATCTAATTTATGCTTTTACTTTAGATTTTGTGAATCACTTTGATGTATTTTCATTTGTGTTCCTCCACTCTATGTCCCCCAAACTCTCGTTTAGGAAAGTTTTCATGTTCCCAGTTTGTAGAAGTGTATCACAGACGTGTCGTAATTTAGGTTTAAATTTCTTTTTTTGTGTACGTTAATAAAAATTAAGTTAATCCTCTGTGGTTCAGTTCTGAAATTGTTGAAATAATTGCTCTGTGTTTTGAATAGGAAAAACTGTACAATAATTTCATTTCTTAAACAGTTTCAAGGAGCATTCCCTTTACTTGCTTGTTTTCAGACATGATAAGCAGTTATCACAAAACTGAGGTTCAGTTCAGATCCTTGTCTGGGGAGCATTACCCACCTCCTGGCTCAAAGCCCTCACGTTACTGCGATTTAATAATCTGGAAACAAACTACTGTACTAAGATAGTAATACTCTTATAGTTGAATCTCATGGCTTCAGCAGAGCAGAATGTCTGCTGCTCTATTTTTCATTAGCATGAGGTCAGTATAACAACTATTTGAGAAGAAACCATGACCAGAGCTTTGTGTTGTTCAACAGTTAAATTAAATAACGATAATCTCACCTTTAAAAATGTACTGAATTTTGAAGAAGAATGATAAATATTTTCTCTCATTCTGCTCCCTATCCTATTTTCAGCTAGGAAAATACATTCTTATAGTAGAATGTAGTAGCAGAAGTTTACCTTCACTGAAGGGATACCTAAAAGCAGATTATTTTCTATGCTTCTATTTTTTCTGTATTAAGCAAGTGTGATTTAGAATGTCAAAGAACTAGTGTAAGGTGGGTTTTTTTTCTTATGGTGGGTTTTCTTGTGACATAACTGGAATGAATTTACAAAGCTGTTAGCTCCAGTTTTGTAAGTTATATACAAGCAGGCTAGTGAGTCCTCATGGAGTCCCTTTCTCTTGACTAGAGCACTATGGTTTACACACATTGAATGCGTCAATTTAGAATGCTGTATATGAAATTAAAAAAAAAAGTTTGCATACTATTCTAATTAACACCTGCTACAATTATTAAACTCGGGGCATGTGAATATTTAAAGGATTTTGATTGATGTCTGTCACAACATAATTTTTACAGCATATGCCGTTTTCTGGGTTTTTTTATGTTATGTTGTCCTTAGATGCAGTTTTTCAAAAGGATGTATTTTATTTTTTCAGTATATGCTTATATTCAGTTGGCACACATGACAGGAAAAAATCCTTTTATTTCCTAGCCAGGCTCAATGTTATTATTTGTAAATTATCTGTTGTTCATTTGCATGTGATCAAATACTTCAGAGAGGACAGAAAGATTCTTTTTTTTAACTCAAACTTCAAAATAACATTTTTGTTCTTATTAGTTGCAGACTATTTATTAGTGAATTGTGATGTAAAAGCCAAAGGAAACTCAGCATCCAGGCTGAGCTTGTATTACTCACAAATGGACTTCACTTCTAAAAATAATAAATCTGCATGTTCCCAGACTATAGTTACAGCATTAAAAGTAATTGGAACATTTTTTAGGGAAGGCTAGGGGAAGGATGTTTAATGGTTTTTCTTATTAGTTCCTTTCGTTAACTTAGCATATAAAGTAGTTTGTTAAAGTCCTTGTGCCATGTTACTGCATAGGAGCAGTTCTCAAGAGTGACTTAGCATATGCTATGAAACTGAAGGACTCTCTTGAAATTTGAGGAAACCTTGAACCCAAATCCTTCAAATACCTATTTATGTTTAAGAAACAAAAGCAAGTCTACCAGTAATGTGTGTTTACATACTGAGAAACCCAATTTCAGTAAGACACAAAATTAACTGAAGAAGAGTTAAGGACTTCAGACGAAGTACTCAAGGCACTGTGCTGTAAAATGTAGAATCCTGACTAGATTACAATAAAACCAAAAAAACAAAACCCAAAAAATAAACAAAAAAAAAGAAAGAAAAATTATTTAACTCAGTTATTGATGAGTATTTTTAACCTCTTAAATGTAGCCATTAGAAAGACCATGAATATTATTAGAAAATATAAGTTGCAGATATTTTTTTTAACTTTCCTTTTCATATTCAATGACATAATAACATGAGAGATTGCATGTATTTAGTAAAGATGAGTCTGATGAAATTACCACTTCATATTCCTGCTGTGAGTATAGTAAGGAAGAAAGTTTTACTTTATCCTTGTTCTTTCTGGTTGTTTTTCCCTAGTCATCTAGAGTTCATATAACCAGAGCAGTTCTCGAACAATTTTTGTCGTTTGCAAAATACTTGGATGGATTGTCTCATGGCGCACCTCTACTGAAACAATTATGTGATCACATCCTTTTTAACCCTGCTATCTGGATACATACCCCTGCAAAGGTAATTGTACACTTGAATGATATTATGACTCTCCTACAAGTATTCTTTTATATCATGGTACTTAGGTTTTTAATTTTTTTATTTTAAAACGTGGTATTAACAAAGATTTTTTTAGGTCATGAAGTCTATACCCTGCTTAACTGTATTCTCCAATGTCTTTTATAAGTTTCTAAAAGCAGCTACATTCTTGCCTAAGATTCTGGCTAGTTCTATCAAAAGACTGTTTCCAGAAACCCAGTCCCTTTTCCACTGGCTGCATTACACTATTTTCCTAAATATTAAGCATAAAAGTATGTATTTTTAATTTAAAATTTATTTAGGATATCTTTTTTTACACCTCTGCATAAACTTTCATTTTAATTGTATTATGTATTTTGGTTTGGTAAAAATTATAAAAAGTTATTGTTCATCTCTGATAATGAATTAGTTGTTTTCCTAAATAACAGTTGAGGAATGTGAACCAAAGTGAAAAGTGGCATGGTCCTAGAATCTGATAATATATACTTTTATTATAAAAAGCCAAAATAGAAAATGTTGTGACATGAATCACAGAATCATAGAAAATTTAGATCAGAAGGCATTTCTGGAGGTCATTCCGTGTGTCAGTCCAGTCCTAGCCCTAAGTTGTTTTATTATTTTTTAGTTTTTTATATCATATACAAAGTAAATCCTAAAAAGCCTAAAAATTAAGCTTATTAATGTATAACTTGCATTTATGTGGATAACTTTCATTCTTCAGGTGCAGTTATCTTTGTATACCTACTTGTCAGCTGAATTCATTGGAACTGCTACCATCTATAACACTATACGCAGAGTAGGAACAGTACTGCAGTTAATGCACACGCTGAAATACTACTACTGGGTGGTTAATCCTGCTGATAGCAGCGGCATCACTCCTAAAGGATTAGGTAAGTACAATGCATAAGAAAGAAAATATAAGAATTTCCTGTGTCGGAAGACTTATGATGTAAATGTGCGAAAGCTCCTTGGATCTGTAGTCAAGGAGGCAATGGCAATAAACAGTACCAGGGGTCAACAGTAGAAGGACTGTGCAAGTAATTTTGGTGTATCATACACCTCTGATGATAATTCCTTGTGTCTTTATGTATTCCCAGAAGATTCCAACTCTGGTCTTCAATTGCATAGCATATCCTTATGTTGGCATACTTTAGGAATCATAGTAAAATCATGGATTTTTCTGCTTCTGTAACAAAGAGGAAATCTTAAGTGTGTTTCATATGCCAAAGAAAGCTTTGTGGGGTTTGAATGATTGGTAGTGTTAAGTGACCTTGAAAAGAGAGTGGAAACTTCTAGTTCTCACTGCTGAGGTCTCTGAAGTAATATTACTTTAGTAATATTTTTTTCTCTGCCCTTATAAAATAGAGATTGATTTAACTTGGTTTATAGTCATGCACTTAGCTTGGCTCAGGAAGCATTGAATGACAGCATCCACAAAATACAGTACTAATACATAGAGGCTAAATGCTGCATGTAACAGATGTGTATTAACCAGAGCATCAAATCATTCTAATCCTATACACTCCAGCTGTAATGTCATTACATTTATCTAAATTCTTGTGTAAAGCAGGGAGGTTTTGGCTGAAAGTCTCTTAAAAATTAATTGATATAGAAGAATTTATTAATTATCTTTATCCTGTAACTATTACTGTCATGCTGAGAAATTGAATAATTAGGGGATGTTTTAGTGCTGTCACATATCCAAATATTTAAGGATGTGACATATATAAGTTATTGGATAATTCTTCATTTGTAAGTGAGCTGTATGCATAGCGTTTTTCTCCAGTATTTTTCTTTTTCATAAATAAAAATGGAAGGAACAATTCTTATCCTAGATTAGGTATCCTAATAGGCAGTGAAGTTGTAACTTGTTGAGGCTCACAGAAAGAGCTGCTGTTGGACCTGGGACCTCAATTATAGTTCTCTCATATTATAATATTAGACAAATTATATTCTTCATAAAATTATTCAAATTTGCTTGAAAAATACTTAACAAAAGCACACTGAGTTTCTGTTCTCTGTTCATTTGAGTGAAAAGTTTGTAATATGAAAATTCACTGTGGTGGTTACTTAATTAGCGCGAGATTTTTGTCAATGATAAAATATGCTTTCCGTTTACACTGATTCTGGATTCTCTTTGCCAAAATGGAATTAAGTTCATTGTTGGTATCTACAGTGAAGGCGTCTCCATCTGAGCTTGATGTCTGCTGATAATAGACAGTGGAATGCAGGAGTCAGTTGGCTGAATGTGGGTTTCTACCATCATTTTAGCCCCTGTGGGGCATCCCGCCTGCCTCTCAGAAGGATGCAGGTGTCCTGTGCATCCTGTGTCAAATATCCTTGTTCTATATAGATATTTTGTATACCTTATGGCATGTCAAATCACACTGCTAAGTATCTTTAGGAAGCTGTGTCCTACCTCTGGTTGACAGAGCCTTGAGAACTCTTCAGTTTGAAAGGTAGTTGCTTTCTAGACTTATAAAATCATAGAATCTTCATGGTTGGAAAGGACCTTTGAGATCATTGAGTCCAACCATACATACACAAAAAAACCCCCTACAGTCTCTGTCACTAGAGCATGCCCTGAAGTTCCAAATCTACACGTTTCTTAAATACCTCTAGGGACGGTGACTCAACCACCTCCCTGGGCAGGCTGTTCCAGTGCCTGACCACTCTTTCAGTAAAGTAATTCTTCCTAATATCTAATCTAAACCTCCCCTGCCGCAACTTCAGACCATTTCCTCTGCTCCTGTCATGATTCACCTGGGAGAAGAGGCCAACACCCCCCTCTCTACAACCTCCTTGCAGGTAGTTTTAGAGGGCAATGAGGTCTCCCCTCAGCCTCCTCTTCTCTAAACTAACCATGCCCAGCTCCCTCAGCCTCTCCTCATATGGCTTGGTCTCCAGAGCCCTCACCAGCTTGGTAGCTCTCCTCTGGACATGCTCCAGCACTTCA